>JACVCZ010000029.1:0-349835 GCA_020829145.1 Drosophila nigrodunni | reverse complement strand
ATCTGTTTGCATGCGAATACACATACATATGTACGTTTGACAATGCTACATATATGCTTGTATGTGTGTATTCAGTGCGGCCAGCGTCTGCCGGCAGCGTTGTCGCCACACAAGCATCGAGAACGTTCGAACAAACGGCATGAAAGTTTAAAAGTTTGGTTAGCTCTCATGAGAAAAGGGGGCGTGGCAGCTCAAAATTTTTAATGGCATTGCATTAAGGCTGGATTGAAAAAATACTTGACTGAAAAAATTATAAAATCTGAAAAAATAAAGTTTTTTTAGGTGGTTAGGATTTGATGAGTCACATACTTCCTGGATTGATAAAAAGATACAATTAAATAGAAGACTTTTTTTTATTTTTATTTTTTGGATTTATTTAGAATATATTTGTATTTCTTATACATATGTATTTACAAGCACTAAATATCTATTATCTAAATATTTATTTACAAGTGTTATATATTAATTCTTATTTTTGAATAAAATGTTTTACATATTTAGAAATTTTCTCAGCTCATACACTTCTTATTACTCTCTGTTCATAATAAGTTATTCGTTTTCAAATACATTCAATATAGTCAGAGTGGGAGAGCTTTTTAGCAACTCTTTTTTGCCGGTGGTCCCTTCACTGTTTTCTACCTTGTAGGAATAAGCTTTTTCTTTTAAGCCTTCAAAAGATTTTATAATCTTTCCTGCATTTTCATCTTTGTTGTTTGCTGAAATTATGTTAAATGGATTCGTAGAGCTATTATTAGAGGTATCAATACATCTTCAACAGAGGATGCAATTAAATAAATAATCTTAGTCGAAGGACTTTTTATGCTTAAGAAATTATAATAATAATCATGCATAAGCCATTTCGACAATTATAAGACAGTTACTCTTATATAGATTGGTTTCTCATAATGAATGAGGGATGTTGTATGCTCAGGTGCTGATAAGTCATTAAAGGTTATGGAAATTGTTCATTGCGACTAACTGTCTAAAGCCTGGAGAATTTTGTTTGGAATGGTAATCAGTAACTAGCCGTATTGAACGCTTTTTCTCTACGTTTTCCATAGTTTTGTCGTAAACGGCATTATTCACCTAATAGGAAAAACAATTTTTTAAACTTATTTTTCGCTGATTTTCTATGAGAATTGTTGAGGTTAATGTATGGCTCAAGCGAAGGTCATTGGGTTAATGGCAAAACTTTACGAAATTTTATTATTTTAGTTCTTGTTGCATGCAGAGTTGTAATTGCTTTAAATGGATAATATAATTTATGTTATTATTTTAGACTGCAATTTATTTAACTTGTTTTCCTCCAAGAGGGACTTTATTTTCAGGACAGAATGGTAGACAATTATGTTTATCTTTAGGGTATTGCAAGTCTACTTTTGTTGCTTTCATAAATTCAAATTTTAGTAGACGTCATAACCTAATGAACTGAGGGGTTCAATTGCTCCACTTCGAATTTCCGGATTAGTCTATTAGTCGAAGAGGCATTATGGCAAGAAAACATCATCACCTTGGAGCTTGGAAAGTTCCGCTCCTTGCAGTCTTTGAGCCATTTCGCCTTTTGATCCAAATAGAAAAGTGCCAGTTCAACCGGCGTTTACTTTTTTAAAGGCAAAGTAGTGCCGTTTATCCATTTTCGAATGTCTTCTCTCAAAGTTCTTATAAGTTCTATTACATTTAAGCCAAATATTATGAAAATTTTGCCAAATTGGTGGCTCTTTACTTTTAAAATACTTTCGCCCACATTATTGCAAGCATGCAGTTCAAAAGATCTTTGAATGACTTTTTCTCGTTCTTGCCGGCTATGCTTGCTTAAGTATAAGAGATTTAATTTAATTTATCTACGGCTACGAATTGCATGTTTATCACTTACATAATACTTCATAATATTCTATTATACTATACCTAAAACCGGCCACCTTGAAGGGATCTTTGCCACTGAACGCTTAAAAAAGCCCACGCTCGTCTTAACGCCAGCGACCCTGACTCGCCGTCGCTTTCGGTGAGCGACGCGCTGCCTATCTGCCGCATTAGGAGATGCTTGGCCGACTTCACTGCTGCCTTCCACAGTCCTTCGAAGTGCGGGGCTCTCGAAGGCATGAACCTTCACTCCATCCCCGGTTCCACTCCGTACAGCTACAACCTGCCCTGTTGGCGGCTGAAGGCGAACTGAAGCTCCTTTAGGTGGTTTCTCGTCGCCACGAAATTCATCGCGTTGTCCGAGTATAGCCGGACGAGGATGCCACGTCGCGCGATTAATTGTGAGGCCATTGTTTCTCATCTTCGCAAAGAAATGGTGGGCCTTCGAACCAAATAGACTGTAAGAGTTCGTGAACGTCACACTCTCTCGACGCCGATTGCTTAATGTTGCTACATGTCTCCAAGATACATTAGGTGTCATCTCTTGGATGCCTGCAACTTGATTGGCTACGAATGTAGTTCATAAATGTAACAATTTATTGTTTTGACAGACAATCGCGGAAAGGCTTCGAAACATGTGTGTGCGAGACGAAAAAACGAACTGACTGGGGATCCGTGTATCTTGAGCGGCAATTGCCCTCTCCAGAGATTGCCTTTTAGTCAGGATTGCATCCATTCGTGAGTTTCCAACATCGATTGCTGACCCAAAAAATCATGATTGTGATTTTTTTTACCACTCTTCCTATCTGACTCAGAATCCTTTTCAGAGTCTGTGCTGATGCAATCACAGTCCGTTTTGTCTGTACCTGAGTTTCTCCAGTTGATTGTTTACACAGGACTAGTTATCCTTAAAGATATAGTTTCCGAACACTTTTTACTGTTGGTTTATTGAAATTTTCGTAATTTTCGGGCATTTATCAGAATTCTCAGCCTAAAAATTTGAAAATTTCTTTCAAAAAGTTAAGAAAAGCGTAAGAAAGCCAACTAAAACAATGGGGAAACAATGAACTTGGCCTAATTCCACTAATTCATTCTTTGTTTTATAAAGTTAATTAGTTGTATGAAATGTTAGTTATAATTATATGTACACATCAGAGACCTGCAATTCCATCCGCGGATATGTTTGTTATGGAATGATACCGAGTGCATGTTTATACTCGAGTATTTTTCGTTTAACAATATGTTGCACGCAAGGCGCGTAGAAACTTTTACTAATTTGCATGAATTATTATACTCTCTGCAAGAGTATATTGGGTTTGTGCAAAAGTATGTAACAGGCAGAAGGAGGCGTGGCAGACCCCATAAAGTATATATATTCTTGATCAGCATCACAAGCCGAGTCGATATAGCCATGTCCGTCTGTCCGTCTGTCTGTCTGTCTGTCTGTCTGTCTGTCTGTCTGTCTGTCCGTCCGTATGAACAAACAGATTTCAGAGATGGTAAGAGCTACAAGTTCGAGCTTGGTGTCAAACGATCACATATTTAGTCAGTCAATACAAGAATCTTTTTTTTTTCGATGCCACGCCCCATTCGCCCACAATGAGCAAAAAACTAGACACACCTCGGGAAAAATCGATGTTTTCGGCAAATATCTCAGTAACTATGGCACCTAGGATCACCAATTTGGGTACGGAGGTTCTTAGCGACAACATAGTTGCATTGCCATTTAAAATTTTGGACTGCCACGCCCCTTTTTCCCCACACTTGAAAAAAACTTCAAATGCCGTTTTTTGCGAACTTGTTCTTATCGTACAGTATTGTAGTGTATAATTCGTGTGGAGACTAACTATATTAAACTATACTGAAAGGCGCATTAAAATCTGACTATAAACAAGAAAACTAGAAGCGTTACAATATTGATAGTTGAACGCAATATCAACCCATTGATGCAAACGAGATAGAAACACACAAGCACATGTTCGAACGTTTTCGCTGCCTGTGTGTCGGCAGCGCTGCCGGCGGTCGCTGGCTGCGCCGAATACACACATACATGCATACATATTTGCATCATATACATATTGCCAAACGTATGTGTATTCGAATACAAACAAACAGATGTGTGTTTGATTATGCTTAGATTGTTTTTGTTTCAACGTGTTTTAATGCAAGTAATTCACATTGTAATATCTCGATACCGATTTTAATAATTTAATCGGGACAAATGCAGAGAGTATTATACGGTCGGGCGCGCTCGACTGTACTTTTCTTTCTTGTTAGCAGTGGTACTATAGAAAATGTTTTGATGCCGACCTGTGGTTGGAGAAGATGAATCTGAAGTTCCTGAAGACGTTATTTTTGAAATATAATTTTCGTGCATTCAATTCAAGCAAAATACTTTTATGCTATCCCTTATATTGAAGTGTATGTTAAATGCTGGTGGGAATAAGAAACATGCAAGCTTATGCCAATTGTCAGTATTGTTTATCCTTATATCTTCAACATGCTATATAATATTATTTTTTACAGAGGAGATTGCTTCTAGACCCTCAGATTTTGGCTCACACATCTATTTTTTAACTTTTGCAATTGATGGCAGGAAAACCAGAGGGACGAAATCCGAAATTGATTTTAGCATTCTATAATTAGAATTCCATACATTCGGAAAATCTTTCTTATAGAAGTTTAAAATCATGTAATATATTGGTTTTTCTAGAAATATTTCACCAATTTTTGGCAATAATTTATAAGCTCGGATAGTAGTTTTATGTCATCAAAAGATTTGTCCAAAAGATTGGAAAGTAAATGACTACTATAATTGATTTGAGCTGTAAAAGAGAATGAGACTAGTCTTCGGGCCAGATGACAATTATTTTAACAGATTTATTTTAGCTATCGTATAAGCAAATCTGACTCGTTAAACGTCGGTGAAAAAAGGAGAGCTGCAAGATGAAAATAGCGTGCCCAACTTCTCTTTTTCCTGGGATTCTATAACACGTGCAGCCGATCTTAAAATACTAGAAAATACTACATTTAACATTGCGTCTTTTAACAATACATAATTCTAATCGATACCAGCAAACTTATTCTAAACATCGATTGTTAATTCATGCCTCTTACAGAAAACACATTTCTAGAGCCTTGACAGTATTAGTACCCTTATCTGTTATGAATTTTATAGGACTAATATCTTCTACACTAAATTCACTAAACAAGCTAGCCAATTTCCTAACTATATACTCAGTCGTGGATTTCTCGAACTCCATCAACTTCATACCTAATATCATGTCGATGAATTGGAAATTCTTCTCATAGTGTAACGTAAAGCCTAAGACGTTTCCCTTGACTTAATTATCCCTCCATATGTCTAGAGTTGCCGATGCTCCTCCGGTGCTCACAATACTGCGAAGTTTGTCTCTTAGTTGGATCCGGAATTAAATCGTCAACATCCACAAACTCTGCATACTCTACTCTACTAGTTTAATAAATCCCGGCCCACTAAATGGTGAAAATCATACTTATCCAATACTTCTGCCTTGTTGCTGGGGGAAACAATCTGCAAAATTGTTGCTTTTTTAATAATTTTGCTGCAATAATGCTTAAGAAGATTTGCTGTTTCCGTATTGTAATACTTAGTCTATGATAACAACACAAAAGATAAAGAAAATGAAATAAATTAAATAAAAACTGCAACATAAACATTAATTAAAAAATAAAATAAAAAGAATAAGAACGGAAAAATTATTTTAATAAAAACAAGAAAGAATGCTATAGTCGCCTCGCGACTTTAGGATACCCGTTACTCAGTTTCAATTTGTTATTAACAATGGTGATGGATATAATAGCTTGGCACACACAGAACATATTCATACAAATTCATGTTTAGAGCATATTTTCGACCGATCGTTCCTATGGGAGCTAAACGATATAGTAGTCCGATTTGGATCAAACTTGGTCGGTATGTATATATTGATGGCAAATGTATTCTTTGTGAGTTTGATTAATATAGCTTAGTTAACGCAAAAGTTTTTCATACTAATTCATATTTGGAGCGTATTTTTGACCGATCGGCCCTATGAGAGCTATACGATATAGTAGTCCGATTTGGATCAAACTTGGTCAGTATATATATATTATTGGCAGATGTATTCTGTGTGAGTTTGATTAATGTAGCTTATTTAACGCAAAAGTTTTTCATACTAATTCATATTTGGAGCGTATTTTTGACCGATCGGCCCTATGGGAGCTATACGATATAGTTTTCCGATTTGAATCAAACTTGGTCAGCACATGTACTTCCCAGGCATGTACTTTAGATAGCATAGCTATACTAACACATTCAACGTTTACCTGTACATTTACCTTTATATGCAAATAAATCGCCCTAAAGTGGGCGTGTCAAAAAACAAAAACAAACTTGTACTGCTTGGGTATTGTACCTTTCATTTGCGACCACTATCATCTTTCTAGCTCTTATAGTCTCTGAGATCCTTTTGTTCATACAGACGGACGGACGGACGGACAGACGGACATGGCTATATCGACTCGCCTATTGATGCTGATCAAGAATATATATACTTTATGGGGTCTGCCACGCCTGCTTCTGCCTGTTACATACATTCCAACGATTACAATATACCCTTTTACTCCACGAGTAACGGGTATAAAAAAATTAATTAATGGCGTACTTTTGTAAAAAATTGGCAATTACAGTTTGACTGCGGACAATTTCACGCGAAATTTTCCTCCCATCCATTCCACAGTTATTCATTGCTAAAATCTTTCCCTTTTCAATGACAGAAAATGAAGCACCACACGACATTTTGTCAATATTAATAGATTTATGAAATCAAATAAATTGATGCAAAGGGGACGACATGTCTAGTTCACAGTAAGCAAAGTACCGTAAGATTGGCGTGGACTAGCTGTACATGAATTCTTTTCGTTTCTTCTACACACATTGAATTCCGCTGCAGTCAGTAGCTTTCGATTTATTGCAATTTATAAGGTAATTTTACAAATATGACAAGGAGTTTATTATCAGGCATTTCTACCACATGGACCACACTTCGCTTGATAATTTTCACTGCTAATGTAAATAAACATTGAAGAAGGCGTGGCAAACCCCATAAGGAATATATACATTCTTGATCAGCATCAATAGCCGAGTAGATATAGCCATGTTCGTACGCCCGTCTGTATGACCAAATATGAATCTCAGAGACTATAAGAGCTAGAACAAGAAAGAAAAGTACAGTCGAGCACTCCCGACCGTATAACACTCTCTGCATTTTTTCCCGATTAAGTGATTAAAATCGGTATTCAAATATTACAATGTGTAGTACTTGTTTGACACGCCCCATTCACCCACAATAAGCAAAAAACTGGACACACCTTGGGAAATATTTGAGTTTTCGACAAATATCTCAGTAACTATGGCACCTAGGATCACCAATTCTGGTACGGGAGTTCCCAGTGACATAAATGGTTTCGGCCATAAAATCATGACCATACTCCATTCTTCGCTTGAGGTGGAGCTGAATGACCTCTGCCTCGTGAAATGCTCGTGGAAGAGATGTAACTATATTGGGAACTGATATGGGGACGTTAACAACTGCTCCTTTAAGAGAGTTTTGACGCTCATGACCTATCGCCTTTATAACCATAAAAGGAAGGCGAGGAGAAATTAATCTCTCTTCTAAAGATATTAGACCTCTTGGAGAATCTGGCAATGTTGGAAAATCTAAACCATTTTTAATGACACTCTTTGGCTTCCTTTTAGCTTTAATATTGCTATGGCAAGTTTTACAAAATTTTAAGCTGTTGCTATCAGACGGAAATTGTCGATCAACGTTAAAAATCTCATCACAAAACTCATAATTATTTTCTAAATAACTGCGAGAAGTCTAGCTATTTGCTTAGGAAACCAAAGACCCTTACAGCATAGGCAAATTTGATCGGGTCCTAATTTAACAAGCCTATTAAAGACTGAAATGTGATTATCGAACCCCCGTATTCTGAGTCTAGGCTGTACACCTTCCTGAACATCTAAAGCTGTTTGCCCTTGAATTCGTAGAGCGTTTCGCAGGGCTTCTGCTTCCCTGTTTTCAGAAATATTCCTAAATTGTCTTACTCTGTGGCGAACATTTCTGTTTGCATCAAGGGCTGATTGCCTTTCATTTTCTCTAGCTTGTCTACGAGCTGCAGTGTTTCGCAACTGTTCTATGGCCCTACGAACAGATTGATTTCTCGCCTGAGCTCTGCTAGTCCTATCCCGTTACCTTTCCAATAGACCATCCCGTAATGCACGTGCCGGACTCCTTTGCTCGGTATTTCTATCCTGTTCTTGCCTTCTATAATTTCGGTCTAGTCTTTTTTAAAAATCTTCGTAGACTATCGAGCTCTTGTTCGTATGCTCGGATAGTTTCATTTAATCGCATATTACTGTGTTGTTCCGTATTTCTTTCTTGCTCCTCTTTTCGAATAGCTACATTCAGTCGCTTTACATGCCTTCGTATGGCATCAATTGACCTTTCACTATCACGATAAACTTCATTAGAGCGTCTATCGCTATGCTCCTGTGTATTTTGACTCTGCTCAATATATCTATAAACACTATTTTGCCTTCTCTGGTAACGCCGCAGAGTATTTTTCGCTTGTTCTTTTAACCTAAATGCTTCAGTGGCCCGTCTTTCCCTATGTTCCTGCGTGTTTCTAAACTGTTCTACAGCTCTATAATTGGCATTTTCTCTTCTAGTATTCCGACGACTAGTATTTTCAACTTGTTCCCTAGTACGAACATCGGGATTTTCTCGGCGTACAGAGCGATCCTGAGTATTTATTGTTCGTTCTTCTTGCTCAAGTCGAGTATTACACCGGCGCCTAACTCGACGCCTTTGGCTGACCAAAGATTGCTCAACTTCCCTAACACCTTCAATTGTCCTACGCTCGCGCTGTGACTCTGCATTAATTTCCCTGTCTATATCTACATATTCGGAATAATTTCTGTTTGATGATTTCCTCAACCTACGCCTTTGGGCTTTTTGAGCAGCAGATTGTCTACGTAACCGTGGCATTTTAAACTTTGAATTTTATAATATTTAAATAAAGATAATATTTCTTACAAATTATGTAAATGGTCAAAATTAATAACTTTAAATAATTAATTGTTAAGAAGTTATGATGAAATAAAGGTATGACAATAAAATTATAAAAAAACAAGAAAGAATGCTATAGTCGCTTCGCGACTCTAGGATACCCGTGACTCAGTTTCAATTTGTTATTAACAATGGTGAAAGATGTAATAGCTTGGCAAGCACAGAAAATTTTCAAACAAATTCATGTTTAGAGCATATTTTTGACCGATCGTTCCTATGGGAGCTATACGATATAGAAGTCCGAATTGGATCAAACTAAGTATATATATTCTTGATCAGCATCAACAGCCGAGTCGATATAGCAATGTCCGTCTGTCTGTCCGTCCGTCCGTCCGTATGAACACCTGGATCTTTTAAACTACAAAAGCTAGAGCCACCAAATTTATAATGAAAGTTCATTATTAAGTCAGGCAGGTTAATTTTATTTCAAATTTTTGCCACGCATCTTACCGCCCCCGCAATGAGCAAAAAACCAGACACACCTCGAAAAAAAAGTAGTTTTAGGCCAATAACTCAGTAACTATGGCACTTAGGAACACCATTGCTAGAGACATTGCTTAATGCAATGCCATTAAAAATTTTGAGCTGTCACGCCCCCTTTCCCCCCACATCAGCTAAAAAACTTTTACGCTTTAATGCCGTTTTTAAGGCATTTATTCATATAGTAGAGTGTTGTAATTCAACATTCGTATAGAGACATATAAAATCAAACTATTCTGAAAAAGCGGCATCAACATACTACCTTTAACAAAAAAGAGCTACTGCGTTAGAAAGTTTGTTATTTAACTGCAATATCACTTACGCGCGAGAGCGAGACAGAAACATACAAACACATGTTCGAATGTTCTCGATGCTTGTGTGGCGACAGCGCTGCCGTCAGACGCTGGCCGCGCCGAATACACATGAGTATGAATAATATCACTAACCATAGAATACTATATACTGTATTCTATAGTTAGTGATAATATGTAAATGCTGATATTCGGAGAATTCTTGAAAGTGGCGCGTGGTGCAACTGATAGAGTTGCGGCAATGCGAATTGTTAATTTATTTTTTTTTAAATTTTAATTCAAAATGTACATATAAAATTAAAATTTTTAAATTTCATTTGAAAATTTGAATTCAAATTGAACACAATTGCGCTCTACTATTAGAGTACGTGGTCTTTTATAGTCGGCTCGATCGACTGTAGCCTTTCTTACTTGTTACTTGTCTTTTTTTCGCATTTATTAACAGAAGGTATATGAGCAGTGGGGGGGTTTACATACATGGGGGACGTTTTACAACAGTAGGATACAAGTTTTGTGAGGGGTGTTGCCTTGAAGAGGTAAAGGAGGATGCATTGGGGGTTATTGTGCTCTCTGAAGCCGGGACTGCAGGACTGTCGTGAGGTAATGCTTTACAGCCCGGCTCGTGGCTTAAGAGCCCCTCTCGTGTGCCTGTGACCTCCTTAGCTGTTCCTCCGCCCTGAGGGTGATCATGACAACTCTTGCAAAGTTGTCTACAGCTGACCAAATGACCGGGCTGCTGATTATATGGGGAATGATCGTGTCCACTTCTACTGCGCCACCGATTTCCCGTTCGACTAGGCTACGCTCCGTACAGAACCGCTTACACGATACAAGGACATGTTCAGCGTCTTCCGTAACATCGCAAGTGGTGCACCTATCGGTTGCGTCATGTCCGAATCTGTGCAGGTATGCCCGAAAGCAACCGTGACCGCTCAGGATTTGGGTCAGGTAAAAATTTACTTCCCCGTGCTTTCGTTGCATCCATTCATTGATATTGCGTATTAGGCGCGCAGTCCAGCATCCGGACTCGGTTCTCTCCCCATCTGGCCTGCCACTTGAGTAGGCTGGCTGGCTCTGCGTGCGTCGTCTTTTATGCGGCTAATTGACCTTGTCTCGCTAGTGTTTCCTCTAGAGTCGTATACATCTTTCGATTCTGTAATTAGAATAGTCAGTGGGATTATACCTGCTAGAACTAACACCGCCTCCCCTGAGACAGTCCGGAAGGCGCTGGAGACTCTGATCGCGCAGAGCCTGTAGGCTGAGTCGATGCCTCTCATGTAGGACTTCGTTTCTGTTGCCAGCGATGGTTTGGTGTGATTTGCCACCTTTCTCCATTCGGTTGTTGGTTGGCCGGCTTGCTCGTGAGAGCTCTCTTCGAGGTTTACGGAACCCGGAGTCGGACGAGTAATCTTCCTTGCTTCCTCTCGCGGAGCATTCAGGCCTTTGATCACTGAAGCGTAAGTGGGATCAGTGCTCGAATTGGCCAAGTTGCAGTGGTGGCATTTCTTGTTTAAATGTCCCTCTTGTGTGCTGTTCAGCTGTTGACTGACTTCTTCTTGGATGGCTTTAATGCGTTTGAGCTGCTTCTTCATCTCTGCGTTGACATGCCGAACAGCCTTGTCCTCTAATCTCGACAAGATGTCTCCAGCTAGGTTGCCAAGTTCCCTCATTAGTTCGCTGGGTGTCAGCTTAGCCTTTTTGGTGGTGTTGTCCGCTGCGGGCTGGAATGATTCTCGCTTTCTCTGGATCTCTTAGGGGTCTCCGCTTCGTTAGTGGCCGAAAAAAGAAAAACTTTTTCCGCCAGTACGGGCGGGGCTGACCGACACGCCGCGATAGGAGGCGATCTCAGCATTTTAGATGACTTCGCAAAAGCTGATAGGGCGGCGTCTGCCGTGTCTTCTCGTACTTCGAGGCCAGCTCCAGTGATTTCAACTGCTATGGGTGCCTGAAGGGGCGCATCCAAGGCAGAGGGCTATTATTAGCCAGGGTTCACCGGGAGTTATCGGGACGAAGGTAAGAGGATTTATATCTTGCGATAATTTTAATATTTGAATATTTAAATATTTGGCGGTCAATTCGTGAGCGCCAAAACTAATAAAGCCTTGTCGGAAGCTCGTAGCTCGATCACTCAGGCGGGATCAAATTCGATCGAAGTGGCAACTCTGTTACCAGCTGTTCCGTAGGTTTGGCGGTCTCCAGCCCTGGTGTAATTGCAGCGGTGTTTTGGCGCTGATGGTGCGCTTGGGTGCAATGCCGCAGTGTTTTTGTCAAAAAAACAAGAACAACAACAATTTGCCGCGCAAAAAAGCGCTCAGCCAAGTGAACGATGGAGAAGAGGAAGGAACTCACCCCTCGCCAGCGTCCCCCGTCTAGGAACCACCCGCTTTAAGTGGCTTGTTAACAGCAAAACGCCGTCTAGGACCGTCCATCAACTGGCCCGTACCGAGCACGTCGGTGGAGGAGTCTTTTGGTTGCTTTTAGACGCTGTAGCTATGGTATTTCCAGGAAACAACGTGACCCGTTCAAAAACACGACCGATCGATTTCCAATTTCTCTTACTTCTACTTGTTACTTGATCGTTTTGTGTGTGTGTTGTCATGCGTCGATCTTTTGTTTTGGTCTTGTAAAATGTCATGGAATTCGTACTTTAAATAATAAGAAAAGAAAGTTGTATAAGTAAAAGTAAATAATTTAATAAACTTTTCATCTAAATCTTAAATCCAAAATATTGAACTTAATGCATATGCCTAATTATTGACATATTTGTTTCTATAAATAGAATGTAAAAATAGTAAGCTATCTAAAGTTTTCGGACATAATCTATTTCGTTTTTCGGTTATGATATTGCCTGCAAGGGAGAAAGCTCGCTCGTCGGTTGCGCTACTTCCAGGGATAGAATGAATTTGCAAAGCCAGTTTTGATAAGGAGGGATAAGCATTTTGATTAGTCTTCCACCAATTAATTACATATGTCAAAATCTTCCGACATTACAACCTTTTCCCTGCATTACTTTTCAAGCGCCTCCCAAGGTGTTTCCTTTTCAGGTTTTGCGTTTCTCAATAACGTTGGGAAAAAATAATTTTTCCTTACAGCAGAATGCTTGTCAGGCGTTGTGGCCGGGCTTCTTCCACAACGGGTGACGGGCTCTTGACCATGTCATATTTTTCCATTTCTGATATACAAAAAGCCTTTGATCTCGTATATAAGTTAACGAGTGCCCCTCGCACATTGTTGTGTAATGTAAATAAATGCAAAAATGTTAGCCAGCAGTTACGCTGAAGTTGCCGTCTCAGCGAAACTTCAGTTCAGCGCCCTAGATGCGACGGTCAACCGACGGTAACCTGATATCTTGCACATGCTACAAGATCAGCGTTATCACTTATGCCCAGTCGGCTCGCCGGCCGTAGTTTTGTAGCTTTAAGTAAGTATATTTTGTATCTTTGTATTCCTTAGCAACTCAGTACTTTTGGTTTAGCTTACGCCCCAGCTTGATGGTGGTTCCAAATTCAGTTTTGTTCTTACAACGAAAGCGAAAAGCTCGTTCAATATACTTTGCTCCGGCAACTAGCCGTAAAATACCTTGAAATAATTATTTCTGCATTGCTGTGGCACAAGCCCAGTGATACGAGAGACAAGTAATCTCTCCACCATAATCATCCTAAAAAACGGAACCCTTACTCCCACATCAGCAGCTGAAGCTCTGGACAGCAACGTGGGACAACACAACGACTTAATTTGTACACTCTGGTTGCATGTTTACTGCAGGTAGATGCAGGAAAAAGGCCGCTTTATGCCACATATTTAAATTGCTTTCCCAAATATCTTTAACATTGTGATCAATGCTTGCTTTTAAGTATGACACAGCTTCAATATCATTACTTTTCGGTGTGCAAATGCATTTAATCTTATATATTGATGGCAATACAAAGCATAGCGAGGTTGAACTGTATGTCTGCTGTTCTTTGAAAATAATTTCAACATTTTTGCACATGTCAACTATAACCTGTAAAACATCTATATTAATGCGTAGTGACCCCCAGAAAGTTTCTTCTGACGTAGTTGTTAGTACACAAATTCAACGTGGCCGATGCTCCACCATTGCTGACTTCCTGCCTCCTTCTGACATTTCCGGGCTACGGTAGTAGCATCAGGTAACATATCATCAATATCTACGATGTTTCCGTAGGTAGCTCCAGATCCAGCCACTGATGAAAATGGGCGGCAGTCCTCATTAACCCAATTCCTTTTTTTCTTCCTTTTGTGTTTTGCAACATTTATGTCGGCCTAAGTTCGATGTTTGATGTTCCACGCATTTTATAACTTTTCGGCATAAACGACAAAAGACCACACCATCCAGAATTTCCCCATCGTTCTTAACGATTTCAGATAGTACATTTCATACATGGCTTTCAGATTTCCGACGAGGTGCCAAAGAATACACACCTGTGGAAATTTGCTCCGCAATTTCTGCAATTACTTTTAAAAAATATTGACTTGACACTTTCGAATAACAAGTTAAACTTCCTTTGTCAATTTTGTCGCGGCTTATAAATACAAATATATAAGAAGAGTAACAGGTTACAGGAGTTGTTGTGTTTTCTACATTCATCAAATACCTGTAAAAATTTTGCTACACCCTTTCATAAATGTGGGTTGTCAAGATATTTTTCCGAATACCTGTTCTTCTTTCTGTACTGTACATGGAAAAACTATACCATTCGGGTTTTTTTTTATCAAAACCCAAAAAAAAACACAACAACCGTCCATTAATGTATTCTACCTAATTTCTACCTACCGCAGTAACCCTTTTTTCATCAAACTACGCTCAATACAATTTCCCGACGGCGAACCGTCGCTCAAATACACACATATTATGTGTAAGTATTTGTAATACTCTGTATTTGCTGCATATTCATTTTTGATGCTTCAAAAAAGTATTGACCATACTCGTATTTCATGTAAACAAGTAAGAAAGGCTACAGTCGATCGAGCCAACTGTAAAAGACCCCGTACTCCCATAGTAGTGCACATTTGTATTCAATTTGAATTCAAATTTTCAAATGAAATTTAAAAATTTTAATTTTATATGTATATTTTGAATTGAAATTTAAAAAAAATTAAATTAACAATTCGCATTGCCAGCATTCGAACCTACTACAACTTCAGACAAACGCGCCGCAACTCTATCAGTTGCACCATGCGCCACTTTCAAGAATTGTTCGATTATCAGCATTTACATATTATTCATACAAACACACATTCGTTTGAAATTATGTGTATTGGGTTTGTGCAAAAGTATGTAACAGGCAGAAGGAGGCGTGGCAGACCCCATAAAGTATATATATTCTTGATCAGCATCACAAGCCGAGTCGATATAGCCATGTCCGTCTGTCCGTCTGTCTGTCCGTCTGTCTGTCCGTATGAACAAACAGATTTCAGAGATGGTAAGAGCTACAAGTTCGAGCTTGGTGTCAAACGATCAGATATTTAGTCAGTCAATACAAGAATCTTTTTTTTTTTCGATGCCACGCCCCATTCGCCCACAATAAGCAAAAAACTGGACACACCTCGTGAAAAATTGGTGTTTTCGGCAAATATCTCAGTAACTATGGCACCTACGATCACCAATTTGGGTACGGAGGTTCCTAGCGACAGCATAGTTTCATTGCCATTTAAAATTTTGGACTGCCACGCCCACTTTTCCTACACTTGAAAAAACTTAAAATGCCGTTTTTTGCGAACTTGTTCGTATCATACAGTATTGTTTAATTATAATTCGTGTGGAGACTAACTATATTAAACTATCCTGAAAGGCGCATTAAAATCGGACTATAAACAAGAAAACTAGAAGCGTTACAATATTGATAATTGAACGCAATACCAACCCATAGGTGCAAGCGAGATAGAAACACACAAGCACATGTTCGAACGTTTTCGCTGCCTGTGTGTCGGCAGCGCTGCCCGCGGTCGTTGGCTGCGCCGAATACACACATACATATTTGCATCATATACATATTGTCAAACGTATGTGTATTCGAATACAAGCAAACAGATGTGTGTTTGATTATGCTTAGATTGTTTTTGTTTCAACGTGTTTTAATGCAAGTAATTCACATTGTAATATCTCGATACCGAATTTAATAATTTAATCGGGACAAATGCAGAGAGTATTATACGGTCGGGCGCGCTCGACTGTACTTTTCTTTCTTGTTTTTTTTTATTTCATAACAATAAGAATTAGTACAATAAGACGCTTAAAATTAGTAATAGAGAGGGGGATGGGGGGGGTTATCCTGACTACCTTGCGGTACTGCCGTGAGGTATTGCTTCGCAAGGGTCCAGGATAGGCTTGGTGTTTAAGCCGCTCCGCCGAGATTTCGCCTCCTCTGCCTTTCCAGTTGGCGTAGCTCTGTGCAAATCCTCTGTGCAAAGTGGCATGCTGCGGACCACTTGCTCTCCGTTTCGATTATTTTGGTACCGAAGTTCTCGACCGACAGGGGAGTTCCTAGCGTAGCTTTTAGTTCCTCTCGAGGCAACGAGAATCTACGACAGCTAAAAACTATGTGTTCTGCGGTCTCCTCTGTGTCAGGGTAGCACCAGGGACACAATGGGTCGCTTTCGTGGCCGAATCTGTGGAGGTAGCTTCGGAAACAGCCGTGCCCGCTTAGCAGTTGGGTCAGGTGGAAACTGACTCCACCGAATTTCCGGCTGCACCATTTTCCAACGTCCGGTATCAGCCTGTGCGTCCTGTCCCATCTCCTTTGCCATTCCCTAAAACTCTCTTCTCTCGCTGTTCTAGCCACTAAGCGGTGCTGAGCGGGCTCCACCCGTTGTCTCTCCGAGTACACTTTAGCTCTCTCAGATGCCAACAGGTCAATTGGTAACATGCCCGCTATGACCAGTGCTGCGTCTTCGGATATTGTCCTAAACCCGCTACAGACTCGTATCGCTCCCAGTCTGTAGGTCGACTGTATGCTCCTCCTGTATGCCTTGATCTTCATAGCATGTGACCAAATCGGCGCTGCATACAGAATTGTAGCTCTAACTACGTGCATGAGTAGCAGGCGGCGTCCTTGCTTAGGTCCCCTCTGGTTCATCATAATGCGGTTTAGCGCTTGTCCTATCGCTGCAGCTTTTTTGATTTGTTGTGCACTGGACAAATTCGATTGGCAGAAAACGGTCCGTTGCTGCAAAAGACATTGTTCGGTTGGGTAGCATCCGGGCGATACAAGAAAATGAATACCCAAAGCCCTGTTTGCTGCGCAGTAATGCATCCTACTAGCGAAGATAGGCTGGAAGCTCTGGTAGATAGATTCTGGGAGCTGGAAGCTATCCCAGAGGCAAACGCATTGTCAAAGTACTCTGCAGAGCACCTTGCGTGTGAGCAAAAATTTAAGGACAGTGCTCACCAACTCTCGAACGGACGATTTGATGTCAGCTTGCCTTTTAAGACTGATCCCCAAGTGCTGGGCTCCTCCTTTGAAACAGCCAAAAGACGGTTTCTCGCATTAGAGCGTAGAGTTTCCAAGGATTTGGAACTTAAGGAAATGTAAACGAGTTTTATGAACGAGTATCTCGACCTTGGTCACATGTCTCTTTTAGGTACAAAAGTTCCTCCAGGCCCACACTACGTCATTCCACACCAGTGCGTCCTGAGACCTGAAAGTAGTTCCACCAAGCTTCGAGTAGTGTTTGACGCGTCTTGTAAGACGACATCGTCCCACTCTCTAAATGAATTGCTCATGGTAGGTCCTACTATTCAGAGGGATCTAATTTCCGTCTGAGCCGATATGCCCTCACGGCAGATATTAAAAAGATGTATCGTCAAGTAAGCATATCCCATGACGATCGACGATTTCAGCTAATTGTTTGGCGCGAAAACCCATCAGATGAGCTCCAAGTTTATCAATTAAACACGGTGACTTATGGAACTGCGTCCGCACCGTTTTTGGCCGTCAGATGTTTACACGAGCTGGGTTTGAGTCATAGGGACACCCATGCTCTTGGTTCAGAAATCATTTGCAATGATTTCTACGTCGATGATATGCTTACGGGAGCTGACGATATCGAAACATTGGAAAATATATGCAAACAAGTGCCCGAAATTCTTGAATCGGGCGGTTTTCAATTGTCAAAATGGTTTTCGAACCATCCTGAGTTTGTAGAAGAAGGCGGAAAGGATAAACTTCTAAGTTTTAATGATGCTGATTCGACTAAAACGCTTGGTATGAGGTGGACACCAAGATTGGATACTTTCCAGTATCACTTGGATGATAGCTTTATCAAGTTAAGTCTCACCAAGCGCAATATTCTGTCAGTTGCAGCACGCATGTTTGACCCACTTGGTTTGTTGTGCCCAATCAGCATACGGGCAAGAATTCTGCTTCAAGAGCTGTGGCGCATACAGTTGCCTTGGGACGATACACTGCCCATGGAAGTACATAGCAGATGGGATAAGTTCAAGGAGAATCTTCTAGAACTAGATAGAGTTCAAATTCCCAGATACGCTCACGCCAGCTCCAATGCAAACATACAAGTGCATGGTTTTGCGGACGCATCCAGTCAAGCTTACGGTTGCTGCATCTACATTCGGGCTAACGACGGTACCAACACCGTCTGCCGGTTGCTAACGGCAAAGGCAAAAGTCGCTCCACTCAAAACCAAGTCCATTCCCAGACTTTAATTGTGTGCGGCTTATATGTTAGCTCAACTGTGATCCTCCCTCCATACAGCATATGTTGGATCGATGTCGAATCGAGAGTGTGAATTTCTGGACTGACTCAGAAATCACACTACATTGGATAAATACTTCCCATTCAACATTAGCAACATTCGTAGCCAATCGAGTTGCAGGCATCCAAGAGATGACACCTAAAGTATCTTGGAGACATGTGCCAACATCAAGCAATCCAGCTGATTTGGCGTCGAGAGGTTGTGACGTTCAAGAACTGTTACAGTCAATATGGTTCGAAGGCCCTCCATTTCTTTGCGAGGACGACACAGAATGGCCTCACAATGAACATTTCAACATACCGAAGGAGTTAAAAGAGAGTGAGATCAAAAAGTCAGCGCTCGTCTGCTCAGTTAGCAGCTCGAGTCGGTTACCTGAGTTTGTGTCCCAGTTTTCGTCATGTCGCAAACTGGTACGAATAGTTGATACACACTGTCGAACTAGGACCAAAGGAATTGAACTTCGCTTTTTTAAAACTGCTGGAACTAGTTCAGCGAGCAGAATTTAAGGTGGAGTTTGATAGACTAAAAAAGGGTAACATCGTGCAACCAAGTTTGCAATCATTAACTCCCTTTATTCATAAATCAGAAGAGTGTGGAAGGCGAGTATCGTTAATACGAGTAGGAGGCAGACTAGCAAATGCACCGCTAGAAAATGCCGCGAAATTTCCTATTCTTATGCCACAAAATTGTTTGCTTGTGCAACTGTACTTGAGAGAGTTGCACATTGGCAATTGTCATGCAGGAACAAAGACGATGATCGCACTACTCAGGCAGAGGATGTGGCTCGTGAATGCTCGACGTGAATGTACTCAGATAGTGCGGAAATGCGTCCATTGCTTCAGGTATAAACCGAAGTTAATGGAGCAAATCATGGAAAATTTGCCGGCGGATCGACTTGCCGCGGTTCGGCCATTTAATGTTTGTGGGGTAGATTTTTGTGGTCCAGTCTACGTCTCGCTGAGGATTAGAGGACGAGCCTCAATTAAAATGTATATTGCCGTGTTCGTTTGTTTTGCTTCGAAGGCTGTTCATTTGGAACTTGTAGCAGACTTGTCCACTAACTCATTTTTATGTTCAATAAACAGCTTCATCGCGCGACGTGGCATACCCGTCCGGCTATACTCGGACAATGCGACGAATTTCGTGGGGACGAACAACCAGCTGAGGGAGTTCCAAGACGCGTTCAACCACCAGCAAAGCAGGCTGCAGCTATACGCAGCGGAACGAGGGATGGAGTGGAGGTTCATTCCTCCGAGAGCGCCGCACTTCGGAGGACTGTGGGAGGCGGCGGTGAAGTCAGCCAAGCACCTCCTCGTGCGACAAATAGGCAGCGCGTCGTTGACGGAGAGCGAGGTCCGAGGGCACCTGGCAGACGTGGAGGCCATCCTCAATTCCAGGCCTCTAACGCCGCTAGGCAGCGATCCCAGCGACGGAGAGGCACTCACCCCAGGCCATTTCCTTATAGGACAGCCGCTTCGTTCGCTGCCGCAAGGATTCGAGCGGGAGAGACCAGACAGCGGCATTTCGTTCTGTCACAGATGGCAGTTGCTGTCCAAGCTCAGACAGCGCTTCTGGCAAGCGTGGTCGAGAGACTACGTCCACAGTCTGCAGAAGCGAGGGAAGTGGCAGGAGGCACACGACAACGTCACAGTGGGGGATCTCGTCGTGGTACACGAGGACAACACGCCCCCCAGCGGTGGGCAACGGGCAGAATCGTGGAGGTAACTCCAGGAGGCGACGGGCGGGTCAGGGTCGTCAGCGTTAAGACCAGCATGGGCCTTATCAAGCGCCTAATTGCGAAGCTGGCACGGCTACCAGTGGATTGAAGGCGATCCCTTCAAGGTGGCCGGTGTTGGATCATAGCATAAGTTAGTATAAGATCATAATGAAGTATTAGTTAAGTATTAGTTAAGAGACAAAATGAGTTGATAGCTTTAGGTAAAAATGAATTGATTCTCTTATACTGTAAGCTAGTCTGTAAGCTCGAATTGCATTCGGGAGTGCTGCTGGCGGCAGCGACAAGACCGTTGTTAATTACAAGTCTTTCCAAGTCTGCCAGTCTCTCCGCGTTGGACAAGTCAATAAGTTTGTAACGTTCAAGAACTTACAAGTGTTTTTATTCACAAACATTTTCGATTTCGATTTTTCAAAAAGATTTGAAGCCTAACCTTTACACAAACTATCTTTCATATATGAATGCAAAAAAATGCATATGGGCAATGTGTTACATGCTGCCATTAGAGAATTTTACATTTATATCTAAAGATGAGATATGAAAAACTCTCTTTGGCAAGTATTTCAGTTGATGGTGCTGTAGGATATACAAAACTTATACGAAACTGTGCTCCAAAAGGCTTTTTCGCAGTTTTCGGACATCTTTAATCATATTCTGTGGACATTCCAGCATGACAACGCTCCCATCCATACTGCCAGGATTGTAAAGCAGTGGATTAGGGATCAAAATGTGGAATTGCTCGATTGGCCACCATACTCACCGGACTTAAACATAAGCGAAAACATCTTGGAACTTTTGTCCAGGAGAGTATATGAAAGTGGTACACAATTTAGCGACACCACTAACTTAGTTGAAGGATTGAAGCAGGAGTGGTCAACAATTTCACTTAGTGAAATTGAAAAATATAAGTCTCTGCCATCTCGAATATTTGAAGTTATTAAAAATAAGGGAGGTCATACAAAATACTAAATTATACAATAATGATATATTTTATTACTTAAGTTAAGAATTGCCATTAAATTTTGCTTTAAATTATTTTTAACAAATAAGAAAGGCTACAGTCGATCGAGCCGACTGTAAAAGACCCCGTACTCCCATAGTAGTACACATTTGTATTCAATTTGAATTCAAATTTTTGGATGAAATTTAAAAATTTTAATTTTATATGTTCATTTTGAATTGAAATTTAAAGAAAATTAGTTTAACAATTCGCATTGCCGGCATTCGAGCCTACAACCTCAGACCAACGCGCCGCAACTCTATAAGTTGCACCACACGCCACTTTCAAGAATTCTTCGATTATCAGCACTTACATATTATTCATACAAACATACATTCGTTTGAAATTATATGTTTGCATATACGTATGTATGCATGTAGGTATGTATTTGTGTATTCGGCGCGGCCAGCGTCTGACGGCAGCGCTGTCGCCACACAAGCATCGAAAACTTTCGAACATGTGTTTGTATGTTTCTGTCTCGCTCTCGCGCGTAAGTGATATTGCAGTTAAATAACAAACTTTCTAACGCAGTAGCTCTTTTGTTAAAGGTATTATTTTGATGCCACTTTCAGAATAGTTTGATTTGATATGTCTCTATACGAATGTTAAATTACAACACTCTACTATATGAATAAATGTCTTAAAAACGGCATTAAAGTGCAATAGTTTGGTTAACTCTCATTAGAAAAGGGGGCGTGGCAGCTCAAAATTTAATGGCATTGCATTAAGGCTGTCTCTAGCAACCTGCTGGTATTCCTAAGTGCCATAGTTACTGAGTTATTGGCCTAAAACAACTTTTTTTCGAGGTGTGTCTTGTTTTTTGCTCATTGCGGGGGCGGTAAGATGCGTGGCAAAAATTTGAAATAAACTTGATCTGCTCGCGAAAATAACGCACTTTCATTCCAAATTTGGTGTCTCTAGCTTTTGTAGTTTAAAAGATCCAGGTGTTCATACGGACGTACGGACAGACAGACAGACGGACATTGCTATATCGACTCGGCTGTTGATGCTGATCAAGAATATATATACTGTATGGGGTCGGCCACGCCTCCTTCTGCCTGTTACGCACATTTCACTTCTGACAAACCTAATATACCCCTCTACTCTTTTTTAGAGAACGGGGTCTAAAAAGAAGTTGTATTTTTAATTTGCCTTACGGACAGACGGACAGACGGACAGACGGACATGGCTATATCGACTCGGCTTGTGATGCTGATCAAGAATATATATACTTTATGGGGTCTGCCACGCCTCCTTCTGCCTGTTACATACTTTTGCACAAACCCAATATATTCTTGCAGAGAGTATAAAAATCGATCCTTTAATATTGATGAGGTGTTAATAAAAATATCACCACGACTTGCCTCTGACATGTAAAGACCCAAAATATTGTAAGTTGCCTCTTGGACAGTTATTTCAGTGCCATTAATACATTTATTTTCAATATTTTGCAGTTTTTGTTTAACTGAAAAATTGTTGGAATTAATTTCAGACATTGCTTTACGTCACAGCTTGGATACTCCTCTATTTGACTTATTTATATAGCATATTATATAACTACAACAGGCAAATGCATCTAAGATAAATTAAATATCCATATTAGCTTTATAAAGTTTTAAAATGTTTTTGTTGTTTGCATTTAATATTTTATCGGAATATTTTCTTTTTAGAAATATGTGGGGTTCTTAGAGACTAGATCGCAAAGCAATAATAATAATTATAGTCAACATCTAATTTTGACAAAAAATAATTAAAATCATTTAGCTGTTCAGTTTCAGCATCCGTAACGGTGCAACCTTAAAGCTCTTTGATTTTCTTCCACAAATCTTTATGCCTACTAGAGTTTGGGTGACCCTCATGCAGCGGTTACAATACTTCTGTCTGCGGCATGGGGGGATATGGCATAATGACATGAAGAAATATGTCGATGATGTTGATACTGAATAGCTTCGCTAAGATCAGTATCCTCACTACCACCTTGAGTAGTTATAAATCGATCAATTAATTGGATAACCTCTCCCATGCTTTCGGAATTGTTTGCTTTTAATTTTGGGGCATTATTAAGCCAATACATTCCATGTGTAAGTGGAGAGCTCCGGTGCTGAAATTCTATCCTCCAATAATAATTTAGCAGTTGATACTCCCCAAAGATATCATATAATTTCATTAACTGTCTGAATCTGTAGTCAAATTATCTAGAGCACGTAACAGGGTCGGACCGAATCAAACGAGCTTTTTCGGAGCTTGGAAGTTGGCCAGCTTCATCCTCACTAGGGATTCTATTATCTAGGAGTAGAGATAAAATTACCAAAAGTTCATTCCCTTTGGTTTCAGCTGCAGAAAGAGTTATAAAAAAGGTTGGCAAGCCGAATTGAAGAATCATTGCAAGCACCTTTTTCTATTCAGCTTCCCAATGAGCTGGTGACGAACGAAGGCCCTTAAGAATATGGTAACCGTCATCTTATTGTACCAGGTTATCTACAAAAGTTTCGTCCTGCATATCGCGGGCTGTCACATTATTATTTCCAGATTTTTTTCGCAAACAAATGGAAATTTCACTCTTGATTCGCGTAAGCGTAAGCAAATTTGTACATATATAGCACCTTTGTAACTTTTGCGCATCTGTGGTCATAAAATCTAATTTGGGATTTAGCTTTACGTACATAAGTCGTTTTACACCTAAATAGTTTGCAACATGAAATAGTCGGAAAGGAAAGCTCTTCAGCATCTTCATCAGTTGTCATGTCTACTAGATGTCGGCCTTTACCGGGAGCTAATGCTATACGCCCAATAATAGCATTGTTTTCAAGTAGCTCGTTGTGTAGTAATTTTTCTTGACCTCCAGGATTTAGATTTTCCTCTTGGCCAGTAACATTTTGAATTCGAGTTTGCGTTTCAAATGTATCTGCACAATATGACTATTTTAAAAGTTTCTGGCAGCGCTGTTACAATTTCTGAAACTGAAATGGGTACATTGACAACAGCGCCTCTAACTGCACACTGCCTTTCAAAGCCAAGGAAAATTATTCGCATCAAAGGAGATCTCGGGGAAACAAGGCGTCCTTCAAGGCAGGCTAGATTTTGTAAGCAATCCCGAATAAACAAATATAGGGAATTGTACCTAATGAAATGCTCGTTCGATATGTGAAGCACATTAAATAGTTAATATTTTCACTTGGAAATTTATCGGCAAGATAAAATACCTTAGAAATATCTTAATGTGGAAATTTGATAGATATAGCATTCAAATTCAATCCCCTAACCTAATTTGGAAACCGTGTTCCTCCACAAGAAACACAAATTTTTGTAGGATCTGCCTTTCAGTTTTCTATTCGATACTGCCTTTGTAAGTCCCGTTGTCGTTCACTCTATTCAGGTGGCATTGCCTCCCTAGTAGAGATGGGCATGGGCATTGCCGTGTCCGTGCCGTGCCGTGCCTTTAAAAAACAAGTAAGAAAGGCTACAGTCGACCGAGCCGACTATAAAAGACCCCGTACTCTCACATTTGTATTCAATTTGAATTGAAATTAAAAAAAAAAATAATTTAACAATTCGCATTGCCAGCATTCGAACCTATAACCTCAGATAAACTCTATCAGTTGCACCACACGCCACTTTCAAAGAATTCTCCGAATATTAGCATTTACATATTATTCATACAAACACACATTCGTTTGAAATTATATGTATGCATGTATGTATGTATGTGTGTATTCGGCGCGGCCAGCGTCTGCCGGCAGCGCTGCCGGCACACAGGCAGCGAAAACGTTCGAACATTTGCTTGTGTGTTTCTATCTCGCTTGCACCTATAGGTTGATATTGCGTTCAATTATCAATATTGTAACGCTTCTAGTTTTCTTGTTTATAGTTCGATTTTAATGCGCCTTTCAGGATAGTTTAATATAGTTAGTCTCCACACGAAACATATATATAAACAACAATACTGTACGATAAGAACAAGTTCGCTAAATACGGCATTGAAGATTCCAGACTTTTTTATCAAATATGGGAAAAGTGGGCGTGGCAGTCCAAAATTTTAGATGGCAATGCAACTATGCTGTCGCTAGGAACCTCTCCTACCAGAATTGGTGAACCTTGGAGCCATAGTTACTGAGATATTTGCCGAAAACACCAATTTTTTCCGAGGTGTGTCCAGTTTTTTGCTTATTGTGGGCGAATGGGGCGTGGCATCGAAAAAAAAGATTCTTGTATTGGCTGTCTAAATATGTGATCGTTTGACACCAAGCTCGAACTTGTAGCTCTTACCATTTCTGAAATCTGTTTATTCATACGGACAGACGGATAGACGGACAGGCAGACGGACATGGCTATATCTACTCGGCTTGAGATGCTGATCAAGAATATATATACTTTATGGGGTCTGCCACGCCTCCTTCTGCCTGTTACATGCTTTTGCACAAGCCCAATATACTCTTGCAGAGAGTATAAAAAGTCGGTAAGCCAAACTGACGAATCATAGCCATGACCTTTTTCTTTTCTTCCTCCCAATGAGCAGGAGACGAGCGAATATCCCTAAGCACCCTTTATCCCATCATGACTAATTAAATTTCCCATATATTCTTCATTGAGGACATTGCCAGCTGTAACCGAACTGGAGGAGCTTCTCTTTCGTAAGCAGGTAGAAATATTATTTCTAATTTTTATCAGTTCTAACTTCTTATAGTTGAAAAATAGCTTATCAGTCCTGCAAGCTCTTCTGTCGACATTTCGAAGTTCTGATCTAACTATTGTAGAAAAACTCTCTGAGGACTGTCTTTTAATACCCGCATATATACTAGGAAAAGCCAGTTCTTCAGAGTCAGCATCAAGAATCGAGAGGCCTTTGGCCTTCTCCAGTAGCTATCGTGATTCTCTGCATATTTACATCGGCTGGGTTCATATTCTCAAGAAGAGTTTCAAGACCCACAGGATTCAACTCATCTGCTTCTTGATTTTCACCCGATTGAACCAGATCACTGTTTTCATTCCGATCTGAACTTTCAATTAGCCCATTGACTATAGGTGAGTCTTCTTCAGAAGCTACGAACGGCACTGTATCGGATGAGTAATTACAAATCCAGTCCTCGTTGATGGATACATTATGTTTCCTATACATTTCAGTGTTTATTAAGTATCTTATAGCTTCAGCAATTTTAAATGGTTTTGGCCATAAAATCATGACCATACTCCATTCTTCGCTTGAGGTGGAGCTGAATGACCTCTGCCTCGTGAAATGCTCGTGGAAGAGATGTAACTATATTGGGAACTGATATGGGGACGTTAACAACTGCTCCTTTAAGAGAGTTTTGACGCTCATGACCTATCGCCTTTATAACCATAAAAGGAAGGCGAGGAGAAATTAATCTCTCTTCTAAAGATATTAGACCTCTTGGAGAATCTGGCAATGTTGGAAAATCTAAACCATTTTTAATGACACTCTTTGGCTTCCTTTTAGCTTTAATATTGCTATGGCAAGTTTTACAAAATTTTAAGCTGTTGCTATCAGACGGAAATTGTCGATCAACGTTAAAAATCTCATCACAAAACTCATAATTATTTTCTAAATAACTGCGAGAAGTCTAGCTATTTGCTTAGGAAACCAAAGACCCTTACAGCATAAGCAAATTTGATCGGGTCCTAATTTAACAAGCCTATTAAAGACTGAAATGTGATTATCGAACCCCCGTATTCTGAGTCTAGGCTGTACACCTTCCTGAACATCTAAAGCTGTTTGCCCTTGAATTCGTAGAGCGTTTCGCAGGGCTTCTGCTTCCCTGTTTTCAGAAATATTCCTAAATTGTCTTACTCTGTGGCGAACATTTCTGTTTGCATCAAGGGCTGATTGCCTTTCATTTTCTCTAGCTTGTCTACGAGCTGCAGTGTTTCGCAACTGTTCTATGGCCCTACGAACAGATTGATTTCTCGCCTGAGCTCTGCTAGTCCTATCCCGTTACCTTTCCAATAGACCATCCCGTAATGCACGTGCCGGACTCCTTTGCTCGGTATTTCTATCCTGTTCTTGCCTTCTATAATTTCGGTCTAGTCTTTTTAAAAATCTTCGTAGACTATCGAGCTCTTGTTCGTATGCTCGGATAGTTTCATTTAATCGCATATTACTGTGTTGTTCCGTATTTCTTTCTTGCTCCTCTTTTCGAATAGCTACATTCAGTCGCTTTACATGCCTTCGTATGGCATCAATTGACCTTTCACTATCACGATAAACTTCATTAGAGCGTCTATCGTTATGCTCCTGTGTATTTTGACTCTGCTCAATATATCTATAAACACTATTTTGCCTTCTCTGGTAACGCCGCAGAGTATTTTTCGCTTGTTCTTTTAACCTAAATGCTTCAGTGGCCCGTCTTTCCCTATGTTCCTGCGTGTTTCTAAACTGTTCTACAGCTCTTTAATTGGCATTTTCTCTTCTAGTATTCCGACGCCTAGTATTTTCAACTTGTTCCTTATTATGAAATTCTTCATCGGCCCGTCTTTCCCTATGTTCCTGCGTGTTTCTAAACTGTTTTACAGCTCTTTAATTGGCATTTTCTCTTCTAATATTCCGACGCCTAGTATTTTCAGCTTGTTCCCTAGTACGAACATCGGGATTTTCTCGGCGTACAGAGCGATCCTGAGTATTTATTGTTCGTTCTTCTTGCTCAAGTCGAGTATTACACCGGCGCCTAACTCGACGCCTTTGGCTGACCAAAGATTGCTCAACTTCCCTAACACCTTCAATTGTCCTACGCTCGCGCTGTGACTCTGCATTAATTTCCCTGTCTATATCTACATATTCGGAATAATTTCTGTTTGATGATTTCCTCAACCTACGCCTTTGGGCTTTTTGAGCAACAGATTGTCTACGTAACCGTGGCATTTTAAACTTTGAATTTTATAATATTTAAATAAAGATAATATTTCTTACAAATTATGTAAATGGTCAAAATTAATAACTTTAAATAATTAATTGTTAAGAAGTTATGATGAAATAAAGGTATGACAATAAAATTATAAAAAAAAACAAGAAAGAATGCTATAGTCGCTTCGCGACTCTAGGATACCCGTGACTCAGTTTCAATTTGTTATTAACAATGGTGAAAGATGTAATAGCTTGGCAAGCACAGAAAATTTTCAAACAAATTCATGTTTAGAGCATATTTTTGACCGATCGTTCCTATGGGAGCTATACGATATAGAAGTCCGAATTGGATCAAACTTGGTCAGTATATATATATTTAGACCCCGTACTCTAAAAAAGAGTAGAGGGGTCTATTAGGTTTGTCAAAAGCGAAATGTGCGTAACAGGCAGAAAGAGGCGTGGCCGACCCCATAAAGTATATATATTCTTGATCAGCATCAACAGCCGAGTCGATATAGCAATGTCCGTCTGTCTGTCCGTCCGTCCGTCCGTATGAACACCTGGATCTTTTAAACTACAAAAGCTAGAGCCACCAAATTTATAATGAAAGTTCATTATTAAGTCAGGCAGGTTAATTTTATTTCAAATTTTTGCCACGCATCTTACCGCCCCCGCAATGAGCAAAAAACCAGACACACCTCGAAAAAAAAAGTAGTTTTAGGCCAATAACTCAGTAACTATGGCACTTAGGAACACCATTGCTAGAGACATTGCTTAATGCAATGCCATTAAAAATTTTGAGCTTCCACGCCCCCTTTTCTCATGAGAGTTAACCAAACTATTGCAATTTAATGCCGTTTTTAAGGCATTTATTCATATAGTAGAGTGTTGTAATTCAACATTCGTATAGAGACATATAAAATCAAACTATTCTGAAAGTGGCATCAAAATACTACCTTTAACAAAAGAGCTACTGCGTTAGAAAGTTTGTTATTTAACTGCAATATCACTTACGCGCGAGAGCGAGACAGAAACATACAAACACATGTTCGAATGTTCTCGATGCTTGTGTGGCGACAGCGCTGCCGTCAGACGCTGGCCGCGCCGAATACACATGAGTATGAATAATATCACTAACCATAGAATACTATATACTGTATTCTATAGTTAGTGATAATATGTAAATGCTGATATTCGGAGAATTCTTGAAAGTGGCGCGTGGTGCAACTGATAGAGTTGCGGCAATGCGAATTGTTAATTTATTTTTTTTTAAATTTTAATTCAAAATGTACATATAAAATTAAAATTTTTAAATTTCATTTGAAAATTTGAATTCAAATTGAACACAATTGCGCTCTACTATGGGAGTACGTGGTCTTTTATAGTCGGCTCGATCGACTGTAGCCTTTCTTACTTGTTACTTGTCTTTTTTTTTTCGCATTTATTAACAGAAGGTATATGAGCAGTGGGGGGGTTTACATACATGGGGGACGTTTTACAACAGTAGGATACAAGTTTTGTGAGGGGTGTTGCCTTGAAGAGGTAAAGGAGGATGCATTGGGGGTTATTGTGCTCTCTGAAGCCGGGACTGCAGGACTGTCGTGAGGTAATGCTTTACAGCCCGGCTCGTGGCTTAAGAGCCCCTCTCGTGTGCCTGTGACCTCCTTAGCTGTTCCTCCGCCCTGAGGGTGATCATGACAACTCTTGCAAAGTTGTCTACAGCTGACCAAATGACCGGGCTGCTGATTATATGGGGAATGATCGTATCCACTTCTACTGCGCCACCGATTTCCCGTTCGACTAGGCTACGCTCCGTACAGAACCGCTTACACGATACAAGGACATGTTCAGCGTCTTCCGTAACATCGCAAGTGGTGCACCTATCGGTTGCGTCATGTCCGAATCTGTGCAGGTATGCCCGAAAGCAACCGTGACCGCTCAGGATTTGGGTCAGGTAAAAATTTACTTCCCCGTGCTTTCGTTGCATCCATTCATTGATATTGCGTATTAGGCGCGCAGTCCAGCATCCGGACTCGGTTCTCTCCCATCTGGCCTGCCACTTGAGTAGGCTGGCTGGCTCTGCGTGCGTCGTCTTTTATGCGGCTAATTGACCTTGTCTCGCTAGTGTTTCCTCTAGAGTCGTATACATCTTTCGATTCTGTAATTAGAATAGTCAGTGGGATTATACCTGCTAGAACTAACACCGCCTCCCCTGAGACAGTCCGGAAGGCGCTGGAGACTCTGATCGCGCAGAGCCTGTAGGCTGAGTCGATGCCTCTCATGTAGGACTTCGTTTCTGTTGCCTTGGCCCAGACCGGTGCCGCGTAGAGGATCGTCGACTTCAATACGCTGCTTATCAAGCGTCTTACACTATGCCTGGGGCCGCCGTGGTTTGCCATCATCCTCGAGAGACTTTGAGTAACCCCCGTCGCCTTTTTGTATGTGTGGAATAGGTGCTCCCTGAAGGAGAGGCGCGTGTCTATCTGAACTCCAAGGTATCTAATGCTTCTTTTCGAGACAATAGTTGCTCCGTCTAGTCTGAGGGTTGCCGTCTCAACTAGCTTCCTGCTGCTTATGAGCACAGCTTCGGTTTTGTGGGCGGCAAGGGTAAGACCCATCGACTCAAGCCAAACAGTCACCCTCTCTAACTGTGTCCTCGGCAAGAGCTTCAGCCTCGGGAATGTGTTTCGCTTTGACGATGATGGCAATATCGTCCACGAAGCCTACGATCTTGACGTTGTTTTGGAGCTCCAGCCTTAGAATTCCATCGTACATGATGTTCCACAGGATAGGCCCTAGTATGGATCCTTGAGGCACTCCAGCTGTGATGTTATAGTGAGCTGGGCCGTCTTCCGTGTGAAAAATTAGAGTCCGGTTGTTCAAATAGTCACTTATTATGTTGGTCAAGTAATGGGGAACGTCAAAATTTTGTAGTGCGTCCATTATGCAGCTCCACCTGGCCGAATTAAAGGCATTCCTGACGTCAAGTGTTAAGACTAGGCTGTAATTTTTGTCTCCGCCTTTCCATCGTGTTCCTTCTATCGCAGCGGACACTGTCTTCGTCAGTAGCATTATAGCGTCAACTGTGGATCGGCCCTTCCGAAACCCAAACTGCCTCACGGAGAGGTCACCTCCGTTGTTAAGTGCTGAGCACGTTCCCATAATCGTCCTTGTCCTTGCACCGAATCAGGACAGCATCTGGGCGGCTTTTGCGGGCCAGCGATGGTTTGGTGTGATTTGTCACCTTTCTCCATTCGGTTGTTGGTTGGCCGGCTTGCTCGTGAGAGCTCTCTTCGAGGTTTACGGAACCCGGAGTCGGACGAGTAATCTTCCTTGCTTCCTCTCGCGGAGCATTCAGGCCTTTGATCACTGAAGCGTAAGTGGGATCAGTGCTCGAATTGGCCAAGTTGCAGTGGTGGCATTTCTTGTTTAAATGTCCCTCTTGTGTGCTGTTCAGCTGTTGACTGACTTCTTCTTGGATGGCTTTAATGCGTTTGAGCTGCTTCTTCATCTCTGCGTTGACATGCCGAACAGCCTTGTCCTCTAATCTCGACAAGATGTCTCCAGCTAGGTTGCCAAGTTCCCTCATTAGTTCGCTGGGTGTCAGCTTAGCCTTTTTTGGTGGTGTTGTCCGCTGCGGGCTGGAATGATTCTCGCTTTCTCTGGATCTCTTAGGGGTCTCCGCTTCGTTAGTGGCCGAAAAAAGAAAAACTTTTTCCGCCAGTACGGGCGGGGCTGACCGACACGCCGCGATAGGAGGCGATCTCAGCATTTTAGATGACTTTGCAAAAGCTGATAGGGCGGCGTCTGCCGTGTCTTCTCGTGCTTCGAGGCCAGCTCCAGTGATTTCAACTGCTATGGGTGCCTGAAGGGGCGCATCCAAGGCAGAGGGGCTATTATTAGCCAGGGTTCACCGGGAGTTATCGGGACGAAGGTAGTGTAAGAGGATTTATATCTTGCGATAATTTTAATATTTGAATATTTAAATATTTGGCGGTCAATTCGTGAGCGCCAAAACTAATAAAGCCTTGTCGGAAGCTCGTAGCTCGATCACTCAGGCGGGATCAAATTCGATCGAAGTGGCAACTCTGTTACCAGCTGTTCCGTAGGTTTGGCGGTCTCCAGCCCTGGTGTAATTGCAGCGGTGTTTTGGCGCTGATGGTGCGCTTGGGTGCAATGCCGCAGTGTTTTTGTCAAAAAAAAACAAGAACAACAACAATTTGCCGCGCAAAAAAAGCGCTCAGCCAAGTGAACGATGGAGAAGAGGAAGGAACTCACCCCTCGCCAGCGTCCCCCGTCTAGGAACCACCCGCTTTAAGTGGCTTGTTAACAGCAAAACGCCGTCTAGGACCGTCCATCAACTGGCCCGTACCGAGCACGTCGGTGAGTAGCGCGCAGACCGAGTGGGGTGCTAATGTGGAGTCTTTTGGTTGCTTTTAGACGCTGTAGCTATGGTATTTCCAGGAAACAACGTGACCCGTTCAAAAACACGACCGATCGATTTCCAATTTCTCTTACTTCTACTTGTTACTTGATCGTTTTGTGTGTGTGTCGTCATGCGTCGATCTTTTGTTTTGGTCTTGTAAAATGTCATGGAATTCGTACTTTAAATAATAAGAAAAGAAAGTTGTATAAGTAAAAGTAAATAATTTAATAAACTTTTCATCTAAATCTTAAATCCAAAATATTGAACTTAATGCATATGCCTAATTATTGACATATTTGTTTCTATAAATAGAATGTAAAAATAGTAAGCTATCTAAAGTTTTCGGACATAATCTATTTCGTTTTTCGGTTATGATATTGCCTGCAAGGGAGAAAGCTCGCTCGGCGGTTGCGCTACTTCCAGAATGAATTTGCAAAGCCAGTTTTGATAAGGAGGGATAAGCATTTTGATTAGTCTTCCACCAATTAATTACGTCAAAATCTTCCGACATTACAACCTTTTCCCTGCAATACTTTTCAAGCGCCTCCCAAGGTGTTTCCTTTTCAGGTTTTGCGTTTCTCAATAACGATGGGAAAAAAAATAATTTTTCCTTACAGCAGAATGCTTGTCAGGCGTTGTGGGCGGGCTTCTTCCACAACGGGTGACGGGCTCTTGACCATGTCATATTTTTCCATTTCTGATATACAAAAGCCTTTGATCTCGTATATAAGTTAACGAGTGCCCCTCGCACATTGTTGTGTAATGTAAATAAATGCAAAAATGTTAGCCAGCAGTTACGCTGAAGTTGCCGTCTCAGCGAAACTTCAGTTCAGCGCCCTAGATGCGACGGTCAACCGACGGTAACCTGATATCTTGCACATGCTACAAGATCAGCGTTATCACTTATGCTCAGTCGGCTCGCCGGCCGTAGTTTTGTAGCTTTAAGTAAGTATATTTTTTATCTTTGTATTCCTTAGCAACTCAGTACTTTTGGTTTAGGTTACGCCCCAGCTTGATGGTGGTTCCAAATTCAGTTTTGTTCTTACAACGAAAGCGAAAAGCTCGTTCAATATACTTTGCTCCGGCAACTAGCCGTAAAATACCTTGAAATAATTATTTCTGCATTGCTGTGGCACAAGCCCAGTGATACGAGAGACAAGTAATCTCTCCACCATAATCATCCTAAAAAACGGAACCCTTACTCCCACATCAGCAGCTGAAGCTCTGGACAGCAACGTGGGACAACACAACGACTTAATTTGTACACTCTGGTTGCATGTTTACTGCAGGTAGATGCAGGAAAAAGGCCGCTTTATGCCACATATTTAAATTGCTTTCCCAAATATCTTTAACATTGTGATCAATGCTTGCTTTTAAGTATGACACAGCTTCAATATCATTACTTTTCGGTGTGCAAATGCATTTAATCTTATATATTGATGGCAATACAAAGCATAGCGAGGTTGAACTGCATGTCTGCTGTTCTTTGAAAATAATTTCAACATTTTTGCACATGTCAACTATAACCTGTAAAGTATCTATATTAATGCGTAGTGACTCCCAGAAAGTTTCTTCTGACATAGTTGTCAGTACACAAATCCAACGTGGCTCCACCATTGCTGACTTCCTGCCTCCTTCTGACATTTCCGGGCTACGGTAGTAGCATCAGGTAACATATCATCAATATCTACGATGTTTCCGTAGGTAGCTCAATATTTATAAATAATTTATTTATTGACTTGAATCCAGATCCAGCCACTGATGAAAATGGGCGGCAGTCCTCAACAACCCACTTCCTTTTTTTCTTCCTTTTGTGTTTTTGCAACATTTATGTCGGCCTAAGTTCGATGTTTGATATCCCACGCATTTGATAACTTTTCGGCATAAACGACAAAAAACCACACCATCCAGAATTTCCCCATCGTTCTTAACGATTTCAGATAGTACATTTCATACATGGCTTTCAGATTTCCGACGAGGTGCCAAAGAATACACACCTGTGGAAATTTGCTCCGCAATTTCTGCAATTACTTTTAAAAAATATTGACTTGACACTTTCGAATAACAAGTTAAACTTCCTTTGTCAATTTTGTCGCGGCTTATAAATACAAATATATAAGAAGGGTAACAGGTTACAGGTGTTGTTGTGTTTTGTACATTCATCAAATACCTGTAAAAATTTTGCTACACCCTTTCATAAATGTGGGTTGTCAAGATATTTTTCCGAATACCTGTTCTTCTTTCTGTACTGTACATGGAAAAACTGTACCATTCGGGTTTTTTTTTTATCAAAACCCAAAAAAAAACACAACAACCGTCCATTAATGTATTCTACCTAATTTCTACCTACCGCAGTAACCCTTTTTTCATCAAACTACGCTCAGTACAATTTCCCGACGGCGAACCGTCGCTCAAATACACACATATTATGTGTAAGTATTTGTAATACTCTGTATTTGCTGCATATTCATTTTTTGATGCTTCAAAAAGAGTATTGACCATACTCGTATTTCATGTAAACAAGTAAGAAAGGCTACAGTCGATCGAGCCAACTGTAAAAGACCCCGTACTCCCATAGTAGTGCACATTTGTATTCAATTTGAATAAAAATTTTCAAATGAAATTTAAAAATTTTAATTTTATATGTATATTTTGAATTGAAATTTAAAAAAAATTAAATTAACAATTCGCATTGCCAGCATTCGAACCTACTACAACTTCAGACAAACGCGCCGCAACTCTATCAGTTGCACCATGCGCCACTTTCAAGAATTGTTCGATTATCAGCATTTACATATTATTCATACAAACACACATTCGTTTGAAATTATGTGTATTGGGTTTGTGCAAAAGTATGTAACAGGCAGAAGGAGGCGTGGCAGACCCCATAAAGTATATATATTCTTGATCAGCATCACAAGCCGAGTCGATATAGCCATGTCCGTCTGTCCGTCTGTCTGTCTGTCTGTCCGTATGAACAAACAGATTTCAGAGATGGTAAGAGCTACAAGTTCGAGCTTGGTGTCAAACGATCAGATATTTAGTCAGTCAATACAAGAATCTTTTTTTTTTTTCGATGCCACGCCCCATTCGCCCACAATAAGCAAAAGACTGGACACACCTCGGAAAAAATTGGTGTTTTCGGCAAATATCTCAGTAACTATGGCACCTAGGATCACCAATTCTGGAACGGGAGGTTCCTAGCGACGGCATAGTTGCATTGCCATTTAAAATTTTGGACTGCCACGCCCACTTTTCCCACATTTGATAAAAAAGTCTGGAACCTTCAATGCCGGGTTTGGCGAACTTGTTCGCTTCGTACAGTATTGTAATTATATAATTCGTGTGGAGACCTAACTATATTAAACTATACTGAAAGGCGCATTAAAATCGGACTATAAACAAGAAAACTAGAAGCGTTACAATATTGATAATTGAACGCAATACCAACCCATAGGTGCAAGCGAGATAGAAACACACAAGCACATGTTCGAAGGTTTTCGCTGCCTGTGTGTCGGCAGCGCTGCCCGCGGTCGCTGGCGCGCCGAATACACACATACATACATATTTGCATCATATACATATTGTCAAACGTATGTGTATTCGAATACAAGCAAACAGATGTGTGTTTGATTATGCTTAGATTGTTTTTTTTTCAACGTGTTTTAATGCAAGTAATTCACATTGTAATATCTCGATACCGATTTTAATAATTTAATCGGGACAAATGCAGAGAGTATTATGCGGTCGGGCGCGCTCGACTGTACTTTTCTTTCTTGTTTTATTAATAAAATTAAAACCCACAGTGCATAATATAAACAAGAAAGAATGCTATAGTCGCCTCGCGACTTTAGGATACCCGTTACTCAGATTCAATTTGTTATTAACAATGGTGATGGATAAAATAGCTTGGCAAACACAGAACATTTTCATACAAATTCATGTTTTGAGCATATTTTCAACCGATCGTTCCTATGGAAGCTATACGATATAGTTGTCCGATTTGTATCAAACTTGGTCAGTGTATATATATTATTGGCAGATGTATTCTGTGTGAGTTTGATTAATATAGCTTAGTTAACGCAAAAGTTTTCCATACTAACTCATATTTGGTGCGTATTTTTGACCTATCGGCCCTATGGGAGCTATACGATATAGTTGTCCGATTTTGATCAAACTTGGTCAGTATATATATATTATTGGCAGATGTATTCTGTGTGAGTTTGATTAATATAGCTTAGTTAACGCAAAAGTTTTCCATACTAACTCATATTTGGAGCGTATTTTTGACCGATCGGCCCTATGGGAGCTATACGATATAGTTCTCCGATTTTGATCAAACTTGGTCAGTGGTCCTAGACGTGTACTTTCCGTGTAGATTTGGTTCAGATATCATAGCTAACAAAAAAGTTTTCTATACTAACACATTCTACCTGTACATTTACCTTTCAAAAAACAAAAACAAACTTGTACTGCTTGGGTATTGTACCTTTCATTTGCGACCGCTATCATTTTCTACCTCTTATAGTCTCTGAGATCCTTTTGTTCATACAGACGGACGGACGGACAGACGGACATGGCTATATCGACTCGGCTATTGATGCTGATCAAGAATATATACAGTCGCAGACAAAACTCTACATACGACCATTATTTTGTTGATTTTGACCCGACCTAAATCATTTAGAGAAAAAGTAATGATGCAGTTTTGTGTCAAATATAACCATAAAATAAATTATTAACAAAAATTATGTATTTTTAGTATTAATTATAAAAGTTATTAGCAAAAAACCGAAAAATGGGACTGACAAAAGTGTACGTACGTTACACTATTTCACTATTTTTGCTCCTCTTTTCTACTAAAATATTACTGTAAAGTATCGTTGGTTTATTTATTTTATGCTCCATATGTGAGTTCTTAGAATTTATAGCATTTCATCATTTGAAAAAGTGTAAGATCAGCGTAATGTCGCCCCGCAAAGAAATTTCGACTGATCTGCGAAAATTAGTTATTAACTATAGAAATAATAACAAATCATTCGGGGAAATTGCTGAAAGCAATTTAGCCAGGAGCTAGCCGAAAGGTCCAAAACATTTGTCCATCCACGCACAATAACAAGGGCACTCAACCATGCCGGATACGCATGTCGAACTCCTCGTAAGAAGCCCCTAATAAGCGAGAAAAACAGAAAGCTTCCCTTCGCTAAAAGACATTCAGTTCTGGAAATTGGTTTTGTTCACGGATTAATCCAAGTACAACATATTTGAATATTTGATGGTAAGGCTAAATTTTGGAGAAACCAAACACAGCCATGGACTTTATAAATCTTGTTCATGGTGGAGGCAGTGTAATGGTTTGGGGAGCAGTTTCAGCTTCAGGAGTGGGCAACCTTGTGTTTATTAAAGGCAATATGGATCGATTTCAGTACAAGACCATATTGGAAGATAATTTGCAGGCATCCGTGGACAAACTGTGCCTTGGAGATCGTTGGATCTTCCAACCAGACAACGATCCGAAGCATACGGCCCAAGTTGTCAAGGATTGGTTGTTCTATTATGCTCCAAGACAATTGAATCCACCTCCACAAAGCCCGGACCTAAATATTATTGAACATGTTTGGGACATTTTGGAGCGGAGGATACGGAAGCACACAATTAGTAGTGCTCCAGTGCTCAAAGAGAAGCTGCAGGAGGAATGGGTCAAAATATCGGTGGAAGAGCTCGAAAACTTGGCTGCTTCCATGCCCAGACGCTTGCAAGCGGTCATCGATGCTGTTGGTGGTCCAACAAAGAATTAATTTTTTATTTTATTCATTTATTTTTTATTTTATTCAAATGAATTCACATATTTTTAAGTTCGTATGTTCACTTTTTGTCAGTGCCTTTTTTCACATTTATGTTAATAACTTTTGAAGTTTTTGTTGAAAATTCATCAATTTTGTTTTATTTGTTATATAATTATAATTAACACGAAACTGCATCATTACTTTTTCTCTAAATAATTTAGTTCGGGTCAAAATCAACAAAAAAGTCGCATGTAGAGTTTTGTCCGCGACTGTATACTTTATGGGGTCTGCCACGCCTCCTGCTGCTTGTTACATACATTCCAACGATTACAATATACCCTTTTACTCTACAAGTAACGGGTATAAAAATAGCATTAAAGAGCTCGAAATAATATTTATACATCATATAAAAGAACATTTTTATTTTACAACAAATGTAACAGAAAAATTAATATTGGCTGCACAAAATGTTCACCTTGACGAATCAGGTAAGGCCTTTTATTTTAAGTTAGAATTAAGAATTTAAACAAAAAAAAAAAAAACAGTATACAATAACAAAAAACGCTTAGTAGAAAATTCCAAATTATTAAAAATAAAACTATAAAAACGTCTTCATCTATTTGTATATTTTTATTTTTGGTTATTTTAAGCCCCAAGGGCCAGCGGAGGGTTAATCAACACACTGTACAGCCGTTTCATTCGCACTCAGTATACAAAGTGTCGTTCACTCGCACTTATTGCAAGCATAGCAGACACAGTTCTGCTGCCGACGGGTCTACCTTATATTATTGTATCATGCCAAAAACTAGCTTAATCATAGTAGTCAACCAGAGACGAATACTTTTGTGACTGACTGTAGCAGAAAACCAAAACTACCGTTAGAAAGAGCATCAAAAATAACACAGAACTGGAAAGTAACAACAACATTCCTGCAAAATGTACCGTTATATTTCACACTTCGTTTTGTTTGAAGTGCATAATTATATCCGCACTTGTGATTTTTATACCCTTGCAGAGGGTATTATGCTTTTGTCACGAAGTTTTGTAACGAATTGAAGGAGGCGTTTCCGACCACATAAAGTACACTTTGCGATGGCTAAGACCACTTTTGTGATATGCTTCGATTTGTCCTCTTTCATACTCGGATAATTGATCCCCGCGTCCCATTTTTCATTAAGTTTAAAGAAAATATATTAAATTAAAAATTTGCATCAAAAATGGGTCGCCACATCGCCAAGTTATACCCCAAACTAAAAATCTTTCAGCTGAACCTATTTAGTTGAGCCAAAAAATTGCACATTAATTAGCGAAAGAAATAATAAAACAGAATATGCAAAATAACGGTATTTAGCGAACGGTTCTTTACTAGCGCACACTGATTGACGGAATTTCAAAGAACATGCGTTCGATGATGAAAATATCATGAAAATGCAAGCATAATTATGTGAACCTATTCAGTTGATCGGCAGTGTATATACATATATTCTTGATCAGCATCAACAGCCGAGTCGATATAGCAATGTTCGTCTGTTTCTATGCGAACTAGTCTCTCAGTTTTAAAGCTATCTTGATGGAATTTGGTGCAGATCTGTATTCTCTCTGCACGCAGTTCATATGTTAAAATCAGCCAGATTGGACCACTATATCATATAGCTCCCAAAGGAACAATCGGGTGAAAATGCTTAGTATGAACATTTTCGGTGTCTATTAACTCATTGTCTCCCATCTGTTGACCAAATTGCAAATCGGAGTACTATATCATATGACTCCCATAGAAATAATTGTTTATTAAAACCAAATTAATGCAATATTCATGACTGCAAGGGTATTTATTTCGGCTCGTATTTATTTCGGCTCGCCGAAGATAACCGTTCTTTCTTGTTTTATTTATTAATTTTTTAAAAAATGGTATTTTTATGATGTATTAATATTCCTAAATGGATAAAATTAGTGAGCGGAACTCATTTATCTTCAAGTCGTGATTTTACCTTATTTATCAAAAGTTCACGCATCTCTTGACCTTCATTTGTCAGCAATGTATTTTTTAAACACTCGATTTTGTCTAAGAGCTCGCTGACTGGAGCGAGTATATTGTAACAGCATTGGCAGAACACGATTTTCTTGTTGCAACATCGAATGGCTGTAACAGATTTACGATCCCAGTGGCGATGAGCTAAATGAGGTCGGTCGAAATAATGCATTACGTACGGGACGTAAAGTAATGCATTACCTATGAGAATTTTTTTCAGCGCATTTGTAATGGTCAAATTAACAAGAAAGAAAAGTACAGTCGAGCGCGCCCGACCGTATAATACTCTCTGCATTTGTCCCGATTAAATTATTAAAATCGGTATCGAGATATTACAATGTGAATTACTTGCATTAAAACACGTTGAAACAAAAAACAATCTAAGCATAATCAAACACACATCTGTTTGTTTGTATTCGAATACACATACGTTTGACAATATATGATGCATGCATGTATGTGTGTATTCGGCGCAGCCAGCGACCGCGGGCAGCGCTGCCGACACACAGGCAGCGAAAACGTTGGAACATGTGCTTGTGTGTTTCTATCTCGCTTGCACCTATGGGTTGATATTGCGTTCAATTATCAATATTGTAACGCTTCTAGTTTTCTTGTTTATAACCCGATTTTAATGCGCCTTTCAGGATAGTTTAATATAGTTAGTCTCCACACGAATTATAAATAATAATACGAACAAAATCGCTAAAAACGGCATTGCAGTTTGAAAACTATTTTATCAAATGTGGGAAAAGGGGGCGTGGCAGTCCAAAATTTTAAATGACAATGCAACTATGCTGTCGCTAGGAACTCCCGTACCAGAATTGGTGATCCTAGGTGCCATAGTTACTGAGATATTTGCCGAAAACACCAATTTTTACCGAGATGTGTCCAGTTTTTTGCTTTTTGTGGGCGAATGGGGCGTGGCATCGACGGACATGGCTATATCGACTCGGCTTGTGATGCTGATCAAGAATATATATACTTTATGGGGTCTGCCACGCCTCCTTCTGCCTGTTACATACATTTGCACAAACCCAATATACTCTTGCAGAGAGTATAAAAACGACTACCCGTCAGTGACGTACATTTTTTTTTGAAAAAAGCCTAAATGTCCGTAAAACTCGGAAAAAAAAGCTGAAAATTTAAAAAAAAAAAAAAAAGGACAGAAAACAGGACAAAAATTTTTTTTTTTAAATTTGTATTTTTTTTTAATCCACCAATCTAAACGTATTGTCAAACAAAATATCAGTGTCGTCGTCCCTGGGATCGTATGTTGCCATTGATCCAATGAGAGCCAAATACTCTCCTGGCAACTTATACTTATTGCAACATAACTTGTGCCGATGCAATCCGAATCTGAAGATTATAAAATTCATGTATATAATTGCAATAATGTGTAATGTATATATATTTACCTGACGGTCAAAATTGCATTTAATGTCTCGATGTTAAGACGGTTCCTCAATTTAGTTTTAACCAAATTTACTTGGCTAAACACCCTTTCAACCTCCGCGTTCGACCATGGCAACGAAAGCATTGTCAGCTCGAATGTTACCAACTCCGAAAACGGGTTGTTGCCTGCAGAGTCCCGATATTTTTTTACTTCTGTCCAAAGTTTCGAAGTTTCATCCACATTCTCCCATTTAACCAGCTGTATGTTGCCATATTGTGAAACAATTTTTGATTTGGCAATATGGGATCTTTTTTAACACGCAAAGCACGATCAACAGAAATCAGGTCAACTTGTTTGAGGACTTCATAGTTGTCCGGCAATCTAAATCGAAGAATATTTGTAGCACTCAAATAATAACTAACAATATAACACATATGTACCTCTGCTTAAGCTGATTGATCAACTCGATCACAAAGGTTAACCGGATAGTCTGCTCTGTTGCGTCATCGATCTTATCTTTAAACTTTCTTAAGTTTGATTCGAATTCATATCCTAAATACAAATCTCTTTTGATGTGCTTTGTAAAATCTTCCTCAAAAAAATCCACTTCCATGCTGGATGGAATTATTTTTGATTTTAGACATTGTATGCCTAATATCAAATCACCAAGCAGTTTAGTTGGGTCGGCGTCCTGCCTTTGAACATTTTTATTAATACGCTGCATGTCATCAAGAATTGGCTTCAAGAAAAGTAAGTACATATAATTGACCTCATTGTACAAGCTTTTCAAAAATGCGCTTTATGGCATTTTTCTGTTAAAGTTTGAAAATGCCATTTTAGCTCAATCCATTGAGTCAGAATTCATGTGACTGCATTTTCAATGGACAACCATCGCGTATCAGCAACTCTGGTGATTTTTAGTGGAGCCTTGGGTTATATTAAATTAAATGGCATGTATTAAAATAAATATTTTGAAAAGTGCATATGCTATAATAACACATAAAGATGTTTTAATATATTTACTACAAAGTGGTGGGACAAGCACGAACGTCAATTAGAAAATTTTAGTAAAGTTAATATTAAAACAAACACTTCATCTATAGAAAAACATTAAAAATATTAAAAGCACATAAACGTATGACTGATTGAACGTTCACTCTACCTCATCACTATTGATACATTTAAATAGATCTCTATATACAATTTGCCTACTCGAACTCTTACAGAACCAAGAGTACGTCTCACTTATGATAAACTCCAGTGCTTCGCGCAACACCTGCTTGCAAGCAGCATTCACCGCCAATTGCACTGAGTGACAAACACATATAACTAGTACCAATGTTGCCACTGACTTTTTTAATTGAGTATACACGCTATTCTTTCTACACACCATAACGCTTGCATTGTCCGCGCCAATGCCTACTAAGTTAGATATGGGTATTTTTAACTTGGAAAGTTCCTTCAGGAGGGCATTAACGATGGTATCAGTGTCTCCACTTTCGATTGGAATAAGTGAAAGGAGCGTCGATATGATTTCCTTTCGTTGCGCACTGTAATATATCACAGCAACGCCTAGAAATAACACAATGTTTAAAATATATTTTTTACCATTAACCACGGTTACTTACCCAAAATCTTGGTTACATTAGATTCATCGATTAATAGACTATACTTTTCATCTGCCAGATCGTTTCTTAAGTCTTCATTAAAGTGCACAGCTAGTACATTTTTAATAAGACTGGTCCACTTTGACCTGTGCAATTTTAAACTGTGAGCCTCGAAATGGAGTTTGCACAATTCCGTAAGGTGGTTAAGTGGCTCAATCGCGCAATGCTGCGCTATAAACATAGCTAGTGCAGCTTCCTGGCGACAAGATTGGGGACTATCCGCAGGCTTAAAACATATTTTGTTTTTTTGCGAGAAGCACGATGTGTTTTGCACATGTTTTTTTGTCGCAATATGCGATCGAATTTGATAAATTTTTTAATTAATACTGCGTTTGCAATAACTGCAGTAAGCCTTATTGTTGTCGGCTTCATCGCGTGCAATCCACTTTTAAAATCTGGCTGCTGTAGCCAGCAATCCCGAAATTGTTGCTTATATATCTCTTTCGGCATTTTTCCACTTTTCTTATTTAAAACGTTAGATTACAAACGATACCGATTACACATACAAAGCAGCTTCACAATGCGATTTATCGTTTTTATACTCATTTTCGCACTGTTCTTAACCAAATATAGGAACAACATTTTATAATGTTTATGCTAAAGTTCTGTTCAGCTGTTCTACAATGTTAATTAATCGAATTCCGATGAATACAAAACCGATCAACTTCGGAAATAGGCACCCAACTAGCAAAAAATGAACACAATTAGCATTCAGAAAAAAAGGACTGATTTCCGGATAGAGGCTGTTTGATATTTTTTCCGGACGAAGCACTCAAAAATAGGATATCCGTCCGGAAAAAGACCAAATTGACATCACTGCTACCCGTACGAAAGAAACGACCCACTTGGAAATTATGTCAGGTCTTGACAAAGTCAGTACGGCTGCAGTACTGACATTGTCAGGTTTTTGGTACTACCTCCCGCGGTCCATGGGAATTTCTTAATAAGAATTTTACGATTTGCCAATGTAAATTACCCGCTGCTCTGGTCCGCTTGTTAGTCTCGGTTTTCAAAGACTTTTCCTGACTTCGACTATTAGTTTTGCTGCTTGGAAATATTTTGATGCGTAGAAAATAATACTGGTTGACATGAGGCGACAAAATCGCATATTCTATTGATATTTTTATACTCTCTGCAAGAGTATATTGGGTTTGTGCAAAAGTATGTAACAGGCAGAAGGAGGCGTGGCAGACCCCATAAAGTATATATATTCTTGATCAGCATCACAAGCCGAGTCGATATAGCCATGTCCGTCTGTCCGTCTGTCCGTCTGTCTGTCTGTCTGTCTGTCTGTCTGTCTGTCCGTCTGTCCGTATGAACAAACAGATTTCAGAGATGGTAAGAGCTACAAGTTCGAGCTTGGTGTCAAACCAGATATTTAGTCAGTCAATACAAGAATCTTTTTTTTTTTTTTTCGATGCCACGCCCCATTCGCCCACAATGAGCAAAAAACTGGACACACCTCGGAAAAAATTGGTGTTTTCGGCAAATATCTCAGTAACTATGGCACCTAGGATCACCAATTTGGGAACGGAGGTTCCTAGCGACAGCATAGTTGCATTGCCATTTAAAATTTTGGACTTCCACGCCCCCTTTTCCTACACTTGAAAAAACTTCAAATACCGTTTTTTGCGAACTTGTTCGTATCATACAGTATTGTTATCTATAATTCGTGTGGAGATTAACTATATTAAACTATCCTGAAAGGCGCATTAAAATCGGACTATAAACAAGAAAACTAGAAGCGTTACAATATTGATAATTGAACGCAATATCAACCTATAGGTGCCTGTGTGGCGGCAGCGCTGCCCGCGGTCGCTGGCTGCGCCGAATACACACATACATATTTGTATCATATACATATTTCCAAACGTATGTGTATTCGCATGCAAACAAACAGATGTGTGTTTGATTATGCTTAGATTGTTTTTGTTTCAACGTGTTTTAATGAAAGTGCTACACATTGTAATATCTGGATACCGATTTTAATAATTTAATCGGGAAAAATGCAGAGAGTATTATATAGTCGGGCGTGCTCGACTGTACTTTTCTTTCTTGTTATATATTTGGCTGTTAGTTTCGCTGCTTAGAATTTTTTAACTCTACGTGTGAAAAACCCACTGACTGTCAATATATTATCTCGCTAATAGCTGAAACATTTCAACAGCCTTGAGTATAAGATTTGCTGCTAAGAGTATTTCCTATGTCATACTATTAATGGAATGATTAAAGTTTATATTTATATTAATAATATGTTTGCACATATTGAAGTTTTCTATTAGATTTAATATTTATTACGGTCGATAATAACAATAAATAATATTTTTATTTTATATTTATTTATATTTATATATTTATATTTATCCAAATTTATATTCTTGGGGAACTGTAAGATAATATTTGGGGAGTTAAGACATTTTCAACTTTAAATAAGAAAACAATTTATATTATATTAACAATTGTTGTATGGAATTTTACAAGTCCATGATAACAATTGCCGATAAGTACGTCAGATTGACTATCGAAAATCGGTAACACTAATTATACATTTTTTTGGGTTTTCAAACAATTTAAAACTATTTGATGCATTTCAAAAATTATTTATTGATTTAATAAGTAGTTTAAAATAAAACAAATGCATTATTTTAATTTTAATAAGTGAAAAGTGCAACGATTGCTGTCATCGATAAATACTCAGGGCTGCTAATGCGTGTATCGGGTGTTCGATACAATTTCATTAAAATTGCAACCCTTCCTTTTTTTTACGCACTTACATATGTACATATATTCTGTTTAGCCTAATCGGACAAGGAATGTATTAGAGGAATTAGGACATCTTCGTTGTTTACGCTAGGTAATAATATATACTTGAAAGATATTTCGTCAATAGGGTAACTGTGAACTGAAATACTAACGTCTTGATCCACTGCTACTATTCCTATTGAGGAGCTCGACATTGGCGAGCTGAAAAAATCTCGCCTGTTTTCAAAGTGGTGTCCGAGCAGGTGGCAAGTTCCGTCCCTAATTTCGAATGTATTTATTTGAATTGCTAGTCCGCTTTTTAAGCAACACATGTTGTTGGGTGCTTTTGTTGTTAAAATAAAATCAGCAAATACATATTTGAGGTACCTGTAATCTACCAATGATAGTACTGTTCCCCGAAATATTTTGTGGTGTTTATTTTTACCTGTAAGTTGCAACCCATTTTATTTTTTAGCATATTTCCATCATTGTCATGGACTCAAAATGCCAAAATGGATGCTCTTGCGCAGAGCAATTTGAAAAATTGCAGAAACAAATTGATGGCCTTCAAAGTAAGTAATCTAAAAATTTCAAGACTCTAACTAATTTTGTTTTAATAATATATTTTTAGACATCGTTGCGCATTCAAATGCAAAAATAATCGCGTTAATGGAGGCAATACAAACGACAATGACAACTCCAACGCCAGAATTCCCAATCAACAGCCAGGAGGGACTCGCAATAGTGGAAGAGAAAATTAGCGTCTCCCCCACTAAATATGTAAGTCTGCTATATGCTGCTATGAATTCAACTACATTTATGTCTGTTCTTTATTTCAGATGGATATCTTTAGGAAGCTGTTGCAACCGGAAGGCATTGTGAGAAATATAGAGAGAATATTTACCAGGGACTTGCTGATGAATATTAATTATGGGGGTTGCCCTGGAAAATTGGTCCTAGACCAAGTCTCCAATATAAACAATTCGATTTATCGTAAGTATTTTAATTTTATAAACTTGAATATTAAAAACATCTATAAGCTCACTCATATTTATCTTTTTCAGAGGCAATTAAAAGCGAAGGATTTGGCTTTTTGGACTACAAGCGAAATGTAAGGGAAGCCATTACCAAAGCGAAAAATCGACGCATAAATCCATTTCCAGGGAAAAATTGTCGAAGCCCGCCCTCAATTAATTTTTTTTTTTAATTTTTTTGTTTTGTTTTATTAAGTTTAGATGTATTTTTAAGTTTTTTTTTACATTTAAATTAATGTTTAAGTTTAAGATTAAGTTTTCATTTAATTTTCTTTTGTTTTTCCCTTATTTTTATATTTTTGTTTTATTATCTTAGACTTAGTATTACTACATATAAATATAAAAACAAGTAAGAAAGGCTACAGTCGACCGAGCCGACTATAAAAGACCCCGTACTCTCATAGTAGTTTGTATTCAATTTCAATTGAAATTAAAAACAAGAAAGAAAAGTACAGTCGAGCGCGCCCGACCGTATAATACTCTCTGCATTTGTCCCGATTAAATTATTAAAATCGGTATCGAGATATTACAATGTGAATTACTTGCATTAAAACACGTTGAAACAAAAACAATCTAAGCATAATCAAACACACATCTGTTTGTTTGTATACGTTTGGCAATATGTATATGATGCAAATATGTATGCATGTATGTGTGTATTCGGCGCAGCCAGCGACCGCGGGCAGCGCTGCCGACACACAGGCAGCGAAAACGTTCGAACATGTGCTTGTGTGTTTCTATCTCGCTTGCACCTATGGGTTGGTATTGCGTTCAATTATCAATATTGTAACGCTTCTAGTTTTTTGTTTATAGTCCGATTTTAATGCGCCTTTCAGTATAGTTTAATATAGTTAGGTCTCCACACGAAGTATATAATTACAATACTGTACGATACGAACAAGTTCGCCAAAACCGGCATTGAAGGTTCCAGTCTTTTTTATCAAATGTGGGAAAAGTGGGCGTGGCAGTCCAAAATTTTAAATGGCAATGCAACTATGCCGTGGCTAGAACCTCCCCGTTCCAGAATTGGTGATCCTAGGTGCCATAGTTACTGAGATACATATTTGCCGAAAACACCAATTTTTCCGAGGTGTGTCCAGTTTTTTGCTTATTGTGGGCGAATGGGGCGTGGCATCGAAAAAAAAAGATTCTTGTATTGACTGACTAAATATCTGATCGTTTGACACCAAGCTCGAACTTTGTAGCTCTTACCATCTCTGAAATCTGTTTGTTCATACGGACAGACAGACAGACGGACAGACGGACATGGCTATATCGACTCGGCTTGTGATGCTGATCAAGAATATATATACTTTATGGGGTCTGCCACGCCTCCTTCTGCCTGTTACATACTTTTGCACAAACCCAATATACTCTTGCAGAGAGTATAAACAAGTAAGAATGCTATAGTCGCCTCGCGACTTTAGGATACCCGTTACTCAGTTTCAATTTGTTATTAACAATGGTGATGGATAAAATAGCTTGGCAAACACAGAACATTTTCGTACAAATTCATGTTTAGAGCATATTTTCGACCGATCGGCCCTATGGGAGCTATACGATATAGTTGTCCGATTTGGATCAAACTTGGTCAGTATATATATATTATTGGCAGATGTATTCTGTGTGAGTTTGATTAATCTAGCTTAGTATACGCAAAAGTTTTCATACATATTCATATTTGGAGCGTATTTTTTTTTGATCGGCCCTATGGGAGCTATACGATATAGTTGTCCGATTTGGATCAAACTTGGTCAGTACATGTACTTCCTAGATATGTACTTTCCGTGTAAATTTGGTTCAGATAGCAATGCTAACAAAAAGTTTTCTATACAAAAACATTCTGCGTTAACCTGTGCATTTACCTTTATATGCAAATAATACGCCCTAAAGTGGGCGTGTCAAAAAAAAAACAAACTTGTACTGCTTGGGTATTGTACCTTTCATTTGCGACCACTAGCATTTTTTCTAGCTCTTATAGTCTCTGAGATCCTTTTGTTCATACAGACGGACGGACGGACGGACGGACAGACGGACAGACGGACATGGCTATATCGACTCGGCTATTGATGCTGATCAAGAATATATATACTTTATGGGGTCTGCCACGCCTCCTTCTGCCTGTTACATACTTTTGCACAAACCCAATATACTCTTGCAGAGAGTATAAACAAGTAAGAATGCTATAGTCGCCTCGCGACTTTAGGATACCCGTTACTCAGTTTCAATTTGTTATTAACAATGGTGATGGATAAAATAGCTTGGCAAACACAGAACATTTTCGTACAAATTCATGTTTAGAGCATATTTTCGACCGATCGGCCCTATGGGAGCTATACGATATAGTTGTCCGATTTGGATCAAACTTGGTCAGTATATATATATTATTGGCAGATGTATTCTGTGTGAGTTTGATTAATCTAGCTTAGTATACGCAAAAGTTTTTCATACATATTCATATTTGGAGCGTATTTTTGACCGATCGGCCCTATGGGAGCTATACGATATAGTTGTCCGATTTGGATCAAACTTGGTCAGTACATGTACTTCCCTAGATATGTACTTTCCGTGTAAATTTGGTTCAGATAGCAATGCTAACAAATAAGTTTTCTATACAAAAACATTCTGCGTTAACCTGTGCATTTACCTTTATATGCAAATAATACGCCCTAAAGTGGGCGTGTCAAAAAACAAAAACAAACTTGTACTGCTTGGGTATTGTACCTTTCATTTGCGACCACTAGCATTTTTCTAGCTCTTATAGTCTCTGAGATCCTTTTTGTTCATACAGACGGACGGACGGACGGACGGACGGACGGACAGACGGACAGACGGACATGGCTATATCGACTCGGCTATTGATGCTGATCAAGAATATATATACTTTATGGGGTCTGCCACGCCTCCTTCTGCCTGTTACATACATTCCAACGATTACAATATACCCTTTTACTCTACGAGTAACGGGTATAAAAAGCATATCTTAGGTAATGGAAAACCGAATGAATCTTCGTCAGTTCATTACTTTCTGCATTACTAAATTCAATAATTTCATGCACCCGGTAGAAAACGCGGCCATTCGTTAAGAAAGTAATGGCGCTTGATTGGGTTTTTCATGCACACAGGCGAGAAGTAATCCATTAGTAATCGATGGAATAATAAGCATTTCCGCCACTGGGCAGTGACGACGAGCTAAATGAGGCCGATCGAAATAATGCATTACGTATTGCATTACCTGCGAAATTTTTAGCAGTGCATTTGTAATGGACAAAATAGAAACGACTACTCGTACGAAAAGAACCGAGCTGTTGTGAACTTCGGTTTTTGTATGCCCTTCCTCTAATCCATAAACGATTTTCGTCTTTCGTTGCGTCGCTGCGCCTGCGAATTTCGTTTTGGAATTTACCGTTTTTTGTGTGGCACGCGTACCTCTTTCGTTTGGGTTTTTTGTTGATGCCTATTCCTTTTGTGTGTATAGTGTTAGTGTGTAGAAATTCCTGTGTATAATTGCATATGTGTGATGACCTAATTGACCTAATCCAATTCGGGTATAAAATGGACATGTGAGTCTTGCAGGGATGAAGAGAAAAAAACACTTTTAGGTTGTCAATTAGACCAAATGAATTCTTACTTCCTGCTCCATAAATTCGGATCCGTCGCGAATTAATTTTTCTTTCCCAACTCCAAGTAGTATACTCAGTTTGAACGACTTCCCCCACTGAAGTTGTTCCAAGGAACCCCGAGCCAACCCCTGATGCAGTCGCTCTTAATACAGTTGTTGACAATTAAATGACTCTTATCGGTAATCCACCAAAGAGACAAATCTTTGTCTCACGACTAGGAAAATGTCTTCATTTAAAATAAGTGCTCCAGCCGAAAAATTTAACAATATATGCTGTAGAGTTCTGGTCGGACTACCTCGTGGTGAAAGAATATACCGCAAAACAAGAAAGAAAAGTACAGTCGAGCGCGCCCGACCGTATAATACTCTCTGCATTTGTCCCGATTAAATTATTAAAATCGGTATCGAGATATTACAATGTGAATTACTTGCATTAAAACACGTTGAAACAAAAACAATCTAAGCATAATCAAACAAACATCTGTTTGTTTGTATTCGAATACACATACGTTTGACAATATATGATGCATGCATGTATGTATGTGTGTATTCGGCGCAGCCAGCGACCGCGGGCAGCGCTGCCGACACACAGGCAGCGAAAACGTTCGAACATGTGCTTGTGTGTTTCTATCTCGCTTGCACCTATGGGTTGATATTGCGTTCAATTATCAATATTGTAACGCTTCTAGTTTTCTTGTTTATAGTCCTATTTTAATGCGCCTTTCAGTATAGTTTAATATACATAGTTAGTCTCCACATGAATTATATAATTACAATACTGTACGATACGAACAAGTTCGCCAAACCCGGCATTGAAGGTTCCAGACTTTTTTATCAAATGTGGGAAAAGTGGGCGTGGCAGTCAAAAATTTTAAATGGCAATGCAACTATGCCGTGGCTAGCAACCGCCCGTTCCAGAATTGGTGATCCTAGGTGCCATAGTTACTGAGATATTTGCCGAAAACACCAATTTTTTTCCGAGGTGTGTCCAGTTTTTTTGCTTATTGTGGGCGAATGGGGCGTGGCATCGAAAAAAAAAAAGATTCTTGTATTGACTGACTAAATATCTGATCGTTTGACACCAAGCTCGAACTTGTAGCTCTTACCATATCTGAAATCTGTTTGTTCATACGGACAGACGGTCAGACGGACAGACAGACGGACATGGCTATATCGACTCGGCTTGTGATGCTGATCAAGAATATATATACTTTATGGAGTCTGCCACGCCTCCTTCTGCCTGTTACATACTTTTGCACAAACCCAATATACTCTTGCAGAGAGTATAACAACAACTGAAAAAAGGTGTAAAAGATCTTTTAATCTGGATGAGGTGTTAATAAAAATATCACCACGACATGCCTTTGACATGTAAAGACCCTAAATATTGTAAGTTGCCTCTTGGACAGTTATTTCAGTGCCATTAATACATTTATTTTCAATATTTTGCAGTTTTTGTTTAACTGAAAAATTGTTGGAATTAATTTCAGACATTGATTCACGTCACAGTTGGATACTCCTCTTTTTTTGACTTATTTATATAGATTATTATATAACTACAACAGGCATATGCATCTAAGATAAATTAAATATCCATATTAGATTTTTAAAATTTTTAAAAAAATTTTTGTTGTATGCATTTAATATTTTATAAGAATATTTTCTGTTTAGAAATATGTGGGGTTCTTAGAGACTAGATCGCAAAGCAATAATAATAATTATAGTCAACATCTAATTTTGACAAAAAATAATTAAAATCATTTAGCTGTTCAGTTTCAGCATCCGTAACGGTGCAACCTGAAAGCTCCTTGATTTTCTTCCACAAATCTTTATGCCTACTAGAGTAGCGGTTACAATACTTCTGTCTGCGGCATGGGGAGATATGGCATAATGACATGAAGAAATATGCCGATGATGTTGATACTGAATAGCTTCGCTAAGATCAGTATTCTCACTATTACCTTGAGAAGTTATAAATCGATCAATTAATTGGATAACCTCTCCCATGCTTTCGAAATTGGTTGCTTCTAATTTTGGGGCATTATTAAGCCAATACATTCCATGTGTATGTGGAGAGCCCCAGTGCTGAAATTCTATCCTCCAATAATAATTTAGCAGTTGATACTCCCCAAAGATATCAGACTTAAATAATTTCATTAACTGTCTGAATCTGTAGTCAAATTATCTAAAGCACGTAACAGGGTCGGACCGAATCAAACGAGCTTTTCCGTTGGCCAGCTTCGTCCTCGCTGAGGATTCTATCATCTAGGAGTAGAGATAAAATGACCAAAAGTTCATTCCCTTTGGTTTCAGCTGCAGAAAGAGTTATAGAAAAGGTTGGCAAGCCGAATTGACGAATCATTGCAAGCACCTATTTCTCTTCAGCTTCCCAATGATCTGGTGAAGAACGAAAGCTCTTAAGAATATGATAACCGTCATCTTGTTGTACCAGGTTATCTACAAAAGTTTCGTCCTGCATATCGCGAGCTGTCACATTATTATTTCCAGATTTTTTCGCAAACAAATGGAAATGGCACTCTTGATTCGCGTAAGCTCATACCATTTGTACATATATAGCACCTTTGTAACTTTTGCGCACCTGCGGTCATAAAATCTAATTTGGGATTTAGCTTTACGTACATAAGTCGTTTTACACCTAAATAGTTTCCCACATGAAATAGTCGGAAATGAAAGATCTTCAGCATCTTCATCAGTTGTCATGTCTATTGGATGCCGACCTTCGCCGGGAGATAATGCTATACGCCCAATAATAGCTTTGTTTTCAAGTAGCTCGTTGTCTAGTAATATTTCTTGACCACCAAGATTTAGATTTTCCTCTTGGCCAGAAACATTTCGAGTTTCCTCATTACCTTCTGTTCGTTGACGAAGAAATTGCTCTACAGTAATCGTATCTGCTGGACCAGCAACAACGGGAATTTCTTCTTGACCGCCAAGTGAATGCAACTAATCAGCAGAAATAGCTATTTCGTGCTTTCGATATAGCTCTGTTCTTACTAAAAAACGGAAAGCCTCTAGAACCCGAGCAGGTCTTATTGTGTCTGTCATGAAATCATGTGTGTACTCAATTTGCGTTTCAAATGTATCTGCACAATATGACCATTTTTAAAGGTTCGGGGCAGAGCTGTTACAGTTTCTGAAACTGAAATGCGTACATTGACAACAGCGCCTATAACTGCACATTGCCTTTCATAGCCAATGGAAATTATTCTCATGAAAGGAATTCTCGGTGAAACAAGGCGTTCTTTAAGGCAGGTTAGATTTTGCAGACAATCCAGGATAGCAGAAAAGTCGAACCCTTCGGACAAACAGATATTGGGAATTTTACCTGCAGAAATACTTTTTGCGACATGTAAAGCACATTAAATAGTTATTATTTTCACTAGGATATTTTTTCAGCACGATAGAATACCTTCGAAACATTTAAATTTGGAAATTTGATTGATATAGCATTCAAATTCAATCCCCTAACCTGATTTGGAAACCATGTTCCTCCACAAGAAATACTAATTTCTGTGGGACCTTTCTTCAAGTTTTCTAGGTAATGACTTCTGGCAGCTGAGATTCGATACTGCCTTCATAAGACCCGTTGGCGTTCACTTTCTTCAGGTGACATTGCCTCCCTAGTCTCGCTATTTCGGTGCGACTGACGCTTTGACTCTACAGCTCGATTGTGAAAGATTTCCCAATAGGTCAACACCCTAGATACATTGTTGTTTAGAATTTCCTCTGCCCTAATACGACTTTGAAGACGTGTCAGTCTTTTCTGAGAAGAATTAACTAATTGCTCGCGGCGCCTTACTATTGGATTGTTTCGAATGGAACGTCGCGGACTGACATCCCGGCCCGAATTGAAACCTTTGTTGGACTTTCCATAAGGTCCCTTTGTGGCTAATTTCATCAGGTAGCCACCCCTAGCATTTTATGTCAGCAGCCAGGCTACCTCTAACCATGACGCGTGTTCGTCATTCTTAACATGACGTGGAATATTAAGATACCGGACCACATCTTGGCTAGACACTGCATCGTCTCGGAGAAGTTTCAGCTAGGGGATTTTTGCCAGCCATGATTGATATTGATAAACAAAAATATAGTTAATATAATATAGCTATACTTACATATTAACATAATAATAAAATATAATTAAATACAATATACAATACAATTTTAAAAGCTTGTTTAGAGTTACTTTTTCAAAAACCTGTTGGACAGGCAACAAAAGGTTTTGAAATGTGTTTAAGAAAAAATTATTATACATATGTTTTTTATTTGAGTACATTCTATCTCTTCACCCACAAAACCCTCTTCGGCGGCATAGCTCGCCCATACACAAGGGTTAAAATGCTTTCCAAATCGAGAATCGACTTCCTGCTGTTGTTCGAGGTCGCTTAGAAAGGTCTTTAATTGTTTCAAACATTTCATATGCCCATGGAAACTTCGAACTGAATTAAAAATATTTCAATTTGCTTTGAAAACATTTTGTTTGCTTTTGTGCTGATTTGAAACTGATTATTTTAAATATCATTATATACTTTTACATATGAATTGACAACGAGTGGGATTGTAGTTGTCTTTCCTTGTTCTATTGGAAACTATATGAGTAATATTTTGGTCCTTCTTGTTTTATCGAGAAAATCCTTACAAATGCCTTAGGTAAGCAAATCCAAAGGGGATTAACATTGGCATCAGATAAATAAAGAGCAATTTTTCTCCAAAGACTATTTTCGACAATCTGTTATAGTATACAAAACCATTATTTATTTTTGGGAAAGAGCCCCTTCTGATCAGAGGATCTATTTTGGACCATTTTCCTACTCACCGCTAGATGGTTATTTTTCGCTACAGGGGCGCGGGGAATTTTGCAGTTCCCTATAACAACGCAATAGGTGAATTTGTACAAAAACGTACATTTTTTCGCGCGAATAACTCGCATAGATGCAGTCCCTAAAAGCAAAAACCTGACTTTGTTTTGCCATGGACGTCACCACTAAAGGAACAGGGAAATTGAGCCTAACAAACAGATCATTGTGCGAGAAAACTGCTACTGTATTCAAATGACTTTTAACAAGGTAATTTTTCAGCGGCATGTCAGTTGGTGACTTTGTGCGAAAAACGTGCATTTTTCACTCAAATAAGTGACTTTTCAAAAGCGAAATTTTTTCGGTTTTTATAATTGCTTCCTTCATTATCCTCTTGTAATCAGTGAAACTTGTCCCTTCACTTTTAACTTTTCTCGGCACCCACCACATATATCCGAAGTCTAAAATGGCCTTCTGACCTTCAGGCCAAAATGGAAGTATGATCAGGAACGTCAGCTTTCTTGCGCATGTCATGCGTAAAATAAGATCGCCGGAAACTCCATTTACGAGGAAATCTGATATATCAATATTGACTGTTTTGCAGGGAACTTCGTTTGCGTTGTAAATTCGTGTCCTGAATTACAGGGAGAGAAAACATTGAATGGAGGGTTGAGCCACCAATTCCAAATGCAAATACGAATATTTCCCTTTTCTTTTATTATGAAGAAAGTGTGTCAAGAAAGTTTTTTGTTTCAAATTTAGAGATTTAAGTAAATTTGACAAATGTTCTTGAGAGATGCTTGGTGGCAGTCTTACTATCCTCACCATGATCATTGTCAACTAAATTAATAACATTATGCTCTGAAGATATTTCTCTAATCGCCAAGGCCCTAAAGCACATCCTCCTGATCAACGACTTCGTCATTCTCTGCCTCCATGGTTCGCCTAAGCTCATATAAATTATCAGTTGCATTAAGTTTTTGATAATTATTTCTAGTTTGTTCAACATGTCCATTGTATATGTCTTCACAATTTCTAGCAATTATTTCTTCTTCCTCGTTTCTCCATGGGAAAAATTACATAACCAACACTCTAAAGTAATTCTGAGAGGGAGAAAAGGATAAAAGGGGAGCCCCAGTATGCACAGGTGAGGTAAGGAGTGAACCAGGCGGAACAGGTAAAAGTAAGTTGTTGCTGAGAACACAACACCTTGTCAGGTGGGGTCTCAAACTTACAATTGCAAAAGCAAGTCCGCACTAATATCAAAATCAGTGCTTAGCTTCTTAGCGAGTGAGCGCAAATTAAGGAATTGTTTTTTCACAGTATTATACATACGTGAACAAATCGCATTGCAGCTAAATACAAACTGGACATGACCATCGTAATCCCCCACTGCCTAGTTTGGCAGAGGAAATGAATTTTCGAATTCACGCCCAGTAAGACCAGCACATTTTATATGCATAATGTTGTCATTGCAGATAATTTGGTTGGTCACTGTCCCGAGATGGACCATAATTTCAATTTTTTTTTCAGCATGCCATTTCACTCAAATAAAACTCTTGCAAATAGAGTGACAACAAGAAAAAAATAAGAGAAAAATACCTAAAATAAGAAGAAAAAATACGTTCGATGTAAACAAATAAGCTCGAAAACAGAATTCGCAAGAATGGAAAAACAAATGTTAACGAAAAACAGTTAAAAAACAAAGGCAAATCGTGGATGCAAGCGCAAATGAGAAGTTGTGTGCAAGCAGACAAACACACAAACTTATAAATTGCTCTGCAGAGCAACGAAAAAGGGAGCAAAGGTCTCAAACAAAAACACAGCTGAGATGCTGTATTAATAAAAATATGTTAATATTTTACTACAATGCACACCAAATATAACTTTGTACAAACCAGATTTAAGGAACACTTAGCACAAATTAAATTTTCAACAAATTGAAATTTAAAATACACAAATTAAGGCAGAAATAATTAAAATAAACGGAGCGCAAAAAAACGACCGGCACAGCTGATAATCTCATTCTCTTTGTTCGATTATACTTAATCATACTCGTTGCAGCAATAGTGTACTGGACGAACTCTTCATCGTCGAGCTCCAGACGATTAGACCATATTAGCTTGTCATTGAAGTAATCAACGAAGTCTTCGTTGAGCTGCTACATCCGATTTTCGAATGTACGTCGAACTGTAAACTTATCTTCCTTTGCGCCAACAATTAAGTCCATTTCAGCAATGATTTCATTTGGAGTACAGTCATAAATTTGTGTTGATTGTAACCAACTTTGTGCTTTGCCTTTAAGCAAAGCGCGCAACACATTGTCAGTCATTTGAAAGTTTGCTCGAAGACTTTGTAACAAATTCATCCATACATTATAATTTTTGGCACCACTGTATTCTGGCAGCATTTATATCAGTGTTAAACGGTAACTCGGTTGAATTGTTGTCGTCAGTTGTATTTTCATCGTTACTTTTTTGTTTAATTAAAATCGTTTCTTTTTTGTTATTTTAATAGTTAATGTTCTTTTTTTTTAAATTAATTCCATTTCCTTGCGCAATATATCGTTACTATTTTGTTCAATTCCTTTGCATTTGTCGTCATCATCGTCGTTGTTCTGATCATAGCCATTGACGTCAATATTGTCGTTTTCGTTTTCTTCAACTTCGTCGTTGTCGACTCTCTTGTTGAAAAAATTTGTCTGTACATCATTTTCGTATTCTTCTTCCACACTATAATTTTGAATAGCGGTGTATAGTAAACATCGTATACACTGTATACCTTTTCTGTGCGCCTTTTCTGTACGCGTCTTTTTGATGCCGCCTTTGTGACCGGCTTCGTTCTGAATTTCTATTTCTTGTGAAATACCTTCAATATCACTACATATGTTTTCGCAATTAATATTTTCCACAATTCCTTTTATTTTGTCTGTATCAGGCGAGTGATTATTAATAAGACTTATTAACACTGCACGTGGGGTCACTAAGCTATATTAACCAAACTCACACAGAATACATTTGCCAATAATATATACATATATACAGTATGTCAAAGAATTGTTTGTAAAAGAAAAATTGAAACAAAAATGAATTTTTAAATGACTTTTTTAAGTCTTATATATTAGTTTTTTAAATTTTTTTTTTCATATTTATATTAATTAAAGCATTCTTAACTTAAATCCAACAAAAAAATAAGGTTTTAATAATAAATGTAGAAAAAAAAAAAAAAAACATAAAATATAAAATTTGACAAATTTCATGCTGTCAAGTAATTCTTTGCAAAATGCAAACAATATTTCGAAGCTGACTCGCGAATTTCTAACGGTGCTTTCAATTCGAAGAAAACGGATTCTAAGAAAAGCGAAACGCATTGTAAAGCATTGCCGTACTTTTTCGTGCTGATTTTTTGAGTTGCATCATTAATATATTGCGTACAGTAGCCAATTTAAATATGCCTGGAAACCGGATTAATGAAAATTTGATTCAACTGGTTTATTTCCACCATTCCAAGGGGAAATCAGCTAAGGAGTTGGCTGAAATGTTCGCGATCAAATTGAGAACCATTTATAATATTATAAATAGAGCAGAGAAGGAGAATAGGCTTGAACTAAAGCACTCCGGAGGCAGACCCCCCAAACTAAATAGTCGAGATAATAGAAAAATTATGAAGGAGGTCAGCAAAAACCCGCAAGTCAGCCTTAGGCAGTTGGCATCGGACCTGAAAACGAGCTGCAAGAAATCCGTAAGCCATGAGACGGTCCGGAAAGCCCTAAATACGGAAAAATATTCATCCCGGACAGCGAGAAAGAAGCCACTCTTATCAGCACTCAATATTGAAAGACGGCTGAATTACGCAATTGGGAATGTTAACAATCCGCCGGAGTACTGGGACGATGTTATCTTCTGTGACGAGACGAAGATAATGATGTACTACCATGATGGACCAGCTAAAGTTTGGAGGAAGCCCAACACAGCACTGCAACAGAAGAACATAGTGCCAACAGTAAAGTTTGGAAAATTGTCCGTCATGGTGTGGGGTTGCATTTCATCCAAGGGTGTTGGTGTGCTCCGCATTTTTAATGAAAATATGAACAAGGAGTTCTACTTGGACATTCTAAAAAATGAATTGGCAAAAAGCGCGGCAAAATTTGAGTTCCTGAACCCGGAAAACCCCAACAAGTTCCAATATAAATTGTATCAGGACAATGACCCCAAACATAAGTCGCTCCTGTGCCGAACCTGGTTGCTGTATAATTGCAGCAAAGTGATTGACACCCCAGCCCAGAGTCCGGACTTAAACCCCATCGAAAATTTATGGTCGTTTTTAAAGAAACGGGTGGGTAAACGGAGCCCAACCAATAAAACTGCTCTGATTAGGATAATTTTAGAAGAATGGGAGAAAATTCCTGAAATTTATGATCTGCAGAAACTGGTTCGCTCCATGCCACGTCGTCTCCAGGCTGTTCTTGATGCCAGTGGTGGCCATACTAAATATTAATCCTAACTGCGTTTTAGTTTCCTAGTTTTAGTTAAATTTAGATTAATTGTTTGCATTTTGCAAAGAATTACTTGACAGCATGAAATTTGTCAAATTTTATATTTTATGTTTTTTTTCTACATTTATTATTAAAACCTTATTTTTTTTTTTGTTGGATTTAAGTTAAGAATGCTTTAATTAATATAAATATGAAAAAAAAATTAAAAAAAACTAATATATAAGACTTAACAAGAAAGAAAAGTACAGTCGACAGCGCCCGACCGTATAATACTCTCTGCATTTGTCCCGATTAAATTATTAAAATCGGTATCCACATATTACTATGTGTTTTACTTGCATTAAAACACGTTGAAACAAAAACAATCTAAGCATAATCAAACACACATCTGTTTGTTTGTATTCGAATACACATACGTTTGGCAATATGCTTGCACCTATGGGTTGATATTGCGTTCAATTATCAATATTGTAACGCTTCTAGTTTTCTTGTTTATAGTCCGATTTTAATGCGCCTTTCAGGATAGTTTAATATAGTTAGTCTCCACACGAAATATAAAAAACCATACGAACAAAATCGCTAAAAAAAGGCATTGCAGTTGGAAAACTATTTTTTCAAATGTGGGAAAAGGGGGCGTGGCAGTCCAAATTTATAGATGGCAATGAAACTATGCTGTCGCTAGGAACTCCCGTACCAGAATTGGTGATCCTAGGTGCCATAGTTACTGAGATATTTGCCGAAAATACCAATTTTTACCGAGGTGTGTCCAGTTTTTTGCTTTTTGTGGGCGAATGGGGCGTGGCATCGAAAAAAAAAGATTCTTGTATTGACTGACTAAATATCTGATCGTTTGACACCAAGCTCGAACTTGTAGCTCTTACCATCTCTGAAATCTGTTTGTTCATACGGACAGACAGACAGACGGACATGGCTATATCGACTCGGCTTGTGATGCTGATCAAGAATATATATACTTTATGGGGTCTGGCACGCCTCCTTCTGCCTGTTACATACTTTGCACAAACCCAATATACTCTTGCAGAGAGTATAAAAAGTCATTTAAAAATTCGTTTTTGTTTCAATTTTTCTTTTGCAAACAATTCTTTGACATACTGTATATACTGACCAAGTTTGATCCAAATCAGACAACTATATCATATAGCTCCCATAGGGCCGATCGGTAAAAAATACGCTCCAAATATGAATTAGTATGGAAAACTTTTGCGTTAACCAAGCTATATTATTTAAACTCACACAGAATACATCTGCCAATAATATATATATACTGACCAAGTTTGATCCAAATTGTGCTACTATATCGTATAGCTTTCATAGGAACGATCGGTCGAAAATATGCTCTAAACATGAATTTGTATGAAAATATTCTGTGTTTGCCAAGCTATTTTATCCATCACCATTGTTAATACCAAATTGAAACTGAGTAACGGGTATCCTAAAGTCGCGAGGCGACTATAGCATTCTTTCTTGTTAGACCCCGTACTCTAAAAAAGAGTAGAGGGGTCTATTAGGTTTGTCAGAAGCGAAATGTGCGTAGCAGGCAGAAGGAGGCGTGGCCGACCCCATAAAGTATATATATACTTGATCAGCATCACAAGCCGAGTCGATATAGCCATGTCCGTCTGTCCGTCTGTCTGTCCGTATGAACAAACAGATTTCAGAGATGGTAAGAGCTACAAGTTTGAGCTTGGTGTCAAACGATCAAATATTTAGTCTGTCAATACAAGAATCTTTTTTTTTCGATGACACGCCCCATTCGCCCACAATAGGCAAAAAACTGGACACACCTCGGGAAAAATTTGGTTTTCGGCAAATATCTCAGTAACTATAGCACCTAGGTTCACCAATTCTGGTACGGGAGGTTTCTACCGACAGTATAGTTGCATTGCCATCTAAAATTTTGGACTGCCACGCCCACTTTTCCCACATTTGATAAAAAAGTCTGGAATCTTCAAATGCCATTTTTTCGAACTTGTTCATATCATACAGTATTGTTATTTATAATTCGTGTGGAGACTGACTATGTCAAACTATCCTGAACGCATTAGAATCGGACTATAAACAAGAAAACTAGAAGCGTTACAATATTGAAAATTGAACGCAATATCAACCCATTGGTGCAAGCGAGATAGAAACACACAAGCACATGTTCGAACGTTTTCGCTGCTTGTGTGTCGGCAGCGCTGCCCGCGGAAATGTGACGCGGCGCGGCAGGTAAATCGAATGCAAAAATCATCACACACGCAATTATAGACTTGTATTTACACACATTAACATTATACACACAAAATGAATAGGCATAGACAAAAAACGTTCATCACACATATGCAATTATACACAGGAATTTCTACACACTAACACTATACACACAAAAGGAATAGGCATAGACAAAAAACCCAAACGAATGAAGAACGCGTGCCACACAAAAAACGGTAAATTCCAAAACGAAATTCAGCAGGCGCAGCGACGCAACGAAAGACGAAAATCGTTTGTGGATTAGAGGGGAAGGGCATACAAAACCGAAGTTCACAACAGCTCGGTTCTTTCGTACGAGTAGTCGTTTCTATTTTGTCCATTACAAATGCACTGCTAAAAAATTTCGCAGGTAATGCAATACGTAATGCATTATTTCGATCGGCCTCATTTAGCTCGTCGTCACTGCCCAGTGACGGAAATGCTTATTATTCCATCGATTACTAATGGATTACTTCTCGCCTGTGTGCATGAAAAAACCCAATCAAGCGCCATTACTTTCTTAACGAATGGCCGCGTTTTCTACCGGGTGCATGAAATTATTGAATTTAGTAATGCAGAAAGTAATGAACTGACGAAGATTCATTCGGTTTTCCATTACCTAAGCATATGCTTTTTTAATTACTGTAACGCAGAAATTCCGCAACCTGAAGAAAACGTAGCATACGATTTCAAAATCGCTTATGGGTTAGTAATGTACGTACATTATAACACAATATACCTGCTACCGATATTCTCACTATATAAAATGGCTTACTTCTTTGTAAAGTAATTGCTGAAATAATTGATTACTAATGGAAATATATAAACGCTTCAGTAATGTAGTATTTTTTTTTTATTAAACTTTAATTATACTTAATATTTACATTATCTAATAAAAAAAAGTATGTAACATGCTTAAAATCTATGTTTACTTAATCTATATTTACATATTTATATCTATTTTTATCAGTTCCTAATGGTGGTGACATAGCTTTTGTGGGTCCAGCCTTCGGTTTTTATAGCATCTGTTAATTAAACATTATTAAGTTTTTGTCTTTAAAATTAAGATAATTTATACATACCAGATAGAGCATCGTTCAAATATTTGAACTGCTTGAACGGCTCTTTTCCGTTAAGGCCGTCATAATTCAGCTTTGGAATTATATTGCTTCCAATAACCGAGTCGAAGTTTTTCACTATATTGCCTTTGGACATTTTTTGAAGAATTCGCACCTGTATATACATACAATTTAAAGAAGAAATCGTTAAGTTAAATTATTTTACATTAAAGACATAAGGTACTTACAAAAGTTTGTTTGTCATCTTTAATAAGATGATCCACTTTCGGAAGGTCATTCATTGTTTGGATTGGGAAGACGTTTGATGACGATGGCGTTTCATCGACAGTTAGTTTTTTTAAAATTGTTAAAATTTCTAACTGTCGATTTTTGATGTTTGACAGCGTTTTCTTAATATCTTTCACGTCTTCTTCAAGCCTCCCAAACGGTCGCCATTGGTGTCATCCATATTAAAATCCGAAGATCCAACTGAAAATTGTTTCTTGAACATATCTTAAAAAAAAAAAATTAATTAGTTAATAATAATTATGTCTGCGAGAGTGTAAAATTGGAATAAAAACTAAATGTTCTTTATATGGCAAGCACATGTATTTATATTTTACTTTGCTAAGAGGAACAAGTTCTTCGTCTAGAAGTTTTGTTGTTGTTTGAAGAAGACCCATTGTTTTAGAGTTAATTGGCTCAGTGTAAAAGGGCTGAGGATCCTCAAAGCGTCGACATTGAGCGAATTTTTCGTTGTCAATTTCAACGAATTGTACTATAGCGGACGGACAACAAGGTGGGATGCAGCAATAATTATTGGGACTTTTAGTTGAAAGTGTGAATTGTAGAGAAACCCACTTCGTTATTTGCCCTGCTTTGTTTCTATGGAATGAAGTATTGCATTTGGCATTTTTAGTTTCTTTAAAGGAATATTTATTATTAATTTGCTGCGGTATGTTAATCGGACATTTGATTGATTTTTTTACTTCTTGCATAAAATTTTCAAATTTATATGCAGTTAAGTCCTGAACATATCCCATTTCTTGGACAGACTCACAAATATTCAATATATTATGTACATTGAAAGAAACATTATGATTGCCATATTTAAGAGCAAACGTGCTCACAAAGTATTAAAACTTTTGTTGAATTATTTCTATATTAGTATTATAATCGGACTTTGTTAATAACAGCCTATAACCAGTGTGTAACAGGAGAAAATTATAATGAAAATCTTCTGGTACTAAATCTTTAAGGAGCACTATTGAAGTGTATAAAATAAACAATCTAAATTCTGTGGCTTTCCACATACTTAATTCTTCTAGACTTCGGGGTTTTCTGTGGAACTAAGACGGAACAAAAGCTGCTATAGAAAGGCTGCGTCTATTAGGGTTGTCGAAAATTTTTAAAATATCATATCGATAATATTTTAAGCTTCGAAAAAATATCAAAATGATATTTGATATGCCACTTTAAAAATATCGATATATTGATATTTTCGATATTTTTTTTATATAATTTTTTCACATAATAAATTTAAAATCCGTTACAAAAATCATAAAAAACAAGAATAATAATAACATAACCATTTATTTCCAAAATTTTTTCATTAATCTTGCAAGTCCTGGAATAGCCGCCTTATGTGAATGGATGAGTCTCCACTAGTTTTTATAACTTTGAGGCACAAATTACATTTGGCTGTGCCATTTTTAAAGTCTGAGTAATGTGTTTTCACCATTTTACCATTTTAGCTTTGCGCTTGCTACAAGAGTGACCAACGCAAATATATATTAAAATATCGTAAAAATGTATCGGATATTTGATATTTGGGGAAAAAATATCCCGATATAAATATTTATTTTTATATAAAAAATATCGATATATTGATATTTTCGATATTTTTTATATAATTTTTTTCACATAATAAATTTAAAATCCGTTACAAAAATCATAAAAAACAAGAATAATAATAACATAACCATTTATTTCCAAAATTTTTTCATTAATCTTGCAAGTCCTGGAATAGCCGCCTTATGTGAATGGATGAGTCTCCACTAGTTTTTATAACTTTGAGGCACAAATTACATTTGGCTGTGCCATTTTAAAGTCTGAGTAATGTGTTTTCACCATTTTACCATTTTAGCTTTGCGCTTGCTACAAGAGTGACCAACGCAAATATATATTAAAATATCGTAAAAATGTATCGGATATTTGATATTTGGGGAAAAAAATATCCCGATATAAATATTTATTTTTATATAAAAAATATCGATATATTGATATTTCGATATATTTTCAACAACCCTAACGTCTATTAATTTCTACTTTATGCTCATTGGAAAATTTTCAGTCTTTGACTGAATTACTGTAAATTAATTTTAAAATTTTCTTGGTCACTCCTAAATCTATTAGATGCATTGCATCTAAAAGGAAACTGTGTAATCATACCAATACCGAGTTTCTCTAAAACCATTTCGTTTGAAAGAAAATAGTTTTGGTGATGATCCACATATTTCCTTGACGTGTAGTCACTATCTGTTATTTGAACGCCTCTGCTTGTAGAATATGCTGTAAAATTTCCTATTCGAGTGCCTACTTGCGTGCATTTCATACATCCGTTGAAGGATGAATGACCTTTTAAGCCACATATAAACGCTTTAGCGGGGGCATCGCATATAAATGATTTGCACTTAACTTTTAGTTCACTCGTTCCTACCTTTATACCGTCTAACTCTATGCGTTGCAACTCCTGAAAAAAATCGTTTAAAAATACATTTGGATTAACGGGTTTTTGAATTCCTACAAATGTTCCAATCATGAAGACCTCACTATGTGGAACATTTGAGAAGTGCCCTAATATTGGCACCCATGCGAGAACTTTTAAAAAGAGGTAGGCCGTCAATGCCAACATCCATATCGAGATTTTAGTGTTGTTCAAAAATGTGTTTATTATTTTAAACATAGTTCTCGATGCCTAGATGTAGATAGCTTCCCGAGCTACTGTCCTTAAAACAGTTTTCACTCGACGGTTAACTAAGCATTCCACAGAGCCAGGAACATCGATCCCTGAACCAACCAAAATCTTCAACAAAGCACGAACACAGCTTCTAGCTGGGCTGAACTTAATATACCAAAGTTGTTCTGTTAAGCTTAACCCTGTACTTTCACTAGCGTCTTGCTGGCTATTATGTTCAGGCATGGGCATGTCAATATCTTTCAAAATGTCATATACATCGATATTGCTAGAACAATTAACACTACTAACCTCATCGACTAACACATTAACATTTTCGTTTCTTCCCTGGCAATAAGTCTGCGTATGTTGCGATCGCTAAATCCTCTTTTTGTGGGCATGTTGCAAAAATAAAACTAACCGACGCTAACACTTTAAAATGAGCCTTCTTAAAAAACACTAATTTGCACACTGACGCTATAGCTGCTTTTATATTTATATATATATATATATATATATATATATATATATAAAAAAAAGCAGCTATAGCGTCATATATATATATATATATATATATATATATATATATATATATATATATATTATTTTTTTTTTGATCGTTATTTATTATTAAATGACTGTAAAAACTGGCTTTATTGCAATAATTTTAATTAATATTTATGCGCATGTATATTTATATACAGTGGTTCCAACGCCAAATCGGACAAGACTTTTTGTGTATTTCAATGCGTTTTTTTTTTCTTAAGCAGTAAGCTATTTATTATAAGTTTTAACAATTTTTCTTAATTCTATAAAGTCTTAGCTTTGTTAAACAACAAAAAAAATTTCAAATTTTAAACGGTAACATATTTTTTATTTAACGAAATGAATAACAAGTCCGATTTTGAGGTTCAACGCCAAATCGGACAAAAAAAAAAAAACTTATGAAAAAACAAAATAACAACAACTAAACAAATGAAACCTTTAAGTTTTAATATTTAGTAGCAAATCCTTTGTTTGCTACAACAGCCTGTAAGCGATTTGGTACAGAATTTACCAAGTTTTGGCAGATTTCTGGCTCTATTGAATTCAAGCTGCAATTAATCCCTCTTTTAATTGATCCAAAGTGTTATACCGGGTTTTGTACACTTTCCTGGCCAATACTTTCCAAAGATTCTCAATTACATTGATATCCGGGCTCTGGGCTGGCGTTTGAATCAATTTGGGACAATTGTGTATTAGCCAGAGGTTAGCTACCATCGACGTGTGCTTGGGATCGTTATCTTGGTAGAAAGCAAAGTCGTCAAGAATCCCCAGTTTTTCAGCACTCTGCTTAACATTTTTTTTTCAAAATGTCGAGGTACCCAAACTTATCCATAATACCATCGATAAAATGGAGATTCCCTACTCCCGCACTCGACATGCAGCCCCAAACCATCACCGAACCTCCACCATGCTTTACAGTGCCTATAGTATTTTTGGGCTCAAACTCGGTGTTTGGTTTACGCCACACATACACCTTGCCATCGGACCCATGTAAATTAAATTTACTTTCGTCAGTAAACAAAACCTATAATTTACACAATTAATGAAAAAAAAATGTATTTTAATACGCACAAAAAACGGTAAATTCCAAAACGAAATTCCGCAGGCGCAGCGACGCAACGAAAGACGAAAATCGTTTGTGGATTAGAGGGGAAGGGGAATACAAAAACGAAGTTCACAACAGCTCGTTTCTTTCGTACGGGTAGTCGTTTTTATTTTGACCATTATAAATGCGCTGGTAAAATTCTCATAGGTAATGCATTACTTTACGTCCCGTACGTAATGCATTATTTCGACCGACCTCAGTTAGCTCATCGCCACTGGGAGTCAAGAGGGCGGTGCCGTTGCCGTGCTCAAAAGGACCTTTGCAAGGAGCACGTTAGGTCTTTGCCGTTGGCAATTGAGCTTCTAAGAACTTAGCTTATGTTATGTTGCTATGCTTAATAAAAGTTACAATTCTTTTGCATTTTGCAACTATTATTTGCACATTATCTACGCCGAGGCAATTCTTCACTATCAGGTTAAGTGTATGTCCAAAGTCATCGTTCTATCATTATCAGTGACAATTGCTGCAACTTTATTAAATATAAACCACTCATTCAATAATGAGTCTGCAATATTCTGTGCACTTTGATTGGTTCCATAATTTAATGTGTTGGTCGATAGCATAGCAAAACGAAATATAAATTGTTTGTCTATAAAATGGCATGTCACTGTTATGTAATTCTCATAGTCCAGCATATTCACCAACTAAACCAGATAAACAGATCTTTGGGCTGTAGTTGGGCCCACCTTAAACCTTATTAGACCAGAAAGGGGACAATCATGGGTAAACTGCATGACACGGCGTTGCGCCCCCGCACTACCCAACAAAGGCCACGTCACCAAATGTTAATAAATTAATAATTAACAAAGAGTGTATCTTTATATAATAAGTACCATTTTTGAAAAAAAAAAACTTTTTTAGTTGTAAAAAATTCAGGTAGTATATATGTAAGTCACTACTATTATTTAGGCATTATTTTTTTAATGCGCTTATATTTTTAATTCGGGACAATGGAGTTGACTTTTAAGACCCTGTACTCTAAAAAAAAGTAGAGGGGTCTACAAAGTTTGTTTGGAGCGACATGTCCGACCCCATAAAGTATATAGATTCTTGATCAGCCTCAACAGCCGAGTCGATTTAGCCATGGCTGTCTGTATGTCTGTTTCTAAGCGAACTAGTCTCTCACTTTTAAAGCTATCTTGATGAAATTTGGTACAGATCTGTATTCTCTCTGCACGTTCATATGGTCCGAAACGCCTCCTTCAATGTGTTACAAACTTCGTGACAAAAACAATAAATCCTCTGCAAGGGATTTAAATATTTTCCACCAAAAAATAAACTGATATCTGAAAAGAGAATGATTCATATTTTTTCCCGCTGATGATAACAAATGAAATTCAGCCGGAAAAAGCTATAATGGCAACACTTCTTATTCAGCACGCTTTCGGCGCAAGCCTACCACACTGACAAAAATTTTTGAAATTCACGCAATTATTTCGTTAGTTGGTAGAGTACGTATCTACAGCAAACGTCAAAAATCTCACAATTTTTTAAAGTGTATTTTTTAAGTAAAGAGGAATAGAATATAAATGAAAAGGTGCCTCTTTGGTGCGTATGCGACTGTGCCTAGTAATTTTTTTACCGTAATTTTATATATCATATATGTACGTACACATATTTATGTATGTACATATGTATTTTTGTGTATTATACTCTCTGCAAGAGTATATTGGGTTTGTGCAAAAGTATGTAACAGGCAGAAGGAGGCGTGGCAGACCCCATAAAGTATATATATTATTGATCAGCATCACAAGCCGAGTCGATATAGCCATGTCCGTCTGTCCGTCTGTCCGTCTGTCTGTCTGTCTGTCTGTCTGTCTGTCTGTCTGTCTGTCTGTCTGTCTGTCCGTCTGTCCGTATGAACAAACAGATTTCAGAGATGGTAAGAGCTACAAGTTCGAGCTTGGTGTCAAACGATCAGATATTTAGTCAGTCAATACAAGAATCTTTTTTTTTTTTTCGATGCCACGCCCCATTCGCCCACAAAAGCAAAAAAAACTGGACACACCTCGTGAAAAATTGGTGTTTTCGGCAAATATCTCAGTAACTATGGCACCTAGGATCACCAATTCTTGTACGGGAGTTCCTAGCGACAGCATAGTTGCATTGCCATCTATAAATTTGGACTGCCACGCCCACTTTTCCCACAATTTATAAAATAGTTTTCAAGCTTCAATGCCGTTTTTTCCGTATCGTACAGTATTGTAGTTTATAACTGGTGTGGAGACTAACTATATTAAACTATCCTGAAAGGCGCATTAAAATCGGACTATAAACAAGAAAACTAGAAGCGTTACAATATTGTTAATTGAACGCAATATCAACCCATTGGTGCAAGCGAGACAGAAACACACAAGCACATGCTCGAACGTTTTTTGCTGCCTGTGTGGCGGCAGCGCTGCCCGCGGTCGCTGGCTGCGCCGAATACACACATACATACATGCATGCATCATATTGTCAAACGTATGTGTATTCGCAACAAACAAACAGATGTGTTTTGATTATGCTTAGATTGTTTTTGTTTCAACGTGTTTTAATGCAAAGTACTATTCATTGTAATATCTGGATACCGATTTTAATAATTTAATCGGGAAAATGCAGAGAGTATTATACGGTCGGGCGCGCTCGACTGTACTTTTCTTTCTTGTTTTATACAGGGGTTGGTAAATGCTTATGGTTGCCAATTTTGAGACAAAAATATGTTGATGATATATGGATGTACAGTCAGCACGACATTTATTCGTACACCTACATATATTTTTTAACTTCAACTGCTACTTTTGAATGCTGAAGAAAATAATTCAATTTATTATATACACTAGATATAAAGCATGCAAAAAAGTGCTGCAAAATACGCAAAACAATTATTCGTACACTTAATATTTAACTGTTCCCAACACTTCCATTTACCGTTTTTTTAACCTTTTTTTTTTTGAGTACTTTAAGTGCTTTACTTTTCATAATAACACGCAAATTCGTTTGAAGCATTGCTAATTTTTAATTCAATTACCCCTGAAATCGCCAAAATTATCAAAATGGGCCGATGAAAGTATGTTCCTCTAGAAATTCGCAAACTAATCTTGAAATTTTATTTGAAGGATCGAAGTCTTCGTGAAATTGGAAGACTAGTGGACACGCCACACTCAACAGTGCACAGTGTTATAAAAACTTACACAAACTCTGGCGAACTTGGTACAAAACACAAAAAAGCTGGCAGACCGAGTATATTGACTGAGAGTGAAAAACGGATTTTGGTATCTTCTGTGGCCAGATCAATATGAGAAGAAAGCCATAAAATTGAAAAGCTGAAAAACTACCAAGATGGGAAAAACGAAACGATGGAACAGCGCATTTTATATGATGGAGAGAATATTGAAAACACACGAGGCTATTGGGAAAGTTTTTGTAAGTACGTCAAAAGCACCACAATCATTTACTGTGGACGAATTGGACATCCTATCGGATTTATCAAAGTTACTTGCTCCGTTTAATACTGCTACGAAACAAGTATCTTCCAGTGCATCGGTTACAATCTCACTATGCATTCCAATTACTTGTGGCCTTTTGCGCACTGTGGACTCTACCAAGTCGAGCCTTAAGACTACCGAAGGTTTAGAAGCCTGCAAATTTCTAACGGAAGGTATAATTTCACGGAAGTTTAAATATGAAGAATGGTCGTTGCCACGAATTACCACTCTCTTAAATCCCAGGTTTAAGAAGCAAGGCTTCCGTTCTCCCAACAATGCTATACTTTCCAAAAACTGTTAGGAAACGAGATGACCTTGAAAAATTCTAAAGAAGATTCCAAAGTCCATGCAGTAGAGCCACCTACACCACTTCAAAATCGCCAAACTCTATTTCAATTTGTCCAACAAAACATTGAAAATTTGCCTAGAACAAAGAGAACAGACGCAATTGTTGATATATTGCACAACATTTAAATGTTAAACATTCAGATGACAGTCTGAACCATCTTCATTCACGGAAACTTTTCAATGCACAGAGGCTCCAGAATCGCATATTGATATTGATTACAAAGAATAAAAGAACGCATGACGATGCTGACATTTTGTTTATGGAGCATGCCCAAACAATTAAAAAATTCAGTCCAAGGAGATAGGGTCAAATTAAATATAAAATTGCAATACTAATTATGGAGGAAGAGTTCGCGAGTCTTCAGGAAAATTCACCCAGTTACACCACCAACAGCCTTTCATCACAATTTACATTTTATAAAAACTCTACTTCGAACAGTGCTAACGTACATTTTAGCTTGGATAATTCAAATGTAACATATCATGATACAATAATATTACCTTAAATAGGTTGCCAATCGTTCCTGTGGTGGAATGGGCTCCCTGTAATGTGTGTGCTGCTTTTTTGATATCATTTTCGATCAACTTCAAAAGGTTATCGAAGCAGTTGGAGGTCATTCTAAAATAAATATAAAATCGTCGTTCATCTTTCCGAAGTTGCTGCATCAAACTGCTGAATTCTTCGTGGGAATGCCTCTCCAGATTTATGGGATGTACCCAACATCTTTTTTGTCTTACTCAATTATATAACGTTACAATAAACGATCACAAGAAATCCAACATTTAATACTCATGCATTTTTTTTTAATTTTTCGAAAAGCAGCCCCAGACTCTTACACTGTATCCTCCGTGTTTAATTGCCTTGTTGTTTATCGAGACAGTATTCCTAATTTTTTAAGCGTCGTACATACTGTCGGGATCGCTTGTCCCCCAATCAACACAACTTTGGACTCACCCGACCACAGTATGTTCCTTCATTACACCACTGGCCAATTTAAGAGAACTTTTGAACATTCAATTCTTTGGCTCACGTTCTTCTTTGAGAGAAAGGTAACTTTTCCCGGACTGTAAAACTGTTAAAGTCGGCCCTATTAAGTACCCCCGGTACTGTCCAAACACTGTCTAAGCACTTCCAGATATTTAGACCCCGTACTCTAAAAAAAGAGTAGAGGGGTCTATTAAGTTTGTCTGAAGCGAAATGTGCGTAACAGGCAGAATGAGGCTTCGCAGACCCCATAAAGTATATATATTCTTGATCAGCATCGAAAGACGAATCGATATAGCCATGTCCGTCTGTCCGTATAAACACCTGGATCTTTTAAACTACAAAAGCAAGAACCACCAAATTTAGAATGAAAGTCCGTTATTATGTCAGGCAGTTCATGTTTATTTCAAATTGTTGCCACTCCCCTTACCGCCCCCGCAATAAGCAAAAAACCAGAGACACGTCGAAAAAAATTTAGTTTTAGGCCAATAACTCAGTAACTAATTCATTGAGGAACACCATTTCTGGTATGCAGTTTCCTAGAGACAGCCTTAATACAATGCCATTAAAAATTTTGAGCTGCCACACCCCCTTTTCTCATTAGAGCTTACCAATCTTTTAAACTTTAATGTCGTTTTTAAGGCATTTATTCATATACATAGTATAGTGTTGTAATTCAACATTCGTATAGAGACATATCAATCAAACTATTTTAAAAGTGGCATCAAAATCCTTGAACAAAAAAGCTACTACGTTAGAAAGTTTGTTTTTTAACTGCAATATCACTTACGCGCGAGAGCGAGATAGAAACATACAAACATATGTTCGAACGTTCTCGATGCTTGTGTGGCGACAGCGCTGCCGGCAGACGCTGGCCTCGCCGAATACACACATACATACATATACATATGCATACTTACTTTTATACTCTCTGCAAGAGTATATTGGGTTTGTGCAAAAGTGTGTAACAGGCAGAAGGAGGCGTGGCAGACCCCATAAAGTATACATATTCTTGGTCAGCGTCACAAGCCGAGTCAATATAGCCATGTCCGTCTGTCCGCATGAACAAACAGATTTCAGAGATGGTAAGAGCTACAAGGTCGAGCTTGGTGTCCAACGATCACATATTTAGTCAGTCAATACAAGAATCTTTTTTTTTTTCAATGCCACGCCCCATTCGCCCACAATAAGCAAAAAACTGGACACACCTCGGGAAAAACCGATTTCAACGAATTCACCCAGAATGTTTTTCTCATTGTCCCCCATCTGTTGACCAAATTTCAAATCGGACTACTATATCATATAACTACCATAGAAATAATTGGTTAAAAAAAACAAATTAATGCAATATTCATGACTGCAAAGGGTATTTAATCTTCGGCGAGCCGAATATAACCGTTTTATCTTGTTTCTAAGTACCGTTGCATTTAACGAAGCGAAAATAAATGCCAAAGTAAAGTGCACTCTAATAACTGTAAATTTGCGAAATATTTTGTCTATTATGTTTTGTCAGTTCTTTCTGTTGATGAAAAATGCCAGAAGCCGACGATTATAGCAGCGGCATAAGTATTTTGACATTGCAAGATTTTGTTGTTTCTAGGCGGACTTTGAAGTGTTTATAAATAAATTTTTGATATATTCTCTTTTGATTTAATAAATCCTTATATTTATTTCATATTATCGGGTTTTTGATATTAAAAATGTGGCCTTTGCGCACTGTGGACTCTACCAAGTCGAGCCTTAAGACTACCGAAGGTTTAGAAGCCTGCAAATTTCTAACGGAAGGTATAATTTCACGGAAGTTTAAATATGAAGAATGGTCGTTGCCACGAATTACCACTCTCTTAAATCCCAGGTTTAAGAAGCAAGGCTTCCGTTCTCCCAACAATGCTATACTTTCCAAAAAACTGTTAGGAAACGAGATGACCTTGAAAAATTCTAAAGAAGATTCCAAAGTCCATGCAGTAGAGCCACCTACACCACTTCAAAATCGCCAAACTCTATTTCAATTTGTCCAACAAAACATTGAAAATTTGCCTAGAACAAAGAGAACAGACGCAATTGTTGATATATTGCACAACATTTAAATGTTAAACATTCAGATGACATTCTGAACCATCTTCATTCACGGAAACTTTTCAATGCACAGAGGCTCCAGAATCGCATATTGATATTGATTACAAAGAATAAAAAGAACGCATGACGATGCTGACATTTTGTTTATGGAGCATGCCCAAACAATTAAAAAATTCAGTCCAAGGAGATAGGGTCAAATTAAATATAAAATTGCAATACTAATTATGGAGGAAGAGTTCGCGAGTCTTGAAGAAAATTCACCAAGTTACACCACCAACAGCCTATCATCACACTTTACATTTGATAATAACTCTACTTCGAACAGTGCTAACATACATTTTAGCTTGGATAATTCAAATGTAACATATCATGATACAATAATATTACCTTAAATAGGTTGCCAATCGTTCCTGTGGTGGAATGGGCTCCCTGTAATGTGTGTGCTGCTTTTTGATATCATTTTCGATCAACTTCAAAAGGTTATCGAAGCAGTTGGAGGTCATTCTAAAATAAATATAAAATCGTCGTTCATCTTTCCGAAGTTGCTGCATCAAACTGCTGAATTCTTCGTGGGAATGCCTCTCCAGATTTATGGGATGTACCCAACATCTTTTTTGTCTTACTCAATTATATAACGTTACAATAAACGATCACAAGAAATCCAACATTTAATACTCATGCATTTTTTTTAATTTTTCGAAAAGCAGCCCCAGACTCTTACACTGTATCCTCCGTGTTTAATTGCCTTGTTGTTTATCGAGACAGTATTCCTAATTTTTTAAGCGTCGTACATACTGTCGGGATCGCTTGTCCCCAATCAACACAACTTTGGACTCACCCGACCACAGTATGTTCCTTCATTACACCACTGGCCAATTTAAGAGAACTTTTGAACATTCAATTCTTTGGCTCACGTTCTTCTTTGAGAGAAAGGTAACTTTTCCCGGACTGTAAAACTGTTAAAGTCGGCCCTATTAAGTACCCCGGTACTGTCCAAACACTGTCTAAGCACTTCCAGATATTTAGACCCCGTACTCTAAAAAAGAGTAGAGGGGTCTATTAAGTTTGTCTGAAGCGAAATGTGCGTAACAGGCAGAATGAGGCTTCGCAGACCCCATAAAGTATATATATTCTTGATCAGCATCGAAAGACGAATCGATATAGCCATGTCCGTCTGTCCGTATAAACACCTGGATCTTTTAAACTACAAAAGCAAGAACCACCAAATTTAGAATGAAAGTCCGTTATTATGTCAGGCAGTTCATGTTTATTTCAAATTGTTGCCACTCCCCTTACCGCCCCCGCAATAAGCAAAAAACCAGAGACACGTCGAAAAAAATTTAGTTTTAGGCCAATAACTCAGTAACTAATTCATTGAGGAACACCATTTCTGGTATGCAGTTTCCTAGAGACAGCCTTAATACAATGCCATTAAAAATTTTGAGCTGCCACACCCCCTTTTCTCATTAGAGCTTACCAATCTTTTAAACTTTAATGTCGTTTTTAAGGCATTTATTCATATACATAGTATAGTGTTGTAATTCAACATTCGTATAGAGACATATCAATCAAACTATTTTAAAAGTGGCATCAAAATCCTTGAACAAAAAAGCTACTACGTTAGAAAGTTTGTTTTTTAACTGCAATATCACTTACGCGCGAGAGCGAGATAGAAACATACAAACATATGTTCGAACGTTCTCGATGCTTGTGTGGCGACAGCGCTGCCGGCAGACGCTGGCCTCGCCGAATACACACATACATACATATACATATGCATACTTACTTTTTATACTCTCTGCAAGAGTATATTGGGTTTGTGCAAAAAGTGTGTAACAGGCAGAAGGAGGCGTGGCAGACCCCATAAAGTATACATATTCTTGGTCAGCGTCACAAGCCGAGTCAATATAGCCATGTCCGTCTGTCCGCATGAACAAACAGATTTCAGAGATGGTAAGAGCTACAAGGTCGAGCTTGGTGTCCAACGATCACATATTTAGTCAGTCAATACAAGAATCTTTTTTTTTTTTTCAATGCCACGCCCCATTCGCCCACAATAAGCAAAAAACTGGACACACCTCGGGAAAAACCGATTTCAACGAAATTCACCCAGAATGTTTTTCTCATTGTCCCCCATCTGTTGACCAAATTTCAAATCGGACTACTATATCATATAACTACCATAGAAATAATTGGTTAAAAAAAAACAAATTAATGCAATATTCATGACTGCAAGGGTATTTAATCTTCGGCGAGCCGAATATAACCGTTTTATCTTGTTTCTAAGTACCGTTGCATTTAACGAAGCGAAAATAAATGCCAAAGTAAAGTGCACTCTAATAACTGTAAATTTGCGAAATATTTTGTCTATTATGTTTTGTCAGTTCTTTCTGTTGATGAAAAATGCCAGAAGCCGACGATTATAGCAGCGGCATAAGTATTTTTTGACATTGCAAGATTTTGTTGTTTCTAGGCGGACTTTGAAGTGTTTATAAATAAATTTTTGATATATTCTCTTTTGATTTAATAAATCCTTATATTTATTTCATATTATCGGGTTTTTGATATTAAAAATGGTTAAAAAATCAGAGTTAAGTCAACAAACAAGAATAGAAATTGTGACAAAATATAACTTGGGTATTTCGGTTATAAATATCGCTAAGGAATATAATTTGTCACGTCAGACTATTTATTATCAGATTAATAAATAAAAAAAAATTAAATGAACTAACCAATAAGCGCAGAAGTGGACGCAAACGAAAAACAAATGATGATGATGATCGTCTGATCCTGCGCCAATTCAAACGAAACCCTCTCATAACACCAAGGGCTGTGGCTTTGGAGTGGAATAGGACCGCATCTAATCCCATAAGTGAGAGGACTATTCGTAGGCGGTTAATTTTAGCAAATATGAAAACATATATAGCTAAACCAATACCATTTATCACCACTAAAAACAAACTTAAGCGTCTTAAGGCGAGAATGATAACAACATTTTTGAGAGATGTTGGGGTGGAAACACTGGATTGGCCACCCCAAAGTCCAAATTTGAATATTATTGAAAATGTTTGGTCGCTAATAAAGCGAAATAGAGCCGCCGATCTGACAAGGACAAGAATTGAAACGATCGCTGAGGTCACAAAGGAGTGGGAAAGAATTCCATTAAAACATCTCCAAACCTTGGTGGATTCCGTCTCGAACCGCCTACAAATGGTCAGAAATGCAAAAGGAGGGTATATTTTCCATTAATTTAAAATTTAAATTGCTTTTTTTTTACCATAATATTAAGTTTTGTTGATAAACATAATGTCAAAATATATATGCCACTATTGAATTTCTTTGTTTTTCGTTATATGAAAAAAAAAAAAATTAAAATCAATGTTAAACTTGAAAAATTTTTTAATTTATTGTTTTCTACATTACACTGTAACCATAAAAAATAATATTAAGAATTTGTTGCTATTGAAATAAGAAATATTAAGAAAATAAACTGAGGCAACGCTATGTCAAAATATATATGCCGACTAGTGTAGTTGCATTGCCATTGAAAATTTTGGACTGCCACGCCCACTTTCCCACAATTGATAAAATAGTTTTCAAACTTCAATGCCGTTTTTAGCGAACTTGTTCTTATCGTACAGTATTGTAGTTTATAATTCGTGTGGAGACTAACAATATTAAACTATCCTGAACGGCGCATTAAAATCGGACTATAAACAAGAAAACTAGAAGCTTTACAATATTGATAGTTGAACGCAATATCAACCCATTGATGCAAACGAGATAGAAACACACAAGCACATGTTCGAACGTTTTCGCTGCCTGTGTGTCGGCAGCGCTGTCCGCGGTCGCTGGCTGCGCCGAATACACACATGCATACATACATATTTGCATCATATATGGTAAAACGTATGTGTATTCGCATACAGACAAACAAATGTATGTTTGATTATGCTTAGATTGTTTTTGTTTCAACGTGTTTTAATGCAAGTCATTCACATTGTAATATCTCGATACCGATTTTAATAATTTAATCGGGACAAATGCAGAGAGTATTATACGGTCGGGCGCGCTCGACTGTACTTTTCATTCTTGTTTAAGACACAAAAACACAAAAGGAAGAGTTTCTACCTGCTGCAAATATTGCGCTAAATGCAAAACAACCCTTTTACAAAACTCAGAGAGTCATACTCTGGCCAAACAAGGGAATTTCAAAAGGTCAGCCCATCTACGTTTATCTGTTGAGCGTAACAAGGGTTTCCAAATTACCAATTGTAATGCAGATTTCTGTAAAAAAACTTATGATCAAAATATTAAAATCAGAATTTAATTTGTTATTAAATGTCAATGTATTTAAATTACATTCTTTAAAGCCGTCAAAACATTTAGTCTAGTACCACCGTTGAGAATATTTTATGCAAAATATTATAAGTTTCTGTTTGGCTTGCTTAAAACATGTTGTATAACGGCAAAATACTCGAGTAAAACGAGTATAAGCATGCCCGCGGTACGCACACCAAACGATCGGGTATCAAATTTGTTCGAACAAAACGATCACCAGTAAGCGTTCGAGTATACTCGAAATTTGTATACTCGTTGCAGGTCTCTGATTCATACATAAAATTTCAAACGAATGTGTTTGTATGAATAATATGTAAATGCTGATATTCGGAGAATTCTTGAAAGTGGCGCGTGGCGCAACTGATAGAGTTTGTCTGAGGTTATAGGTTCGAATGCTGGCAATGCGAATTGTTAAATTATTTTTTTAAATTTCAATTCAAATTGAATACAAATGTGCACTACTATGAGAGTACGGGGTCTTATGCAGTCGGTACGTCGACTGTAGCCTTTCTTACTTGTTTAATTATAGTTTTGTATCCGGCATGTAATACAAATTCAAAAATGCGTATCCAACAGTGAAGAGGACTTAAGCCATATTTTGAGTTGCTTAAAATTGGTATGAATTTTTCGCATCTAAAATTCATATTGTAGCGAAAAATCTTTTGGTGTCGATCCGCATATAGGACAAGTTTGAAATGACTTGGTGTTAGTCAATATGCTTAAGACCTTGCCATCAATCGCAGTGAGATATAGACTAAACCTTACGTAAATTATTTTAGTGTTTGGTAGAATAATTTTACATGAGTTTAAATCGTCAATTTCATTTTGTACATCAAACTTTTCTTTCAGTATGGCTTCATCGGTCTCTTTCAAAAACTCCAGTTTTAAAGGTCGGCAAAACCTTAAGAGTCCATCAATCTTAGAGGGTTGATAGTTGTTACGAATAGTGACGAGTCCGTATTAAATGACTGAGCTCCAAAATATGATTGATTATAATTTTACTGACCCATACTGCCATCAAATCTGTAGCTGAGAATAAGTTCTGTACTTAAAAACTCAGTGCTTTGCTCATTCATTACACTCTCCAGGACGTCGCTTTGTACTTCAACTATCCGAGCTGCTGTATGGGACACCAGGTTTTGCAGGATAACTCTGGCAACAGTCTCCGTAATGGTTATGCCCACTGGTCTGCAATCTTCTTTACTTTTCGCACATCCTTATAGTGGGGGTAGACATTGCAGTTTCGTTTTCTTAAGTCGTCACGTAGTACGTTGTACTGCTCTTTCGAAAGGCTCTGAGCAAGCACTAAGGATAGGGCTTCATTTGAAGAGGCCCGCACAGGTTCAATACGGGGTCTCAACAATAACTTTTTAACGTGTTTCGCCTTTTGTGGACTTATTGTTAAGATTTTCAGCAGAGACATCAGCTCAACGTCCATCAGCCGAACGTTTCTACGGGCTGCAATTGATGCGGCTTGCCTCAACAACTTGACGTTATATTTGTGGCGTCATGCCAAGTTCGCTGCCAGATTCCATTGAGCTCTTCCACCTTGGCATTAATGGTCGTCCAACAATGCAATAGTACGTTTCTTAAATTGCAGGGAAGTACTCTTCTGCTGCCAGTTGAAATGCTTTTTTTTTTTTAAGTTTGATGTTTCTTCGGCAATTCGTCCACCTAATGGACACATTATGGCAAAAATTACGGCAGCATGCTTTTACTTGTGCCTCAAACTCGCTAGAAACAGTCTGACCAATATACATGACAAATATACTCAAACCAGCTGCTTCCTTCTCTTGCTTAGTTTTGAGCGGCCGCCAAACTTCAAAAAGATCCGCGTTGCAAACCGCGAGGTTAGTTGCTGAAAAATGAAATTGCGGGAAAAGTGCGCAAAAGTGCACGTTTAGCTTATAGGTCCTAACTTGTAATTGAACACACTATAATATGTGTGTTATCTCTTATCAAAGACAAAATTTTGTTTAAAAAAAATGATGTCAGAGACAGCTTTTTGAATTACACTAAACTTCACATAACATAAAGATTTTAGTCAACACAAACACATAAACACAAAGTACAAACCAGATTCCATGTTATGCATCAAACATTTTAATCTTATTGCATTAATTTGTATTACAATTGGCGATTCAAATTCACATAAACTTTGTTTACAAAATTTAACATGAGCGCGTTGTGTTTAACAACCCTGTTTAACAAGTTGTATATTAACAGATGGCGCCTCTGTTAAAATTCTGAGTATGTAACATTTACATTTGGGTGATTCCTAATGGATTGTGATCAAAACTATGTAAATTTAATCAACTTGAAAATTAGACTTTATTCCTTAAAATCGGGCTTTTGACCCATATTGCGCTGGCCGCGCCGAATACACACATACATACGTACACTCAGCACAACATTTATTCGAACACCTGAAATTTTCTAGTAATTTGATTCATTAATGAAGGAAAAACAAATTTACAAATGTGCACTACAATGGGAGTAGGGGGTCTTATACAGTCGGCTCGATCGACTGTAGCCTTTCTTACTTGTCTTATTCGCCTTCGATATGAAAGGCTTTCGACGAGCAACTCTGCCGTGATAACCAGCCTTGTGCAAACAGTTCAGAATTGTTTGAGGACAGACTTTTTTTCATGTGATCATGAACATCTTGACGAAGCTCTGATGATGAAATTTTTGGATTTTGGCCACAGAAGACACCAAAATCCGTTTTTCACTCTCACTCAATATACTCTGTCTGCCCGCTTTTTTGTGTTTAGTACTAAGTTCTCCAGTGTTTGTGTAAGTTTTTATTACACTTTGCACTGTTGAGTGTGGCCTGTCCACTAGTCTTCCAATTTCCCGAAGACTTCGATTCTCCAAATAAAATTTCAGGATCAGTTTCCGAATTTCCAGAGGAACATCCTTGCCTCGGCCCATTTTTATTGATTTAAGCGATTTTAAAAGTATTTAAATTAAAAATTAGCAATTCTTCAAACGAATTTACGTGTTATTGTGAAATGCAAAACAGAACTCAAAAAAGAATGGTTAAAAAAACGGTAAATGGAAGTGTTAGGAATAGTTAAAGATTATGTGTACGAATAATTGTTGTGCGTATTTTGCAGCACTTTTTTAAATTTACATGCTTTATATCTAGTGCATATAATATATTGAATCATTTTCTTCATCATTATATTTAAAAATAACTGATCTAACTAAAAGGATAAAAAAAATTGTCAATTCAACAAATATTTGACCCAAAGTAGCAGATAAAGTTAAAAAATATAGGTGTACGAATAAATATTGTTTCAACGCATCACATATTGTCAGACGCATGTGTATTAATCAGATGTGCATTCAAACAATCAGATGTGCGTTTGATTATGCTTATATTGTTTTTGTTTCAACGTGTTTTAATGCAAGTGCTACACATTGTAATATCTGGATACCGATTTTAATAATTTAATGCAGAGAGTATTATACGGTCAAGGGTGCTCGACTGTACTTTTCTTTCTTGTTTTATATTATTCTTAAGAAACTTAAAATATTTAATTAACAAAGTTAATTCCATATGAAATAAGTATATGTGCAAAATGATAGTAGTGAAGAAAAAATAAGTAGTTTGTTGTCTTATCCAATAATTTTTGTTATTTAATAGTTAATATGTTCATCCTTATTAACAAGCATTTGACTAATTCGACTTGCCATTGAACTCGACAAGTTTTGCAGAGTTGAAATGTCAATTTCATCCCATTCTTTGACTATTGTGCCGTGCCGTCCATAGGCACGGTTGGCATGGTAGGCACGACAGGCACAGTAGGCATGTTTTACACAAAAACATGTACTTTGATTCAAAATTTATTAACATGTTTTGTTCAAATTATAACAAAAACATGTACTTTGATTTTCCCGAAAATTATTAAAATCTTTCATTAATAATATGTTAAAACACGTTGAAAAAAAACTCTAAGCATAATCAAACACACATCTGTTTGTTTGTTGCGAATACACATACGTTTGACAATATATGATGCATGCATGTATGTATGTGTGTATTCGGCGCAGCCAGCGACCGCGGGCAGCGCTGCCGCCACACAGGCAGCAAAAACGTTCGAGCATGTGCTTGTGTGTTTCTGTCTCGCTTGCACCAATGGGTTGATATTGCGTTCAATTAACAATATTGTAACGCTTCTAGTTTTCTTGTTTATAGTCCGATTTTAATGCGCCTTTCAGGATAGTTTAATATAGTTAGTCTCCACACCAGTTATAAACTACAATACTGTACGATACGGAAAAAACGGCATTGAAGCTTGAAAACTATTTTATAAATTGTGGGAAAAGTGGGCGTGGCAGTCAAATTTATAGATGGCAATGCAACTATGCTGTCGCTAGGAACTCCCGTACAAGAATTGGTGATCCTAGGTGCCTACTGAGATATTTGCCGAAAACACCAATTTTTCACGAGGTGTGTCCAGTTTTTTGCTTTTTGTGGGCGAATGGGGCGTGGCATCGAAAAAAAAAAAAAAAAGATTCTTGTATTGACTGACTAAATATCTGATCGTTTGACACCAAGCTCGAACTTGTAGCTCTTACCATCTCTGAAATCTGTTTGTTCATACGGACAGACGGACAGACAGACAGACAGACAGACAGACAGACAGACAGACAGACAGACAGACAGACAGACGGACAGACGGACAGACGGACATGGCTATATCGACTCGGCTTGTGATGCTGATCAATAATATATATACTTTATGGGGTCTGCCACGCCTCCTTCTGCCTGTTACATACTTTTGCACAAACCCAATATACTCTTGCAGAGAGTATAAAAATTGCATTATTTAAATTTACTTAAATAACCAAAAACAAGAAAGAAAAGTACAGTCGAGCGCGCCCGACCGTATAATACTCTCTGCATTTGTCCCGATTAAATTATTAAAATCGGTATCCACATATTACTATGTGTTTTACTTGCATTAAAACACGTTGAAACAAAAACAATCTAAGCATAATCAAACATTCATCTGTTTGTTTGTATTCGAACACACATACGTTTGGCAATATGTATATGATGCAAATATGTATGTATGTGTGTTTTCGGCGCAGCCAGCTTCAGCGGGCAGCGCTGCCGACACACAGGCAGCGAAAACGTTCGAACATGTGCTTGTGTGTTTCTATCTCGCTTGCACCTATGGGTTGGTATTGCGTTCAATTATCAATATTGTAACGCTTCTAGTTTTCTTGTTTATAGTCCGATTTTAATGCGCCTTTCAGTATAGTTTAATATAGTTAGTCTCCACACCAGTTATAAACTACAAAACTGTACGATACGGAAAAAACGGCATTGAAGCTTGAAAATTATTTTATCAAATGTGGGAAAAGGGGGCGTGGCAGTCCAAAATTTTAAATGGCAATGCAACTATGCTGTCGCTAGGAACTCCCGTTCCAGAATTGGTGATCCTAGGTGCCATAGTTACTGAGATATTTGCCGAACACACCAATTTTTTCGGAGGTGTGTCCAGTTTTTTGCTTATTGTGGGCGAATGGGGCGTGGCATCGCAAAAAAAAAAAGGTTCTTGTATTGACTGACTAAATATCTGATCGTTTGACACCAAACTCGAACTTGTAGCTCTTACCATCTCTGAAATCTGTTTGTTCATACGGACAGACGGACAGACAGACAGACAGACAGACGGACAGACGGACATGGCTATATCGACTCGGCTTGTGATGCTGATCAAGAATATATATACTTTATGGGGTCTGCCACGCCTCCTTCTGCCTGTTACATACTTTTGCACAAACCCAATATACTCTTGCAGAGAGTATAAAAAAATTTGGTTTAAAATTTAATTATTAGTTTCTTTTGACAGAGCTCGTGTTTGACCATGCCGTGTCCGTGCGTGCCGTGCTTGGGCCGTGCCGTGCCTCAAAAAAGAGGCCCATGCCCATCTCTACTCGTGGGTATAAAACAGAGTGGAGATTTTCCAGCATATCCATATGCTGCCCAAATCATTAAAGATCCTCCACCGTGGTTGAGCTTATGTCTTACATCCCGCCAACACTTGTGGAAACAGTCTGGTCCGTCTAGGTTGAACTTTTTTTCGTCGGAAAAATAACATTTTTGAGCTCTTCCGAACAAAATTTATATTTTTCACCAATTGCAGCCTCGCGGGAAGCACATTGAAAACTTGGTTCACCCGTCTACTGGATACATTGAGTTTCATTTCGGTACATGACATGCTGACTTCCACCGCCAGTCGCCGAATTTGCCTTTTACAGCGATTATCATTTTTTCGTGATTTCTAAGGAAATTGGACAATGTGTTTCTATGCCTATTAACTCAAGTAATGTCGAAAAGCGCTATTGTTTTGCTTCTCGGATGGTTAGTCATCCAGCAGAGTATTGGGAGGACGTAATATTCTGTGACGAGACAAAAGTCATGTTATATTACCATGATGGACCATCCAGAGTATTGCGGAAGGCAGGCACAGCTTTTGATAAAAAAAATATAATTCCTACCGTGAAGTTTGGCAAACTTTCTGTTATGGTTTGGGGTTGCATTTCAAGCCGCGGAGTTGGAGAATTGGTTTTTATTGAAAGCACCATGAATGCCCAGCAGTATCTCCAAATCCTTAAGAACAATTTGACAACAAGTGCGGCAAAATTCGGCTTTGTCAGTAACCAAAGGCCTACTTTCAAATTTTACCAAGACAATGACCCTAAGCATAAGGAGCTTAATGTCCGGACTTGGCTACTGTACAACTGCGGAAAGGTGATCGATACACCAGCCCAGAGCCCCGATCTTAACCCAATCGAGCATGCATGGTCATATCTAAAAACAAGAAAGAAAAGTACAGTCGAGCGCGCCCGACCGTATAATACTCTCTGCATTTGTCCCGATTAAATTATTAAAATCGGTATCGAGATATTACAATGTGAATTACTTGCATTAAAACACGTTGAAACAAAAACAATCTAAGCATAATCAAACACACATCTGTTTGTTTGTATTCGAATACACATACGTTTGGCAATATGTATATGATGCAAATATGTATGTATGTATGTATGTGTGTATTCGGCGCAGCCAGCGACCGCGGGCAGCGCTGCCGACACACAGGCAGCGAAAACGTTCGAACATGTGCTTGTGTGTTTCTATCTCGCTTGCACCTATGGGTTGGTATTGCGTTCAATTATCAATATTGTAACGCTTCTAGTTTTCTTGTTTATAGTCCGATTTTAATGCGCCTTTCAGTATAGTTTAATATAGTTAGTCTCCACACCAGTTATAAACTACAATACTGTACGATACGGAAAAAACGGCATTGAAGCTTGAAAATTATTTTATCAAATGTGGGAAAAGGGGGCGTGGCAGTCCAAAATTTTAAATGGCAATGCAACTATGCTGTCGCTAGGAACTCCCGTTCCAGAATTGGTGATCCTAGGTGCCATAGTTACTGAGATATTTGCCGAAAACACCAATTTTTTCCGAGGTGTGTCCAGTTTTTTGCTTATTGTGGGCGAATGGGGCGTGGCATCGCAAAAAAAAAAGATTCTTGTATTGACTGACTAAATATCTGATCGTTTGACACCAAACTCGAACTTGTAGCTCTTACCATCTCTGAAATCTGTTTGTTCATACGGACAGACAGACAGACGGACAGACGGACAGACGGTCAGACGGACAGACGGACATGGCTATATCGACTCGGCTTGTGATGCTGATCAAGAATATATATACTTTTTATGGGGTCTGCCACGCCTCCTTCTGCCTGTTACATACTTTTGCACAAACCCAATATACTCTTGCAGAGAGTATAAAAAAAGTGGGAAAGAGGAATCCCACGAACCGTGCGCAGCTGAAGGCATTTGTAATCGAAGAGTGGCAAAAGATTCCTTTAGATTACATACAAAACCTGATCAAATCCATGAAAAAATGCCTACAACATGTAGTAGATGCTAAGGGGGGCATACCAAATATTAAAACCCCCAAATTTTGTTATAATTTGCATACAATTTTAATTTTGAATTTAGAAAAATCAAAGTGTGTAAACAATTTCTTGACAGGGAAAAATTTAAGTTGCCTTAGTTTTTGTTACTTTTTAATGTTACTTATTTAAAGTTTTGATTTTTGTTTTTATAAATTATGTTACAAATATACATTAAGTAGTTATGGATTAAAAAAAAATCGTTAAGTTACATGCAAGTCTTTTATTTTTTTGTACCCAAAATCAAAAAATAAAATTATTTTTCAGTGTGTAAACAGTTTCTTGACAGACTGTATGTTACGTTCTTTCCAGCTTCAACTAAACCTATGATCAGACCTTGGTTACAATAAACGATCACAAGAAATCCAACATTTAATACTCATGCATTTTTTTTAATTTTTCGAAAAGCAGCCCCAGACTCTTACACTGTATCCTCCGTGTTTAATTGCCTTGTTGTTTATCGAGACAGTATTCCTAATTTTTTAAGCGTCGTACATACTGTCGGGATCGCTTGTCCCCCAATCAACACAACTTTGGACTCACCCGACCACAGTATGTTCCTTCATTACACCACTGGCCAATTTAAGAGAACTTTTGAACATTCAATTCTTTGGCTCACGTTCTTCTTTGAGAGAAAGGTAACTTTTCCCGGACTGTAAAACTGTTAAAGTCGGCCCTATTAAGTACCCCCGGTACTGTCCAAACACTGTCTAAGCACTTCCAGATATTTAGACCCCGTACTCTAAAAAAGAGTAGAGGGGTCTATTAAGTTTGTCTGAAGCGAAATGTGCGTAACAGGCAGAATGAGGCTTCGCAGACCCCATAAAGTATATATATTCTTGATCAGCATCGAAAGACGAATCGATATAGCCATGTCCGTCTGTCCGTATAAACACCTGGATCTTTTAAACTACAAAAGCAAGAACCACCAAATTTAGAATGAAAGTCCGTTATTATGTCAGGCAGTTCATGTTTATTTCAAATTGTTGCCACTCCCCTTACCGCCCCCGCAATAAGCAAAAAACCAGAGACACGTCGAAAAAAAATTTAGTTTTAGGCCAATAACTCAGTAACTAATTCATTGAGGAACACCATTTCTGGTATGCAGTTTCCTAGAGACAGCCTTAATACAATGCCATTAAAAATTTTGAGCTGCCACACCCCTTTTCTCATTAGAGCTTACCAATCTTTTAAACTTTAATGTCGTTTTTAAGGCATTTATTCATATACATAGTATAGTGTTGTAATTCAACATTCGTATAGAGACATATCAATCAAACTATTTTAAAAAGTGGCATCAAAATCCTTGAACAAAAAAGCTACTACGTTAGAAAGTTTGTTTTTTAACTGCAATATCACTTACGCGCGAGAGCGAGATAGAAACATACAAACATATGTTCGAACGTTCTCGATGCTTGTGTGGCGACAGCGCTGCCGGCACGCTGGCCTCGCCGAATACACACATACATACATATACATATGCATACTTACTTTTTATACTCTCTGCAAGAGTATATTGGGTTTGTGCAAAAGTGTGTAACAGGCAGAAGGAGGCGTGGCAGACCCCATAAAGTATACATATTCTTGGTCAGCGTCACAAGCCGAGTCAATATAGCCATGTCCGTCTGTCCGCATGAACAAACAGATTTCAGAGATGGTAAGAGCTACAAGGTCGAGCTTGGTGTCCAACGATCACATATTTAGTCAGTCAATACAAGAATCTTTTTTTTTTCAATGCCACGCCCCATTCGCCCACAATAAGCAAAAAACTGGACACACCTCGGGAAAAACCGATTTCAACGAAATTCACCCAGAATGTTTTTCTCATTGTCCCCCATCTGTTGACCAAATTTCAAATCGGACTACTATATCATATAACTACCATAGAAATAATTGGTTAAAAAAAACAAATTAATGCAATATTCATGACTGCAAGGGTATTTAATCTTCGGCGAGCCGAATATAACCGTTTTATCTTGTTTCTAAGTACCGTTGCATTTAACGAAGCGAAAATAAATGCCAAAGTAAAGTGCACTCTAATAACTGTAAATTTGCGAAATATTTTGTCTATTATGTTTTGTCAGTTCTTTCTGTTGATGAAAAATGCCAGAAGCCGACGATTATAGCAGCGGCATAAGTATTTTGACATTGCAAGATTTTGTTGTTTCTAGGCGGACTTTGAAGTGTTTATAAATAAATTTTTGATATATTCTCTTTTGATTTAATAAATCCTTATATTTATTTCATATTATCGGGTTTTTGATATTAAAAATGGTTAAAAAATCAGAGTTAAGTCAACAAACAAGAATAGAAATTGTGACAAAATATAACTTGGGTATTTCGGTTATAAATATCGCTAAGGAATATAATTTGTCACGTCAGACTATTTATTATCAGATTAATAAATAAAAAAAATTAAATGAACTAACCAATAAGCGCAGAAGTGGACGCAAACGAAAAACAAATGATGATGATGATCGTCTGATCCTGCGCCAATTCAAACGAAACCCTCTCATAACACCAAGGGCTGTGGCTTTGGAGTGGAATAGGACCGCATCTAATCCCATAAGTGAGAGGACTATTCGTAGGCGGTTAATTTTAGCAAATATGAAAACATATATAGCTAAACCAATACCATTTATCACCACTAAAAAACAAACTTAAGCGTCTTAAGGCGAGAATGATAACAACATTTTTGAGAGATGTTGGGGTGGAAACACTGGATTGGCCACCCCAAAGTCCAAATTTGAATATTATTGAAAATGTTTGGTCGCTAATAAAGCGAAATAGAGCCGCCGATCTGACAAGGACAAGAATTGAAACGATCGCTGAGGTCACAAAGGAGTGGGAAAGAATTCCATTAAAACATCTCCAAACCTTGGTGGATTCCGTCTCGAACCGCCTACAAATGGTCAGAAATGCAAAAGGAGGGTATATTTTCCATTAATTTAAAATTTAAATTGCTTTTTTTTTTACCATAATATTAAGTTTTGTTGATAAACATAATGTCAAAATATATATGCCACTATTGAATTTCTTTGTTTTTCGTTATATGAAAAAAAAAAAAAAAAAATCAATGTTAAACTTGAAAAATTTTTTAATTTATTGTTTTCTACATTACACTGTAACCATAAAAAAAATAATATTAAGAATTTGTTGCTATTGAAATAAGAAATATTAAGAAAATAAACTGAGGCAACGCTATGTCAAAATATATATGCCGACTAGTGTAGTTGCATTGCCATTGAAAATTTTGGACTGCCACGCCCACTTTCCCACAATTGATAAAATAGTTTTCAAACTTCAATGCCGTTTTTAGCGAACTTGTTCTTATCGTACAGTATTGTAGTTTATAATTCGTGTGGAGACTAACAATATTAAACTATCCTGAACGGCGCATTAAAATCGGACTATAAACAAGAAAACTAGAAGCTTTACAATATTGATAGTTGAACGCAATATCAACCCATTGATGCAAACGAGATAGAAACACACAAGCACATGTTCGAACGTTTTCGCTGCCTGTGTGTCGGCAGCGCTGTCCGCGGTCGCTGGCTGCGCCGAATACACACATGCATACATACATATTTGCATCATATATGGTAAAACGTATGTGTATTCGCATACAGACAAACAAATGTATGTTTGATTATGCTTAGATTGTTTTTGTTTCAACGTGTTTTAATGCAAGTCATTCACATTGTAATATCTCGATACCGATTTTAATAATTTAATCGGGACAAATGCAGAGAGTATTATACGGTCGGGCGCGCTCGACTGTACTTTTCATTCTTGTTTAAGACACAAAAAACACAAAAGGAAGAGTTTCTACCTGCTGCAAATATTGCGCTAAATGCAAAACAACCCTTTTACAAAACTCAGAGAGTCATACTCTGGCCAAACAAGGGAATTTCCAAAAGGTCAGCCCATCTACGTTTATCTGTTGAGCGTAACAAGGGTTTCCAAATTACCAATTGTAATGCAGATTTCTGTAAAAAACTTATGATCAAAATATTAAAATCAGAATTTAATTTGTTATTAAATGTCAATGTATTTAAATTACATTCTTTAAAGCCGTCAAAACATTTAGTCTAGTACCACCGTTGAGAATATTTTATGCAAAATATTATAAGTTTCTGTTTGGCTTGCTTAAAACATGTTGTATAACGGCAAAATACTCGAGTAAAACGAGTATAAGCATGCCCGCGGTACGCACACCAAACGATCGGGTATCAAATTTGTTCGAACAAAACGATCACCAGTAAGCGTTCGAGTATACTCGAAATTTGTATACTCGTTGCAGGTCTCTGATTCATACATAAAATTTCAAACGAATGTGTTTGTATGAATAATATGTAAATGCTGATATTCGGAGAATTCTTGAAAGTGGCGCGTGGCGCAACTGATAGAGTTTGTCTGAGGTTATAGGTTCGAATGCTGGCAATGCGAATTGTTAAATTATTTTTTTTTAAATTTCAATTCAAATTGAATACAAATGTGCACTACTATGAGAGTACGGGGTCTTATGCAGTCGGTACGTCGACTGTAGCCTTTCTTACTTGTTTAATTATAGTTTTGTATCCGGCATGTAATACAAATTCAAAAATGCGTATCCAACAGTGAAGAGGACTTAAGCCATATTTTGAGTTGCTTAAAATTGGTATGAATTTTTCGCATCTAAAATTCATATTGTAGCGAAAATCTTTTGGTGTCGATCCGCATATAGGACAAGTTTGAAATGACTTGGTGTTAGTCAATATGCTTAAGACCTTGCCATCAATCGCAGTGAGATATAGACTAAACCTTACGTAAATTATTTTAGTGTTTGGTAGAATAATTTTACATGAGTTTAAATCGTCAATTTCATTTTGTACATCAAACTTTTCTTTCAGTATGGCTTCATCGGTCTCTTTCAAAAACTCCAGTTTTAAAGGTCGGCAAAACCTTAAGAGTCCATCAATCTTAGAGGGTTGATAGTTGTTACGAATAGTGACGAGTCCGTATTAAATGACTGAGCTCCAAAATATGATTGATTATAATTTTACTGACCCATACTGCCATCAAATCTGTAGCTGAGAATAAGTTCTGTACTTAAAAACTCAGTGCTTTGCTCATTCATTACACTCTCCAGGACGTCGCTTTGTACTTCAACTATCCGAGCTGCTGTATGGGACACCAGGTTTTGCAGGATAACTCTGGCAACAGTCTCCGTAATGGTTATGCCCACTGGTCTGCAATCTTCTTTACTTTTCGCACATCCTTATAGTGGGGGTAGACATTGCAGTTTCGTTTTCTTAAGTCGTCACGTAGTACGTTGTACTGCTCTTTCGAAAGGCTCTGAGCAAGCACTAAGGATAGGGCTTCATTTGAAGAGGCCCGCACAGGTTCAATACGGGGTCTCAACAATAACTTTTTAACGTGTTTCGCCTTTTGTGGACTTATTGTTAAGATTTTCAGCAGAGACATCAGCTCAACGTCCATCAGCCGAACGTTTCTACGGGCTGCAATTGATGCGGCTTGCCTCAACAACTTGACGTTATATTTGTGGCGTCATGCCAAGTTCGCTGCCAGATTCCATTGAGCTCTTCCACCTTGGCATTAATGGTCGTCCAACAATGCAATAGTACGTTTCTTAAATTGCAGGGAAGTACTCTTCTGCTGCCAGTTGAAATGCTTTTTTTTTTTTAAGTTTGATGTTTCTTCGGCAATTCGTCCACCTAATGGACACATTATGGCAAAAATTACGGCAGCATGCTTGTACTTGTGCCTCAAACTCGCTAGAAACAGTCTGACCAATATACATGACAAATATACTCAAACCAGCTGCTTCCTTCTCTTGCTTAGTTTTGAGCGGCCGCCAAACTTCAGAAAGATCCGCGTTGCAAACCGCGAGGTTAGTTGCTGAAAAATGAAATTGCGGGAAAAGTGCGCAAAAGTGCACGTTTAGCTTATAGGTCCTAACTTGTAATTGAACACACTATAATATGTGTATAGTTTCATTGCTACAAAATGTTACAAACACAAGTTATCTCTTATCAAAGACAAAATTTTGTTTCAAAAAAATGATGTCAGAGACAGCTTTTTGAATTACACAAAACTTCACATAACATAAAGATTTTGGTCAACACAAACACATAAACACAAAGTACAAACCGGATTCCATGTTATGCATCAAACATTTTAATCTTATTGCATTAATTTGTATTACAATTGGCGATTCAAATTCACATAAACTTTGTTTACAAAATTTAACATGAGCGCGTTGTGTTTAACAACCCTGTTTAACAAGTTGTATATTAACAGATGGCGCCTCTGTTAAAATTCTGAGTATGTAACATTTACATTTGGGTGATTCCTAATGGATTGTGATCAAAACTATGTAAATTTAATCAACTTGAAAATTAGACTTTATTCCTTAAAATCGGGCTTTTGACCCATATTGCGCTGGCCGCGCCGAATACACACATACATACGTACACTCAGCACAACATTTATTCGAACACCTGAAATTTTCTAGTAATTTGATTCATTAATGAAGGAAAAACAAATTTACAAATGTGCACTACAATGGGAGTAGGGGGTCTTATACAGTCGGCTCGATCGACTGTAGCCTTTCTTACTTGTCTTATTCGCCTTCGATATGAAAGGCTTTCGACGAGCAACTCTGCCGTGATAACCAGCCTTGTGCAAACAGTTCAGAATTGTTTGAGGACAGACTTTTTTTTCATGTGATCATGAACATCTTGACGAAGCTCTGATGATGAAATTTTTGGATTTTTGGCCACAGAAGACACCAAAATCCGTTTTTCACTCTCACTCAATATACTCTGTCTGCCCGCTTTTTTGTGTTTAGTACTAAGTTCTCCAGTGTTTGTGTAAGTTTTTATTACACTTTGCACTGTTGAGTGTGGCCTGTCCACTAGTCTTCCAATTTCCCGAAGACTTCGATTCTCCAAATAAAATTTCAGGATCAGTTTCCGAATTTCCAGAGGAACATCCTTGCCTCGGCCCATTTTTATTGATTTAAGCGATTTTAAAAGTATTTAAATTAAAAATTAGCAATTCTTCAAACGAATTTACGTGTTATTGTGAAATGCAAAACAGAACTCAAAAAAAAGAATGGTTAAAAAAACGGTAAATGGAAGTGTTAGGAATAGTTAAAGATTATGTGTACGAATAATTGTTGTGCGTATTTTGCAGCACTTTTTAAATTTACATGCTTTATATCTAGTGCATATAATATATTGAATCATTTTCTTCATCATTATATTTAAAAATAACTGATCTAACTAAAAGGATAAAAAAAAATTGTCAATTCAACAAATATTTGACCCAAAGTAGCAGATAAAGTTAAAAAATATAGGTGTACGAATAAATATTGTTTCAACGCATCACATATTGTCAGACGCATGTGTATTAATCAGATGTGCATTCAAACAATCAGATGTGCGTTTGATTATGCTTATATTGTTTTTGTTTCAACGTGTTTTAATGCAAGTGCTACACATTGTAATATCTGGATACCGATTTTAATAATTTAATGCAGAGAGTATTATACGGTCAAGGGTGCTCGACTGTACTTTTCTTTCTTGTTTTATATTATTCTTAAGAAACTTAAAATATTTAATTAACAAAGTTAATTCCATATGAAATAAGTATATGTGCAAAATGATAGTAGTGAAGAAAAAAATAAGTAGTTTGTTGTCTTATCCAATAATTTTTGTTATTTAATAGTTAATATGTTCATCCTTATTAACAAGCATTTGACTAATTCGACTTGCCATTGAACTCGACAAGTTTTGCAGAGTTGAAATGTCAATTTCATCCCATTCTTTGACTATTGTGCCGTGCCGTCCATAGGCACGGTTGGCACGGTAGGCACGACAGGCACAGTAGGCATGTTTTACAAAAAAACATGTACTTTGATTCAAAATTTATTAACTTTCATTAATAATATGTTATTAAAAACTGTAATAAAATCTTTTTGAAAAATGTTCAAATTATAAAAATTGCATTATTTAAATTTACTTAAATAACCAAAAACAAGAAAGAAAAGTACAGTCGAGCGCGCCCGACCGTATAATACTCTCTGCATTTGTCCCGATTAAATTATTAAAATCGGTATCCACATATTACTATGTGTTTTACTTGCATTAAAACACGTTGAAACAAAAACAATCTAAGCATAATCAAACATTCATCTGTTTGTTTGTATTCGAATACACATACGTTTGGCAATATGTATATGATGCAAATATGTATGTATGTGTGTATTCGGCGCAGCCAGCGACCGCGGGCAGCGCTGCCGACACACAGGCAGCGAAAACGTTCGAACATGTGCTTGTGTGTTTCTATCTCGCTTGCACCTATGGGTTGGTATTGCGTTCAATTATCAATATTGTAACGCTTCTAGTTTTCTTGTTTATAGTCCGATTTTAATGCGCCTTTCAGTATACTTTAATATAGTTAGGTCTCCACACGAATGATATAATTACAATACTGTACGATACGAACAAGTTCGCCAAAACCGGCATTGAAGGTTCCAGACTTTTTTATCAAATGTGGGAAAAGTGGGCGTGGCAGTCCAAAATTTTAAATGGCAATGCAACTATGCCGTCGCTACGAACCTCCCGTTCCAAAATTGGTGATCCTAGGTGCCATAGTTACTGAGATATTTGCCGAAAACACCAATTTTTTCCGAGGTGTGTCCAGTTTTTTTGCTTATTGTGGGCGAATGGGGCGTGGCATCGAAAAAAAAAAAAAAGATTCTTGTATTGACTGACTAAATATCTGATCGTTTGACACCAAGCTCGAACTTGTAGCTCTTACCATCTCTGAAATCTGTTTGTTCATACGGACAGACAGACAGACGGACAGACGGTCAGACGGACAGACGGACAGACGGACATGGCTATATCGACTCGGCTTGTGATGCTGATCAAGAATATATATACTTTTATGGGGTCTGCCACGCCTCCTTCTGCCTGTTACATACTTTTGCACAAACCCAATATACTCTTGCAGAGAGTATAAAAAAAGTGGGAAAGAGGAATCCCACGAACCGTGCGCAGCTGAAGGCATTTGTAATCGAAGAGTGGCAAAAGATTCCTTTAGATTACATACAAAACCTGATCAAATCCATGAAAAAATGCCTACAACATGTAGTAGATGCTAAGGGGGGGCATACCAAATATTAAAACCCCCAAATTTTGTTATAATTTGCATACAATTTTAATTTTGAATTTAGAAAAATCAAAGTGTGTAAACAATTTCTTGACAGGGAAAAATTTAAGTTGCCTTAGTTTTTGTTACTTTTTAATGTTACTTATTTAAAGTTTTGATTTTTGTTTTTATAAATTATGTTACAAATATACATTAAGTAGTTATGGATTAAAAAAATCGTTAAGTTACATGCAAGTCTTTTATTTTTGTACCCAAAATCAAAAAATAAAATTATTTTTCAGTGTGTAAACAGTTTCTTGACAGACTGTATGTTACGTTCTTTCCAGCTTCAACTAAACCTATGATCAGACCTTGGTTTTTTTTCCGACATATGCGATCCACGAGGAATTCTTACATAAAATCACATGAACAACTAGATTCTTGAACTAAAATACAATTTAAAATGTTCTAATCACCTTCTAATTACAAAATTATTTGTGTTTTGCTTAGTTTTTTAGCATTTTTTAGTGTTTTTTAGTAACAATTAAATTTTTTAGGCGTTTGTGATTATTTAGGTCATAGATATAATATATTTCGCGGAAAAAACCATTTACTTTTTGAACCAAAGCTTAATTATCAATACTTGAACTTATTAAAAATGCCAAAAGGATCGGTATTAAACGAATCGGAAAAAAATATCATCTTGCATCTACACAATGAGGGCAAATCCTACAAATATATAAGTGAGCTATTTAAACAAAGTGTTTCGACGATCAAAAGTGTTATTACCCGAGTAAAAGCGCGGGATTCGTTGGAAAACCTGCCACGTACCGGCAGAACAAAGAATTTGACTGACAGAGAAGAGCGGAAAATTCTGGAGAGAATAGGAAAAAACCCGCATTTATCGGCTCCAAAAATAAATAAGGCATTAGCTACATCATTGGCAACCAACGTTTCTAACGAAACCGTCCGTAGAATCCTGAGAAACAATGATTTCCATTGAAGATGTCCGAGAAAAAAACCATTGCTTTCTGTAGTTAATGTGTCGAAGCGTCTTAACTTTGCTAAAACACACGAAAGTAAAGACGTTCAATACTGGGAACGCATTATATTTAGCGATGAAAGCAGATTTAATATATATGTGGCTCGGACGGCGAAGGAAAAGTCTGGAGGAAGCCTTGTGAAGCGCTAAAAATAAACAAGAAAGACAAGTATGTAAGAAAGGCTACAGTCGATCGAGCCGACTGTAAAAGACCCCGTACTCCCATGGTAGTGCGCAATTGTATTCAATTTGAATTCAAATTTTCGAATGAAATTTCAAAATTTTAATTTTATATGTACATTTAGAATAGAAAATAAAAAAAAATTAAATTAACAATTCGCATTGCCGCACTCTATCAGTTGCACCACGCACCACTTTCAAGAATTCTCCGAATTGCCCGCAGACGCTGGTCGCGCCGAATACACGCATACATACATATGTACATATACATAAACACGTATAATGTATTCGCATGCAAACAAACTGATGCATGTTTGATTATAAGTTAATTGAACGCAATATCAACCCATTGGTGCAAGCGAGACAGAAACACACAAGCACATGCTCGAACGTTTTTTGCTGCTGTGTGGCGGCAGCGCTGCCCGCGGTCGCTGGCTGCGCCGAATACACACATACATACATGCATGCATCATATATTGTCAAACGTATGTGTATTCGCAACAAACAAACAGATGTGTGTTTGATTATGCTTAGATTGTTTTTGTTTCAACGTGTTTTAATGCAAGTACTATTCATTGTAATATCTGGATACCGATTTTAATAATTTAATCGGGAAAATGCAGAGAGTATTATACGGTCGGGCGCGCTCGACTGTACTTTTCTTTCTTGTTTTTTGTTTCAACGTGTTTTAATGCAAGTAGTAAACATTGTAATATCTCTCGATACCGATTTTAATAATTTAATCGGGAAAAAATGCAGAGAGTATTATACGGTTGTGCGTGTACCTTTCTTTCTTGTTTTGTTTTGCTTAGTGCAATTCGTGTTTAAGTTCTTTAAAGTGACATTATCACAAATTATTCTTGCGAAATGGGTCCACGTGGAAAGCAAACTGGTGTTGAAGCACGACAAATTTTAAAACTGCATTTTGATGGCAAAACTGTTAGGGAAATTGCAGATCTAGTCGGAAGGAGCAAATCTACTGTCCATGATGTAATAAAAAGGTTTCGGGAAGATGAAAGTTTGCTAAATAAAAGTCAGGAGGGCAAAATAAAGCGAATAAATTCGCGAGAAGAGCGGTCAATTTTAAGGGAAATTAAGATTGATCCCTTTAAAACCGCTAAGGAGTTAAGGTTGTCGGTGAAATCTCAATTTGGAAAGGATGTTTGTGACAAAACAGTGCGCAATACTTTTCATGATTTTTATGGCCGAGTTGCCCAAAAAAGCCATTTATAAGCCCTAAGAACAAGGCGTTCAGGCTAAAATTTGCAAAAGTATACTTGCTAAAAACCAACGATTTTTGAATTTTGTATATCATATTAAAATACATTTTTTTTTTATTAATTGTGTAAATTATAGGTTATGTTTACTGATGAAAGTAAATTCAATTTACATGGATCCGATAGCAAGGTGTATGTGTGGCGTAAACCAAATACCGAATTTGACCCCAAAAAATACCATAGGCTAAAGCTAGTGGAGGTTCGGTGATGGTTTAGGGCTGCATGTCAATTGCGGAAGTAGGGAATCTCCATTTTATCGATGGTATTGTAGATAAATTTGGGTACCTCGACAGTTAAAAAAAAAATGTTAAGCAGAGTGCTGACAAATTGGGAATTCTTGAAGACTTTGCTTTCCACGATAACGATCCCAAGCACACGTCGATGATAGCTAAGCTCTGGCTACTACACAATTGTCCCAAATTGATTCAAACGCCAGCCCAGAGCCCGGATATCAATGTAATTGAGAACCTTGGGGGAAGTATTGGCCAGAAAAGTGTACCAAACCCGGTATAACACTTTGGATGAAGTAAAAAGAAAAAATTAATTGCAGCTTGGAACTCAATAGAGCCAGAAATCTGCCAAAACTTGGTAAATTCTGTACCCAATCGCTTGCAGGCTGTTGTAGCAAACAAAGGGTTTGCTACTAAATATTAAATCTTAAAGGTTTCATTTGTTTACTTATTGTTATTTGTTTTTTTTTTTCATGAATTTTTTCTTTTGTCCGATTTCGCGTTGAAGCTCAAAATCGGACTTGTCATTAATTTCGCAAAATAAAAAAAATGATACCGTTTAAAATTTTGAAATTTTTTTTGTTGTTTAACAAAGCTTAGACTTTATAGAATTAAGAAAAATTGTTAAAACTTAAAATAAATATCTTACTGCTTAAGAAAAAACGCATTAAAATAAATAAAAAGTCTTGTCTGATTTGGCGTTGGAACCACTGTCGTAGTCCGATTTGTAATTGGTATAAATTCGTAATATATGTATAATGTGCGAGTTTATCTAAGATACAGGGTGGTCCATCTAGTGTTTGAGTTTGAACTACCAATTATTTGACTTTCGAAACGTCAAATGTCATTCGGAAATTGATAAATATTTAGTAAAAACATTTACATTGAAATGTACAAAATGGGGCGTAAGTCGCTTGAAGAAAGTTGGGAAATATTAAAACCTTATTTTCATAGTGGTGAGTCTTCTACTCAAAGTGTTACATACTAAAACTCTCTGCATTTGTCCCGATTAAATTATTAAAATCGGTATCTAGATATTACAATGAATAGTACTTGCATTAAAACACGTTGAAACAAAAACAATCTAAGCATAATCATACACACATCTGTTTGTTTGCATGCGAATACACATACATATGTACCTTTGGCAATATCTGATGCATATATGTATGTATGTGTGCGGGCATGTATGTATGTGTACGACTGCGGGTAGCGCTGTCGACACACAACCAGCGAAAACGTTCGAACATGTGCTTGTGGGTTTCTATCTCGCTTGCACCAATGGGTTGATATTGCGTTCAAATATCAATATTGTAACGCTTCTAGTTTTCTTGTTTATAGTCCGATTTTAATTCGCCTTTCAGGATAGTTTAATATAGTTAATCTCCACACGAATTATAAATAACAATACTGTATGATTCGAACAAGTTCGCAAAGAACGGCATTTGAAGTTTTTTCAAGTGTGGGAAAAGGGGGCGTGGCAGTCCAAACTTTTAAATGACAATGCAACTATGCTGCCGCTAGGAACCTCCGTACCCAAAATGGTGATCCTAGGTGCTATAGTTACTAAAATATTTGCCGAAAACATCAATTTTTTCCGAGCTGTGTCTAGTTTATTGCTCATTGTGGGCGAATGGGGCGTGGCATCGAAAAAAAAAAATTCTTGTATTGACTGACTAAATATGTGATCGTTTGACACCAAGCTCGACCTTGTAGCTCTTACCATCTCTGAAATCTGTTTGTTCATACGGACAGACAGACGGACAGACGGACATGGCTATATCGAGTCGGCTTGTGACGCTGACCAAGAATATATATACTTTATGGGGTCGGCCACGCCTCCTTCTGCCTGTTACATACTTTTGCACAAAACCAATATACTTTTGCAGAGAGTATAAAAAGAAAACACTATTTATCTCACAAATGTCCATTCTTAACCAGTGTAACCCGGTTTTTGCTGAATTTCTAACTGTTCTTTCTAACAAGAAAGAAAAGTACAGTCGAGCGCGCCCGACCGTATAATACTCTCTGCATTTGTCCCGATTAAATTATTAAAATCGGTATCGACATATTACAATGTGAATTACTTGCATTAAAACACGTTGAAACAAAAACAATCTAAGCATAATCAAACACACATCTGTTTGTTTGCATACGAATACACATACATATGTACATTTGACAATATATGCTGCATATATGTATGTATGTGTGTATTCGGCGCAGCCAGCGACCGCGGGCAGCGCTGCCGACACACAGGCAGCGAAAACGTTCGAACATGTGCTTGTGTGTTTCTATCTCGCTTGCACCTATGGGTTGGTATTGCGTTCAATTATCAATATTGTAACGCTTCTAGTTTTCTTGTTTATAGTCCGATTTTAATGCGCCTTTCAGTATAGTTTAATATAGTTAGTCTCTACACGAATTATATAATTACAATACTGTACGATACGAACAAGTTCGCCAAACCCGGCATTGAAGGTTCCAGACTTTTTTATCAAATGTTGGAAAAGTGGGCGTGGCAGTCCAAAATTTTAAATGGTAATGCAACTATGCCGTCGCTGCGAACCTCCCGTTCCAGAATTGGTGATCCTAGGTGCCATAGTTACAGAGATATTTGCCGAAAACACCAATTTTTCCGAGGTGTGTCCAGTTTTTTGCTTATTGTGGGCGAATGGGGCGTGGCATCGAAAAAAAAAAAGATTCTTTTATTGACTGACTAAATATGTGATCGTTTGACACCAAACTCGAACTTGTAGCTCTTACCATCTCTGAAATCTGTTGTTCATACGGACAGACGGACAGACAGACGGACATGGCTATATCGACTCGGCTTGTGATGCTGATCAAGAATATATATACTTTATGGGGTCTGCCACGCCTCCTTCTGCCTGTTACATACTTTTGCACAAACCCAATATACTCTTGCAGAGAGTATAAAAATAGAACCAAAAACTTAAACATGTGTTCATATACGCACAGCTGCTAATGACAATAATCTGTAGAAGAGTCAACTTGCAATTTGTGAGGTAATTTATTTAGTGCACATAAATTAATTATTTAAAATTGATTTTGAAGTTCATTTACTTTTTACCAAAAATTAATAATATTGAATTTTTTCTTGAAACTCCAGCATAATTAATGTATTAAGAATCCTTTATATTTATACCGTTTTTGTGCATGTTTTTTATGTTTACCTAAACTTTTAGTTGTTTTCCCCACTTTTTCCCAAAAAGTTTTCTATTTCACATTATTTATCTGTGTTTCAAGATAATAAAAGTGTTAAATTGCTAATAAGAGACTTTGTAAATAACAAAATATCCTTTGATTTTTTTCCAAGCTATCAAAGTATTGTACTGCGAAAAAAAGAGATATCCGGACAATATTTCTGTGGACGAATCTCACGCCGAAGTCGAGTTGCAAAATCTATTGGACAACACAGCATCTAGCATACTGGAACTAGAGGTGCAAAACTATGGATAGCACTATCGTCACCATCGATGGTAGAGCACTATCGATGGTTCAATGTTTAGATAGTAATCTATTGAATCGTCGATAGTGCCATTTACACATCACCAAGCAAATATTCGCGCTTTTATTAATTTGTGGCGTCGCTTGTCAATATTTTAAAAGGTCTGATGATAAAAAATTTGCCAAATGCCTTAATTGCGGCAAGGAGTACAAAACCAATGGCAACACATCGAACCTGCATGATCACCTTAAACGGTTTCACCCGAATTTAGACAGAAATGCTCCTGATACCAATGTGCAAGTTGCTGAAAATGCTGTACAAGATGAGAACATTGCGTCTTCCAGCAGCAGTTGTAAACTCCAAGCGCAAAAAGGACATTGATAAAATCTTAACGCAGATGGTTGCTAAGGATGTGCAGCCCTTTGGTATAGTGAAAAACGAAGGATTTATAAAATATACACAGGTCTTAGATCCACGATACAAGCTTCCCAGCCGGACTCACCTGCAAACCGTTCTGATGACCAATTTGTTTAAAGAAACTACGGAGAAATTGTCAACAATTTTGGAGCAGATTTCGGACATTGCCATAACATGCGATTTGTGGACATCTAGTGCTAACGTGAGCTTTTTAACAGTAACGAGCCATTTCGTGCATGAATACAGCATCAAAACCGCATCGCTGGCAACCAAAAAACTGATAGATGTTACAAATCACTCGGCGCAAAACATAGCAGATACTTTTAAAGATATATTAACATCGTGGCATATCTTTGAAAAACAGTCTGCATTGTGACTAACAATGCCAGCTCGATGCTATTATCGACAACAAATGCACCACTACCTTTTACTGCAGAGGAAATCAACGTTTTGAATGATATTTAGAAAATATTAGTATTATTTAAGAAAGTGTCCTTCTGGAGGCAAATACGTTACAGTGTCATTAATAATACCATCGGCATATGGACCCTATCGCCAAATTCAAAATCTTTCAACTGAGTTGGCAACTGCGGTAGGCCAATCTATGAAAGATGCTATGTTGGAGTCGATAAAAAACGACTATCTATAAATGAGCTACGTGCGGTAACGAGGCTACAATTTTGGATCCACGCTTCAAAGAAGATGGCTTTCAATCAACGCCAATGCTGAACAAGCAGCAAACTTCCTAGAGAATGATTTAGTCAATTTGGGCAATTTAACTCATATTGAAGACCCAGTCAACTTGAGTGTGGAAGCAAGCACGACCAGTAAGGACCCACTCTTTGATATTTTGGACAAACGATGCGCTACTAAAAAGAAGAATGTCCTATCTGATGCAATTATTATTAAAAGACAGTATCTGGAGAGAGATGTTGTCCCACAAGAAATGGACCCTCTATTATGGATCAAGGTAAAATTGATAAATCAATCTTCGATACGTAAAACTAAGTTTTAGTAATAAATTTAATTGCAGGTCAACCAGACAGATTTTCCTTTATTAAAATTACTGTTGTTTAAATATTTATGCATCCCCGCAATGTCTGTGGAGTCGGAAAGAGTTTTCAGCAAGGCGGGTCAAATTATTTCTGATAGGCGAACAAGGCTCAAAGAAGAAACAAAAATCTTTGGCTACAATAAAAACATAAAAAAAACATCCTTACTAATTTTCAATGATAAAAAACACTGTTTTTTATTTCGACTATCGGCCACTATCGATGGTACTATCGACCACCATCGATGGTTTGGAAATTACTATCGTCCACAATCGATGGCGCCCACCATCGATAGTTTTGTACCTCTAACTGGAACTTCAAGCTGATGTTGTCAAAACAGCTTGAGAATTTTATATTAATTGGAAAGTGGGGGTTTGAAAAACCCCGGCGTTCGTCAACACGTTACTGCAGGCCAGTTCGATTCCAGTTTAAAAAAGAAACGAGCGAAGTGTCACTGGAAGAAGAAAAGTATTTTCAGGACAAAATCAACCTTCTAAACCCATCGGAACTATCCATCAACAAAAGAAATATTAAAGTTAAATATATTTTACAACTGACAATGGTGGATGGAAAGGTATGCAATGAGTTAAGCGAGTCGTTCTTTGCCAAGTGTTATATATGTGGTGCCAATCCAACACAGATGAATAACTTGGCCGATTGCTTAAACAAAGTCGCTTTACAAAAATATTTTGAATTTGGTCTTTCCCCCTTCATGCAAAAAATACGTTTTTTTGAATACTTTTTGCATATTTCTTATAAGTCCGTCATTAATATGTGGCAAGCTAGAGGAATTGAACAAAAGCGAAAGGTTATGGAAAAAAAAAACCAAATTCAAAAGGATTTTCGTGAAAAACTTGGTTTAATTGTAGACAAGCCCAGAGATGGAGGTAGAGGCTCATCTAACGACGGAAATACGGCACGAACATTTTTTTTAAATCCGAAGTTGGCTACGGAAATAACAGGAATAAATGAAAATCTTATATATCGTTGTGCCACTATCCTTCAAGCTCTATCGTCGGGGTATAAAATTAATGCCGAAAAATTTAACGAGAATGCTCTCGATACTGCCAAGGATCTCATCAAAGAGAATCCGTGGTGCTATATGCCAGCTACGGTGCATAAAGTTATAATTCATGGATCTGCAATAATAGAACATGTAATTGTTTTTATTGGAGAGCTTTCGGAGAAATAATAAAAAATTTACAAAATGTAGACTTAATCTTAGCCGGAAAATGTCACGTGTTATTATAACCGGTCAGAGACATATTCCAAAAAAAGATAAGTCAAAGTTATTTGTATATGTGTATAACTTATTAGATGACACATTATAAATATTTTTAATAAGTTTTCACTTAAATTTCATAGAATTTAATTGTTATCTTTTTTGTTAAATTTAGTTATTTGATTGTATGTTGGATATGGGGCTGTGTAGCGCTATAATAAATCACTTTATCTTTTGGCACTTAATTTAAATATTTTTTTAAATCCTTGGTGAAAATTTCAACTTTTACCACCACTAGAAGTGTTTTTGGCCGCGGCTGCATATACTGCGGATCCACTGAGCTGTGGCAGCCATATGAAAACATGCTCTGATTGGTCCAATTTTTTCACAATATTTTTGAAACATTTTTCTAGAATTTTCATGAAAATTTCATTGACACATCACTACTAGAAGTATTTTTGGCCGCGGCTCAGTACAAGCCGAACCACTGTGCATTGGTGCAAGCGAGACAGAAACATACAAGCACATGTTCGAATGTTATCGCTGTGTAGCGTCAGCGCTGCCCGCGGTCGCTGGCCGCGCCGAATACACACATACATACATACATATTTGCATCACATACATATTGCCAAACGTATGTGTATTCGAATACAAACAAACAGATGTGTGTTTGATTATGCTTAGATTGTTTTTGTTTCAACGTGTTTTAATGCAAGTAATTCACATTGTAATATCTCGATACCGATTTTAATAATGCACATGGACAAATGCAGAGAGTATTATACAGAAGGAGGCGTTGCAGACCCCATAAAGTATACAGTGGTTCACACCTTATTTGATACAGTGCATTTAACAAACTTTCTGTTGCTGTAACTTAAACAAGAAAGAAAAGTACAGTCGAGCACGCCCGACTATATAATACTCTCTGCACTTTTCCCGATTAAATTATTAAAATCGGTATCCAGATATTACAATGTGTAGCACTTTCATTAAAACACGTTGAAACAAAAACAATCTAAGCATAATCAAACACACATCTGTTTGTTTGCATGCGAATACACATACATATGTACGCTTGACAATATATGCTGCATATACATATGTATATATGTGTGTATTCGGCGCAGCCAGTTTCAGCGCCGCCACACAAGCAGCGAAAACGTTCGAACATGTGCTTGTGTGTTTCTATCTCGCTTGCACCTGTAGGTTGATATTGCGTTCAATTATCAATATTGTAACGCTTCTAGTTTTCTTGTTTATAGTCCGATTTTAATACGCCTTTCAGGATAGTTTAATATAGTTAATCTCCACACGAATTATATAATTACAATACTGTATGATACGAACAAGTTCGCAAAAAACGGTATTTGAAGTTTTTTCAAGTGTGGGAAAAAAGGGGGCGTGGCAGTCCAAAATTTTAAATGGCAATGCAACTATGCTGTCGCTAGGAACCTCCGTACCCAAATTGGTGATCCTAGGTGCCATAGTTACTGAGATATTTGCCGAAAACACCAATTTTTTCCGAGGTGTGTCCAGTTTTTTGCTCGTTGTGGGCGAATGGGGCGTGGCATCGAAAAAAAAAAAGATTCTTGTATTGACTGACTAAATATGTGATCGTTTGACACCAAGCTCGAACTTGTAGCTCTAACCATCTCTGAAATCTGTTTGTTCATACGGACGGACAGGCAGACAGACAGACAGACAGACAGACAGACGGACAGACGGACATGGCTATATCGACTCGGCTTGTGATGCTGATCAAGAATATATATACTTTATGGGGTCTGCCACGCCTCCTTCTGCCTGTTACATACTTTTGCACAAACCCAATATACTCTTGCAGAGAGTATAAAACTATAAACAATATTAACAAAATTAAAATTCTACATTTAAGAATAATACTTTCACTTCAGTAAACAAATGCTTTTATTTCATAATTCATGTTGTTTAACGGCAATAAAAACAAAAAACAAAAAAAAGTCAAAAAAATCTCCAACAGCTTATTTGATACAGTCTTAATATTATACTTAAATTAAACGTTTATACTAATTTTAATATTTTGTATGCCTTCCCCTAGCTTTGATTACAGCCTTCAATCTATTTGGCATAGAGTCCACTAGCTTTTGGGTGAAGCTAGGAGCTATTTTATCCCATTCCTCCAGCAAGGCCTTTTTCAGGTCTTCTTTATTAGAGATCGTATGTTTCCGAATACCGTTGTCCAAAAATGCCCACAAATTCTCTATGACATTAAGGTCAGGAGACTGTGCCGGTGGTGACATAACGTGTGGGCAGTTCCAAATAAGCCACGTTTGCACAATTGTGGCCTTATGTTTTGGATCGTTATCTTGGTAATAACGGAAATTCTCAGAAATTCCAAGTTTTTCGGCACTTTGGAGCAAGTTTTTTTTTAAAATGTCTAGGTACTGCATCTTGTCCATATTTCCCTCAATAAAAATCAACTTCCCTACCCCAGCTGCGGACATGCAAGCCCAAACCATTACATGGCCACCTCCATGCTTTACTGTGGCTTTAAGATTTTCCTTTTTAAGCTCGGTATTAGGCTTCCTCCATACGTATGACATCCCGTCGGAACCGAAAATGTTGAATTTGGATTCATCCGAGAATATTACTGTGTTCCAAAATCCGGAATCCTTAGTAATATGCTCCTGGGCAAAGGCAAGTCGACTTAGCTCGTTTTTTCTTGAGATGAATGGCTTTTTGCGTGCTACTCGGCCATTGAAATCATGTTCGCGCAGTACTCGACGGACCGTTTCTGGACAACATGACTTCCCCAGTTCATTTTGAACCTCATTGGCCAGCTTTGGGGCAGATAGCTTGGGGTTAACTTTTATTTTCCCTTACTATATAACGCTCATCTGCCTCTGTAAATATTTTATTTGGCGCTTCTCTGCCCTTGTTAGCAATACGGTTCTCATGTTTGAAGCGCTCAATTATGTGCTGTACCGTAGATGCACTCAAATTAACTAATTCTGCCGTTTTCCGCACACTCTCTCCCTTTTTAAAGTGGTGAATGACCAGTTCACGCATTTCTATTGATGTTCGTGGAGCCATTGCAATATATAAAAATTATTCCAGCAGTAGGGGTTCCAAAACTACTCAAAATGTTTGTAGATATACTAACTAAACATAAGAAAAATAACTTAAAATAAAAAAAACTCCTTTAAAGCCATGACTAACTTACATAGAAAATACTGTATCAAATTAGCGGAGAGCTCAAATTTCAACATACAGTCGTAATTTTTGTCTTGTGCGACGCAAATGATAATTCTGGGAAACCCCGTTACTTGGAACTTGCACTTTAAGTATATATCTACAGGTCTGCATTTTAATTTTTTCGATATACCTACCAGTTTCAATAAAAAAGGGCTCCAAAATTTAAAAAAGTCACTGTATCAAATAAGCTGTGAACCACTGTATGTCGCAGATTTGTTTATTTCTGGTTGCTGGTCTGTCATATTAACTCACAAACTTTGAGAGTGAAGTGAATTCCAACCGGCGAATACAATTGTCTGAACGCAACTGCTCGCATTCTCCGATCACGCTTTGGTCTACTTCTTTCTACACGCCAAGCTGGACTACACTCGGCGACAGCCCGACAACGCGACAGTCCTTTTCTACGTTGTAGTCAAATTCTAAGAATCATTTCACAATATCCCAAACTCATTGCACAGCTTCGTCTGGCAAGCACAGTGGTCAAACTATGTTCATAATGTAACAGACACGTTCTTGATCAGCATCACAACGAGTCGATATAGCCATGTCTGTCTGTCTGTCCGTATGAACAAACAGATTTCAGAGATGGTAAGAGCTACAAGTTCGTGGAGATCAGATAAACTATGCCACGCCCCATTCGCCCACAATAAGCAAAAAACTGGAACACTGTGTTTTCGGCATCTCAATAACTATGGCACCTAATCACCAATTTGGGTACGGAGGTTCCTATTAAAAATTTAAAAGTTTGGACTGCCACGGAAAATGCCGTTTTTGCGAACTTGTTCGTATCATACAGTATTGTTTAATTAAATTCGTGTGGAGATAAACTATATTAAACTATCCTGAAAGGCGCATTAAAATCGGACTATAATTAAGAAAACTAGAAGCGTTACAATATTGATAATTGAACGCAATACCAACCCATAGGTGCAAGCGAGATAGAAACACACAAGCACATGTTCGAACGTTTTCGCTGCCTGTGTGTCGGCAGCGCTGCCCGCGGAAGCTGGCTGCGCCGAATACACACATACATACATATTTTTTGCATCATATACATATTGTCAAACGTATGTGTATTCGAATACAAAGAAACAGATGTGTGTTTGATTATGCTTAGATTGTTTTTGTTTCAACGTGTTTTAATGCAAGTAATTCACATTGTAATATCTCGATACCGATTTTAATAATGCACATGGACAAATGCAGAGAGTATTATACGGTCGGGCGAGCTCGACTGTACTTTTCTTTCTTGTTTTAAATATCATTAAAAAATAATATTGTTATCATATCAAAATATCATCGATATTGATATTTTTAAAATATCAACACCCCAATTCACAATTAAAACTTTACCTGAAAATAACTAATAAAGACGACAGAACACATATTGAGACGCTAACAAAAGCAAACGATTTATTAGTAAACATAAAATTTTTAAACGTTGTCTGACACATATAACTAAAGAAACTACCTCTGTTTTCAATATTCATTGATTCCAATTTATTTATTAAATTATTTGCTTAAATTGAACACTAGAAAGTTGATCTTTATTTCTAGCTTAACGCACGTTTGCATTTCATCGGTTAGGTCTTCGCTCATTTGGCGTTATTTGCAAAAAGATATTTTGCATTTATGACCTCTGGCGGAACCACTGTGCAAATATAGTGTAAATATATCATACATTGTAAATATTGTGGAGACCCGTGCCAAGAGAGCTTTCTGTGGAAGGCGAAAAACACACAGAAAGCTCCGCGATCAAACTTCGAAAGCTCCGATTAATTTTTAAAATCGGTATCCAGATATTACAATGTTTAGTACTTGCATTAAAACACGTTGAAACAAAAACAATGTAAGCATAATCAAACACACACCTGTTTGTTTGTATGCAAATACACATACGTTTGACAATATATGATGCATATATAGATATATATCGGCAATGTAGTATTTTTATACCCGTTACTCGTAGAGTAAAAGGGTATATTGTAATCGTTGGAATGTATGTAACAGGCAGAAGGAGGCGTGGCAGACCCCATAAAGTATATATATTCTTAATCAGCATCAATAGCCGAGTTGATATAGCCATGTCCGTCTGTCCGTCCGTCCGTCTGTATGAACAAAAGTATCTCAGAGACTATAAGAGCTAGAAAGATGATAGTGGTCGCAAATAAAAGGTACAATACCCAAGCAGTACATGTTTGTTTTTGTTTTTTGACACGCCCACTTTAGGGCGTTCTATCTTCATATAAAGGTAAATTTACAGGTAAAACTAGAATGTTTTAGTATAGAAAACTTTTTGTTAGCTATGCTATCTGAACCAAATTTACACGGAAAGTACAAAAATACGCTCCAAATATGAATTAGTATGAAAAACTTTTGCGTTAACTAAGTTATTTTAATCAAACGTACACAGAATGCATCTGCTAATAATATATATATACTGACCAAGTTTGATCCAAATCGGACTACTATATCGTATAGTTCCCATAGGAACGATCGGTCAAAAATATGCTCTAAACATGAATTTGTATGAAAATGTATGAAAAAGTCGCGGGGCGACTATAGCATTATTTCTTGTTTGTTTAATTAATTTAATTTTTCAAATAACCTAAGGCTCCACTCAAAATCACCAGAGTTGCTGATACGCGATGGTTGTCCATTGAAAATGCAGTCACATGAATTTTGACGCAATGGATTGAGCTAAAATTGCATTTTCAAACTGCATCCTTAACAGAAAAATGCCATAAAGCGGATTTATTGAAAAACTTGTACAATGACGTTAATTATATACTTGCTTTTCTTGAAGCCAATTCTCGATGATATGCAGCGTATTAACAGAAATTTTCAAATGCAGGAAGCAGACTATCCGGTTAACCTGCACAGATTTTGTGATCGAGTTTATCAATCAGCTTAAGCAAAGGTATGTGTTAAATTGTTAGTTATTCTTCGATTTAGATTGCCGGGTAACTATGAAATCATCAAAGAAGTAGACCAGTTTTCCCCATTTTACCAATTTTGGAATTATTCAAACTTGGCGACCCAACCAATTCTAAAATTTTTTCGCAATATAGCAATATACAGCTAGTAAAATGGGAGAATGTGGATAATACTTCGAAATTTTGGACAGAAGTTAAGAAACATCGGGACTCTGCAGGCAACAACCCGTTTTCGGTGCTGGTAACATTCGCGCTGACAATGCTTTCGTTGCCATGGTCGAACGCGGAGGATGAAAGGGTGTATAGCCAAGTAAATTTAGTTAAAACTAAATTGAGGATCCGTCTTAACATAGCGACGTTAAATGCCATTTTGACCGTCAGGTAAATATATATATGTACATTATACATTGTTGCAATTATATACATGAATTTTATAATCTTCTGATTCGGATTGCGGCACAAGTTAAGTTGCAATAACTATAAGTTGCCAGAAGAGTATTTGGCTCGCATTGGATCAATGACGACATACGAGGCCAGGGAAGACGCCACTGATATTTTTTTTCGACAATACCTTAAAATTATAGGAATAAAAAAAAAATAAATACAAATTTAGGAAAAACAATTTTTGTCCTGTTTAATGTCCTTTCTTAAATTTTCAGTCTTTTTCCGTATTTTACGGACATTTTGGACTTCTTTTTTTTATTAAAAACATTGGCATCACTGAACCCGACACGAGTCTCGACAGCCTAAGAAACGGTGCATCTCTATTTCGCAATCGGACTATTGTTGCTATCCCCGTTTATTTAGTCAGTGCCTTTAAACCAGACCCGACAACAGAGCCCTCCTCTTTTTCTCTTTTTTGTCACATATACAGTTGTACGTACAGAAAAGTTTTCCCACCAAAAAATGTACGCAAGGTACAATGGTCAGACTGAGCCTTAATCTCAGAAAGGTACAATGGGCAAATAAACCCACTTAGCAACAAAAGGAGCCAAAAATATTGTCCGAAATTCTAGAGTAATCTACATGCATATGTTAGCGAACCACTGCTGCATGACATAAGACGAATGTTTTACGTCGTTGTCTTGTTGAAAGTGACATTTGGTGCCATTAAGATCCAGTTTTTCGACACTCAGTCCAAGATTTTTTCCAAGTCGCAAAATACCCTCAAACTATCACATTCCTTTTACCGTGCCGTACTGTTTTGATTTTTGTTTTAATGCCCGTTACTCGTTGATCTAAAGGATGAACTTTAATCGTTGGCATATATGTAACTGTGAAAAGGACGTGTGATAGACCCCATAAAAGCATATATATTCTTAATCAGCATCACAAGTTGAGTCGATATAGCCATGTCCGTCTGTCTGACCGTCTACATACATTCCAACAATTACAATGTACCCTTTTACACTACGAGTAACGGGTATAATTAGATATATGTATATTTACCGTTTCTTTTCAGTTGCCGCTACAAAAATAATTTTACCATGGAAGTAAAATCTTTTTTTGATAAAATAGATGGTACATCTTCAAAATGCAAGTCTTGCAACAAGGTAATAAAAACAAGGGGCAATACCACCAATTTGAAATCGCATCTCAAAAACAAGCACTACGCTGCACTTTTAAAATATCATGTGCATCGTAATACATGGGTTTTAATTACAATTGAAGTGAAGATTTTTGGTTTATAACAATCCCCATGTGATAACCAATTTAAATTAATACTCAGATATAAATATCATCGCTAATATCGATATCTTTTTTTTTAAATATCATTAAAAAATAATATTGTTATCATATCCAAATATCATCGATATTGATATTTTTAAAATATCAACACCCCAATTCACAATTAAAACTTTACCTGAAAATAACTAATAAAGACGACAGAACACATATTGAGACGCTAACAAAAAGCAAACGATTTATTAGTAAGCATAAAGTTTTTAAACGTTGTCTGACACATATAACTAAAGAAACTACCTCATCGGTTAGGTCTTCGCTCATTTGGCGTTATTTGCAAAAAGATATTTTGCATTTATGACCTGTGGCGGAACCACTGTGCAATGTAAAGTATTGACTTAAAATATAGTGCAAATATATTATACATTGTAAATATTGTGGAGACCCGTGCCAAGAGAGCTTTCTGTGGAAGGCGAAAAACACACAGAAAGCTCCGCGATTAAACTTCGAAAGCTCCGATTAATTTTTAAAATCGATATCCAGATATTACAATGTTTAGTACTTGCATTAAAACACGTTGAAACAAAAACAATGTAAGCATAATCAAACACACACCTGTTTGTTTGTATGCAAATACACATACGTTTGACAATATATGATGCATATATAGATATATATCGGCAATGTAGTATTTTTATACCCGTTACTCGTAGAGTAAAAGGGTATATTGTAATCGTTGGAATGTATGTAACAGGCAGAAGGAGGCGTGGCAGACCCCATAAAGTATATATATTCTTAATCAGCATCAATAGCCGAGTTGATATAGCCATGTCCGTCTGTCCGTCCGTCCGTCTGTATGAACAAAAAGTATCTCAGAGACTATAAGAGCTAGAAAGATGATAGTGGTCGCAAATAAAAGGGTACAATACCCAAGCAGTACATGTTTGTTTTTGTTTTTTGACACGCCCACTTTAGGGCGTTCTATCTTCATATAAAGGTAAATTTACAGGTAAAACTAGAATGTTTTAGTATAGAAAACTTTTTTGTTAGCTATGCTATCTGAACCAAATTTACACGGAAAGTACAAAAATACGCTCCAAATATGAATTAGTATGAAAAACTTTTGCGTTAACTAAGTTATTTTAATCAAACGTACACAGAATGCATCTGCTAATAATATATATATACTGACCAAGTTTGATCCAAATCGGACTACTATATCGTATAGTTCCCATAGGAACGATCGGTCAAAAATATGCTCTAAACATGAATTTGTATGAAAATGTATGAAAAAAAGTCGCGGGGCGACTATAGCATTATTTCTTGTTTGTTTAATTAATTTAATTTTTCAAATAACCTAAGGCTCCACTAAAAATCACCAGAGTTGCTGATACGCGATGGTTGTCCATTGAAAATGCAGTCACATGAATTTTGACGCAATGGATTGAGCTAAAATTGCATTTTCAAACTGCATCCTTAACAGAAAAAATGCCATAAAGCGGATTTATTGAAAAACTTGTACAATGACGTTAATTATATACTTGCTTTTCTTGAAGCCAATTCTCGATGATATGCAGCGTATTAACAGAAATTTTCAAATGCAGGAAGCAGACTATCCGGTTAACCTGCACAGATTTTGTGATCGAGTTTATCAATCAGCTTAAGCAAAGGTATGTGTTAAATTGTTAGTTATTCTTCGATTTAGATTGCCGGGTAACTATGAAATCATCAAAGAAGTAGACCAGTTTTCCCCCATTTTACCAATTTTGGAATTATTCAAACTTGGCGACCCAACCAATTCTAAAATTTTTTTCGCAATATAGCAATATACAGCTAGTAAAATGGGAGAATGTGGATAATACTTCGAAATTTTGGACAGAAGTTAAGAAACATCGGGACTCTGCAGGCAACAACCCGTTTTCGGTGCTGGTAACATTCGCGCTGACAATGCTTTCGTTGCCATGGTCGAACGCGGAGGATGAAAGGGTGTATAGCCAAGTAAATTTAGTTAAAACTAAATTGAGGATCCGTCTTAACATAGCGACGTTAAATGCCATTTTGACCGTCAGGTAAATATATATATGTACATTATACATTGTTGCAATTATATACATGAATTTTATAATCTTCTGATTCGGATTGCGGCACAAGTTAAGTTGCAATAACTATAAGTTGCCAGAAGAGTATTTGGCTCGCATTGGATCAATGACGACATACGAGGCCAGGGAAGACGCCACTGATATTTTTTTTCGACAATACCTTAAAATTATAGGAATAAAAAAAAAAAAATAAATACAAATTTAGGAAAAACAATTTTTGTCCTGTTTAATGTCCTTTCTTAAATTTTCAGTCTTTTTCCGTATTTTACGGACATTTTGGACTTCTTTTTTTTTAAAAACATTGGCATCACTGAACCCGACACGAGTCTCGACAGCCTAAGAAACGGTGCATCTCTATTTCGCAATCGGACTATTGTTGCTATCCCCGTTTATTTAGTCAGTGCCTTTAAACCAGACCCGACAACAGAGCCCTCCTCTTTTTCTCTTTTGTCACATATACAGTTGTACGTACAGAAAAGTTTTCCCACCAAAAAATGTACGCAAGGTACAATGGTCAGACTGAGCCTTAATCTCAGAAAGGTACAATGGGCAAATAAACCCACTTAGCAACAAAAGGAGCCAAAAATATTGTCCGAAATTCTAGAGTAATCTACATGCATATGTTAGCGAACCACTGCTGCATGACATAAGACGAATGTTTTACGTCGTTGTCTTGTTGAAAGTGACATTTGGTGCCATTAAGATCCAGTTTTTCGACACTCAGTCCAAGATTTTTTCCAAGTCGCAAAATACCCTCAAACTATCACATTCCTTTTACCGTGCCGTACTGTTTTGATTTTTGTTTTAATGCCCGTTACTCGTTGATCTAAAGGATGAACTTTAATCGTTGGCATATATGTAACTGTGAAAAGGACGTGTGATAGACCCCATAAAGCATATATATTCTTAATCAGCATCACAAGTTGAGTCGATATAGCCATGTCCGTCTGTCTGACCGTCTACATACATTCCAACAATTACAATGTACCCTTTTACACTACGAGTAACGGGTATAATTAGATATATGTATATTTTACCGTTTCTTTTCAGTTGCCGCTACAAAAATAATTTTACCATGGAAGTAAAATCTTTTTTTTTTTGATAAAATAGATGGTACATCTTCAAAATGCAAGTCTTGCAACAAGGTAATAAAAACAAGGGGCAATACCACCAATTTGAAATCGCATCTCAAAAACAAGCACTACGCTGCACTTTTAAAATATCATGTGCATCGTAATACATGGGTTTTAATTACAATTGAAGTGAAGATTTTTGGTTTATAACAATCCCCATGTGATAACCAATTTAAATTAATACTCAGATATAAATATCATCGCTAATATCGATATCTTTTTTTTTAAATATCATTAAAAAATAATATTGTTATCATATCCAAATATCATCGATATTGATATTTTTAAAATATCAACACCCCAATTCACAATTAAAACTTTACCTGAAAATAACTAATAAAGACGACAGAACACATATTGAGACGCTAACAAAAGCAAACGATTTATTAGTAAGCATAAAGTTTTTAAACGTTGTCTGACACATATAACTAAAAGAAACTACCTCATCGGTTAGGTCTTCGCTCATTTGGCGTTATTTGCAAAAAAGATATTTTGCATTTATGACCTGTGGCGGAACCACTGTGCAATGTAAAGTATTGACTTAAAATATAGTGCAAATATATTATACATTGTAAATATTGTGGAGACCCGTGCCAAGAGAGCTTTCTGTGGAAGGCGAAAAACACACAGAAAGCTCCGCGATTAAACTTCGAAAGCTCCGATTAATTTTTAAAATCGATATCCAGATATTACAATGTTTAGTACTTGCATTAAAACACGTTGAAACAAAAACAATGTAAGCATAATCAAACACACACCTGTTTGTTTGTATGCAAATACACATACGTTTGACAATATATGATGCATATATAGATATATATCGGCAATGTAGTATTTTTTATACCCGTTACTCGTAGAGTAAAAGGGTATATTGTAATCGTTGGAATGTATGTAACAGGCAGAAGGAGGCGTGGCAGACCCCATAAAGTATATATATTCTTAATCAGCATCAATAGCCGAGTTGATATAGCCATGTCCGTCTGTCCGTCCGTCCGTCTGTATGAACAAAAGTATCTCAGAGACTATAAGAGCTAGAAAGATGATAGTGGTCGCAAATAAAGGGTACAATACCCAAGCAGTACATGTTTGTTTTTGTTTTTTGACACGCCCACTTTAGGGCGTTCTATCTTCATATAAAGGTAAATTTACAGGTAAAACTAGAATGTTTTAGTATAGAAAACTTTTTGTTAGCTATGCTATCTGAACCAAATTTACACGGAAAGTACAAAAATACGCTCCAAATATGAATTAGTATGAAAAACTTTTGCGTTAACTAAGTTATTTTAATCAAACGTACACAGAATGCATCTGCTAATAATATATATATACTGACCAAGTTTGATCCAAATCGGACTACTATATCGTATAGTTCCCATAGGAACGATCGGTCAAAAAATATGCTCTAAACATGAATTTGTATGAAAATGTATGAAAAAGTCGCGGGGCGACTATAGCATTATTTCTTGTTTGTTTAATTAATTTAATTTTTCAAATAACCTAAGGCTCCACTAAAAATCACCAGAGTTGCTGATACGCGATGGTTGTCCATTGAAAATGCAGTCACATGAATTTTGACGCAATGGATTGAGCTAAAATTGCATTTTCAAACTGCATCCTTAACAGAAAAAATGCCATAAAGCGGATTTATTGAAAAACTTGTACAATGACGTTAATTATATACTTGCTTTTCTTGAAGCCAATTCTCGATGATATGCAGCGTATTAACAGAAATTTTCAAATGCAGGAAGCAGACTATCCGGTTAACCTGCACAGATTTTGTGATCGAGTTTATCAATCAGCTTAAGCAAAGGTATGTGTTAAATTGTTAGTTATTCTTCGATTTAGATTGCCGGGTAACTATGAAATCATCAAAGAAGTAGACCAGTTTTCCCCATTTTACCAATTTTGGAATTATTCAAACTTGGCGACCCAACCAATTCTAAAATTTTTTCGCAATATAGCAATATACAGCTAGTAAAATGGGAGAATGTGGATAATACTTCGAAATTTTGGACAGAAGTTAAGAAACATCGGGACTCTGCAGGCAACAACCCGTTTTCGGTGCTGGTAACATTCGCGCTGACAATGCTTTCGTTGCCATGGTCGAACGCGGAGGATGAAAGGGTGTATAGCCAAGTAAATTTAGTTAAAACTAAATTGAGGATCCGTCTTAACATAGCGACGTTAAATGCCATTTTGACCGTCAGGTAAATATATATATGTACATTATACATTGTTGCAATTATATACATGAATTTTATAATCTTCTGATTCGGATTGCGGCACAAGTTAAGTTGCAATAACTATAAGTTGCCAGAAGAGTATTTGGCTCGCATTGGATCAATGACGACATACGAGGCCAGGGAAGACGCCACTGATATTTTTTTCGACAATACCTTAAAATTATAGGAATAAAAAAAAAAATAAATACAAATTTAGGAAAAACAATTTTTGTCCTGTTTAATGTCCTTTCTTAAATTTTCAGTCTTTTTCCGTATTTTACGGACATTTTGGACTTCTTTTTTTTAAAAACATTGGCATCACTGAACCCGACACGAGTCTCGACAGCCTAAGAAACGGTGCATCTCTATTTCGCAATCGGACTATTGTTGCTATCCCCGTTTATTTAGTCAGTGCCTTTAAACCAGACCCGACAACAGAGCCCTCCTCTTTTTTTTCTCTTTTTGTCACATATACAGTTGTACGTACAGAAAAGTTTTCCCACCAAAAAATGTACGCAAGGTACAATGGTCAGACTGAGCCTTAATCTCAGAAAGGTACAATGGGCAAATAAACCCACTTAGCAACAAAAGGAGCCAAAAATATTGTCCGAAATTCTAGAGTAATCTACATGCATATGTTAGCGAACCACTGCTGCATGACATAAGACGAATGTTTTACGTCGTTGTCTTGTTGAAAGTGACATTTGGTGCCATTAAGATCCAGTTTTTCGACACTCAGTCCAAGATTTTTTCCAAGTCGCAAAATACCCTCAAACTATCACATTCCTTTTTACCGTGCCGTACTGTTTTGATTTTTGTTTTAATGCCCGTTACTCGTTGATCTAAAGGATGAACTTTAATCGTTGGCATATATGTAACTGTGAAAAGGACGTGTGATAGACCCCATAAAGCATATATATTCTTAATCAGCATCACAAGTTGAGTCGATATAGCCATGTCCGTCTGTCTGACCGTCTACATACATTCCAACAATTACAATGTACCCTTTTACACTACGAGTAACGGGTATAATTAGATATATGTATATTTTACCGTTTCTTTTCAGTTGCCGCTACAAAAATAATTTTACCATGGAAGTAAAATCTTTTTTTGATAAAATAGATGGTACATCTTCAAAATGCAAGTCTTGCAACAAGGTAATAAAAACAAGGGGCAATACCACCAATTTGAAATCGCATCTCAAAAACAAGCACTACGCTGCACTTTTAAAATATCATGTGCATCGTAATACATGGGTTTTAATTACAATTGAAGTGAAGATTTTTGGTTTATAACAATCCCCATGTGATAACCAATTTAAATTAATACTCAGATATAAATATCATCGCTAATATCGATATCTTTTTTTTTTTAAATATCATTAAAAAAATAATATTGTTATCATATCCAAATATCATCGATATTGATATTTTTAAAATATCAACACCCCAATTCACAATTAAAACTTTACCTGAAAATAACTAATAAAGACGACAGAACACATATTGAGACGCTAACAAAAGCAAACGATTTATTAGTAAGCATAAAGTTTTTAAACGTTGTCTGACACATATAACTAAAGAAACTACCTCATCGGTTAGGTCTTCGCTCATTTGGCGTTATTTGCAAAAAAGATATTTTGCATTTATGACCTGTGGCGGAACCACTGTGCAATGTAAAGTATTGACTTAAAATATAGTGCAAATATATTATACATTGTAAATATTGTGGAGACCCGTGCCAAGAGAGCTTTCTGTGGAAGGCGAAAAACACACAGAAAGCTCCGCGATTAAACTTCGAAAGTCCGATTAATTTTTAAAATCGATATCCAGATATTACAATGTTTAGTACTTGCATTAAAACACGTTGAAACAAAAACAATGTAAGCATAATCAAACACACACCTGTTTGTTTGTATGCAAATACACATACGTTTGACAATATATGATGCATATATAGATATATATCGGCAATGTAGTATTTTTATACCCGTTACTCGTAGAGTAAAAGGGTATATTGTAATCGTTGGAATGTATGTAACAGGCAGAAGGAGGCGTGGCAGACCCCATAAAGTATATATATTCTTAATCAGCATCAATAGCCGAGTTGATATAGCCATGTCCGTCTGTCCGTCCGTCCGTCTGTATGAACAAAAGTATCTCAGAGACTATAAGAGCTAGAAAGATGATAGTGGTCGCAAATAAAAGGTACAATACCCAAGCAGTACATGTTTGTTTTTTTGTTTTTGACACGCCCACTTTAGGGCGTTCTATCTTCATATAAAGGTAAATTTACAGGTAAAACTAGAATGTTTTAGTATAGAAAACTTTTTTGTTAGCTATGCTATCTGAACCAAATTTACACGGAAAGTACAAAAATACGCTCCAAATATGAATTAGTATGAAAAACTTTTGCGTTAACTAAGTTATTTTAATCAAACGTACACAGAATGCATCTGCTAATAATATATATATACTGACCAAGTTTGATCCAAATCGGACTACTATATCGTATAGTTCCCATAGGAACGATCGGTCAAAAATATGCTCTAAACATGAATTTGTATGAAAATGTATGAAAAAGTCGCGGGGCGACTATAGCATTATTTCTTGTTTGTTTAATTAATTTAATTTTTCAAATAACCTAAGGCTCCACTAAAAATCACCAGAGTTGCTGATACGCGATGGTTGTCCATTGAAAATGCAGTCACATGAATTTTGACGCAATGGATTGAGCTAAATTGCATTTTCAAACTGCATCCTTAACAGAAAAATGCCATAAAGCGGATTTATTGAAAAACTTGTACAATGACGTTAATTATATACTTGCTTTTCTTGAAGCCAATTCTCGATGATATGCAGCGTATTAACAGAAATTTTCAAATGCAGGAAGCAGACTATCCGGTTAACCTGCACAGATTTTGTGATCGAGTTTATCAATCAGCTTAAGCAAAGGTATGTGTTAAATTGTTAGTTATTCTTCGATTTAGATTGCCGGGTAACTATGAAATCATCAAAGAAGTAGACCAGTTTTTCCCCATTTTACCAATTTTGGAATTATTCAAACTTGGCGACCCAACCAATTCTAAAATTTTTTTCGCAATATAGCAATATACAGCTAGTAAAATGGGAGAATGTGGATAATACTTCGAAATTTTGGACAGAAGTTAAGAAACATCGGGACTCTGCAGGCAACAACCCGTTTTCGGTGCTGGTAACATTCGCGCTGACAATGCTTTCGTTGCCATGGTCGAACGCGGAGGATGAAAGGGTGTATAGCCAAGTAAATTTAGTTAAAACTAAATTGAGGATCCGTCTTAACATAGCGACGTTAAATGCCATTTTGACCGTCAGGTAAATATATATATGTACATTATACATTGTTGCAATTATATACATGAATTTTATAATCTTCTGATTCGGATTGCGGCACAAGTTAAGTTGCAATAACTATAAGTTGCCAGAAGAGTATTTGGCTCGCATTGGATCAATGACGACATACGAGGCCAGGGAAGACGCCACTGATATTTTTTTTTTCGACAATACCTTAAAATTATAGGAATAAAAAAAAATAAATACAAATTTAGGAAAAACAATTTTGTCCTGTTTAATGTCCTTTCTTAAATTTTCAGTCTTTTTTCCGTATTTTACGGACATTTTGGACTTCTTTTTTTTAAAAACATTGGCATCACTGAACCCGACACGAGTCTCGACAGCCTAAGAAACGGTGCATCTCTATTTCGCAATCGGACTATTGTTGCTATCCCCGTTTATTTAGTCAGTGCCTTTAAACCAGACCCGACAACAGAGCCCTCCTCTTTTTTCTCTTTTGTCACATATACAGTTGTACGTACAGAAAAGTTTTCCCACCAAAAAATGTACGCAAGGTACAATGGTCAGACTGAGCCTTAATCTCAGAAAGGTACAATGGGCAAATAAACCCACTTAGCAACAAAAGGAGCCAAAAATATTGTCCGAAATTCTAGAGTAATCTACATGCATATGTTAGCGAACCACTGCTGCATGACATAAGACGAATGTTTTACGTCGTTGTCTTGTTGAAAGTGACATTTGGTGCCATTAAGATCCAGTTTTTCGACACTCAGTCCAAGATTTTTTCCAAGTCGCAAAATACCCTCAAACTATCACATTCCTTTTACCGTGCCGTACTGTTTTGATTTTTGTTTTAATGCCCGTTACTCGTTGATCTAAAGGATGAACTTTAATCGTTGGCATATATGTAACTGTGAAAAGGACGTGTGATAGACCCCATAAAGCATATATATTCTTAATCAGCATCACAAGCTGAGTCGATATAGCCATGTCCGTCTGTCTGACCGTCTACATACATTCCAACAATTACAATGTACCCTTTTACACTACGAGTAACGGGTATAATTAGATATATGTATATTTTTACCGTTTCTTTTTCAGTTGCCGCTACAAAAATAATTTTACCATGGAAGTAAAATCTTTTTTTTGATAAAATAGATGGTACATCTTCAAAATGCAAGTCTTGCAACAAGGTAATAAAAACAAGGGGCAATACCACCAATTTGAAATCGCATCTCAAAAACAAGCACTACGCTGCACTTTTAAAATATCATGTGCATCGTAATACATGGGTTTTAATTACAATTGAAGTGAAGATTTTTGGTTTATAACAATCCCCATGTGATAACCAATTTAAATTAATACTCAGATATAAATATCATCGCTAATATCGATATCTTTTTTTTTAAATATCATTAAAAAATAATATTGTTATCATATCCAAATATCATCGATATTGATATTTTTAAAATATCAACACCCCAATTCACAATTAAAACTTTACCTGAAAATAACTAATAAAGACGACAGAACACATATTGAGACGCTAACAAAAGCAAACGATTTATTAGTAAGCATAAAGTTTTTAAACGTTGTCTGACACATATAACTAAAGAAACTACCTCATCGGTTAGGTCTTCGCTCATTTGGCGTTATTTGCAAAAAGATATTTTGCATTTATGACCTCTGGCGGAACCACTGTGCAATGTAATGTATTGACTTAAAATATAGTGCAAATATATTATACATTGTAAATATTGTGGAGACCCGTGCCAAGAGAGCTTTCTGTGGAAGGCGAAAAACACACAGAAAGCTCCGCGATTAAACTTCGAAAGCTCCGATTAATTTTTAAAATCGGTATCCAGATATTACAATGTTTAGTACTTGCATTAAATCACGTTGAAACAAAAACAATGTAAGCATAATCAAACACACACCTGTTTGTTTGTATGCAAATACACATACGTTTGACAATATATGATGCATATATAGATATATATCGGCAATGTAGTATTTTTATACCCGTTACTCGTAGAGTAAAAGGGTATATTGTAATCGTTGGAATGTATGTAACAGGCAGAAGGAGGCGTGGCAGACCCCATAAAGTATATATATTCTTAATCAGCATCAATAGCCGAGTTGATATAGCCATGTCCGTCTGTCCGTCCGTCCGTCTGTATGAACAAAAGTATCTCAGAGACTATAAGAGCTAGAAAGATGATAGTGGTCGCAAATAAAAGGTACAATACCCAAGCAGTACATGTTTGTTTTTGTTTTTGACACGCCCACTTTAGGGCGTTCTATCTTCATATAAAGGTAAATTTACAGGTAAAACTAGAATGTTTTAGTATAGAAAACTTTTTTGTAGCTATGCTATCTGAACCAAATTTACACGGAAAGTACAAAAATACGCTCCAAATATGAATTAGTATGAAAAACTTTTGCGTTAACTAAGTTATTTTAATCAAACGTACACAGAATGCATCTGCTAATAATATATATATACTGACCAAGTTTGATCCAAATCGGACTACTATATCGTATAGTTCCCATAGGAACGATCGGTCAAAAAATATGCTCTAAACATGAATTTGTATGAAAATGTATGAAAAAGTCGCGAGGCGACTATAGCATTATTTCTTGTTTGTTTAATTAATTTAATTTTTCAAATAACCTAAGGCTCCACTAAAAATCACCAGAGTTGCTGATACGCGATGGTTGTCCATTGAAAATGCAGTCACATGAATTTTGACGCAATGGATTGAGCTAAAATTGCATTTTCAAACTGCATCCTTAACAGAAAAATGCCATAAAGCGGATTTATTGAAAAACTTGTACAATGACGTTAATTATATACTTGCTTTTCTTGAAGCCAATTCTCGATGATATGCAGCGTATTAACAAAGGAAGCAGACTATCCGGTTAACCTGCACAGATTTTGTGATCGAGTTTATCAGTCAGCTTAAGCAAAGGTATGTGTTAAATTGTTAGTTATTCTTCGATTTAGATTGCCGGGTAACTATGAAATCATCAAAGAAGTAGACCAGTTTTCCCCATTTTACCAATTTTGGAATTATTCAAACTTGGCGACCCAACCAATTCTAAAATTTTTTCGCAATATAGCAATATACAGCTAGTAAAATGGGAGAATGTGGATAATACTTCGAAATTTTGGACAGAAGTTAAGAAACATCGGGACTCTGCAGGCAACAACCCGTTTTCGGTGCTGGTAACATTCGCGCTGACAATGCTTTCGTTGCCATGGTCGAACGCGGAGGATGAAAGGGTGTATAGCCAAGTAAATTTAGTTAAAACTAAATGGGGGATCCGTCTTAACATAGCGACGTTAAATGCCATTTTGACCGTCAGGTAAATATATATATGTACATTATACATTGTTGCAATTATATACATGAATTTTATAATCTTCTGATTCGGATTGCGGCACAAGTTAAGTTGCAATAACTATAAGTTGCCAGAAGAGTATTTGGCTCGCATTGGATCAATGACGACATACGAGGCCAGGGAAGACCCCACTGATATTTTTTTTTCGACAATACCTTAAAATTATAGGAATAAAAAAAAAATACAAATTTAGGAAAAACAATTTTTGTCCTGTTTAATGTCCTTTCTTAAATTTTCAGTCTTTTTCCGTATTTTACGGACATTTTGGACTTCTTTTTTTAAAAACATTGGCATCACTGAACCCGACACGAGTCTCGACAGCCTAAGAAACGGTGCATCTCTATTTCGCAATCGGACTATTGTTGCTATCCCCGTTTATTTAGTCAGTGCCTTTAAACCAGACCCGACAACAGAGCCCTCCTCTTTTTCTCTTTTTGTCACATATACAGTTGTACGTACAGAAAAGTTTTCCCACCAAAAAATGTACGCAAGGTACAATGGTCAGACTGAGCCTTAATCTCAGAAAGGTACAATGGGCAAATAAACCCACTTAGCAACAAAAGGAGCCAAAAATATTGTCCGAAATTCTAGAGTAATCTACATGCATATGTTAGCGAACCACTGCTGCATGACATAAGACGAATGTTTTACGTCGTTGTCTTGTTGAAAGTGACATTTGGTGCCATTAAGATCCAGTTTTTCGACACTCAGTCCAAGATTTTTTCCAAGTCGCAAAATACCCTCAAACTATCACATTCCTTTTACCGTGCCGTACTGTTTTGATTTTTGTTTTAATGCCCGTTACTCGTTGATCTAAAGGATGAACTTTAATCGTTGGCATATATGTAACTGTGAAAAGGACGTGTGATAGACCCCATAAAGCATATATATTCTTAATCAGCATCACAAGCTGAGTCGATATAGCCATGTCCGTCTGTCTGACCGTCTACATACATTCCAACAATTACAATGTACCCTTTTACACTACGAGTAACGGGTATAATTAGATATATGTATATTTTACCGTTTCTTTTCAGTTGCCGCTACAAAAATAATTTTACCATGGAAGTAAAATCTTTTTTTTTGATAAAATAGATGGTACATCTTCAAAATGCAAGTCTTGCAACAAGGTAATAAAAACAAGGGGCAATACCACCAATTTGAAATCGCATCTCAAAAACAAGCACTACGCTGCACTTTTAAAATATCATGTGCATCGTAATACATGGGTTTTAATTACAATTGAAGTGAAGATTTTTGGTTTATAACAATCCCCATGTGATAACCAATTTAAATTAATACTCAGATATAAATATCATCGCTAATATCGATATCTTTTTTTTTTTAAATATCATTAAAAAATAATATTGTTATCATATCCAAATATCATCGATATTGATATTTTTAAAATATCAACACCCCAATTCACAATTAAAACTTTACCTGAAAATAACTAATAAAGACGACAGAACACATATTGAGACGCTAACAAAAGCAAACGATTTATTAGTAAGCATAAAGTTTTTTAAACGTTGTCTGACACATATAACTAAAGAAACTACCTCATCGGTTAGGTCTTCGCTCATTTGGCGTTATTTGCAAAAAAATATATTTTGCATTTATGACCTGTGGCGGAACCACTGTGCAATGTAAAGTATTGACTTAAAATATAGTGCAAATATATTATACATTGTAAATATTGTGGAGACCCGTGCCAAGAGAGCTTTCTGTGGAAGGCGAAAAACACACAGAAAGCTCCGCGATTAAACTTCAGCTCCGATTAATTTTTAAAATCGATATCCAGATATTACAATGTTTAGTACTTGCATTAAAACACGTTGAAACAAAAACAATGTAAGCATAATCAAACACACACCTGTTTGTTTGTATGCAAATACACATACGTTTGACAATATATGATGCATATATAGATATATATCGGCAATGTAGTATTTTTATACCCGTTACTCGTAGAGTAAAATGGTATATTGTAATCGTTGGAATGTATGTAACAGGCAGAAGGAGGCGTGGCAGACCCCATAAAGTATATATATTCTTAATCAGCATCAATAGCCGAGTTGATATAGCCATGTCCGTCTGTCCGTCCGTCCGTCTGTATGAACAAAAGTATCTCAGAGACTATAAGAGCTAGAAAGATGATAGTGGTCGCAAATAAAAGGTACAATACCCAAGCAGTACATGTTTGTTTTTGTTTTTTGACACGCCCACTTTAGAGCGTTCTATCTTCATATAAAGGTAAATTTACAGGTAAAACTAGAATGTTTTAGTATAGAAAACTTTTTTTTTTTTTTAGCTATGCTATCTGAACCAAATTTACACGGAAAGTACAAAAATACGCTCCAAATATGAATTAGTATGAAAAACTTTTGCGTTAACTAAGTTATTTTAATCAAACGTACACAGAATGCATCTGCTAATAATATATATATACTGACCAAGTTTGATCCAAATCGGACTACTATATCGTATAGTTCCCATAGGAACGATCGGTCAAAAATATGCTCTAAACATGAATTTGTATGAAAATGTATGAAAAAGTCGCGAGGCGACTATAGCATTATTTCTTGTTTGTTTAATTAATTTAATTTTTCAAATAACCTAAGGCTCCACTAAAAATCACCAGAGTTGCTGACACGCGATGGTTGTCCATTGAAAATGCAGTCACATGAATTTTGACGCAATGGATTGAGCTAAAATTGCATTTTCAAACTGCATCCTTAACAGAAAAATGCCATAATGCGGATTTATTGAAAAACTTGTACAATGACGTTAATTATATACTTGCTTTTCTTGAAGCCAATTCTCGATGATATGCAGCGTATTAACAAAGGAAGCAGACTATCCGGTTAACCTGCACAGATTTTGTGATCGAGTTTATCAATCAGCTTAAGCAAAGGTATGTGTTAAATTGTTAGTTATTCTTCGATTTAGATTGCCGGGTAACTATGAAATCATCAAAGAAGTAGACCAGTTTTCCCCCATTTTACCAATTTTGGAATTATTCAAACTTGGCGACCCAACCAATTCTAAAATTTTTTCGCAATATAGCAATATACAGCTAGTAAAATGGGAGAATGTGGATAATACTTCGAAATTTTGGACAGAAGTTAAGAAACATCGGGACTCTGCAGGCAACAACCCGTTTTCGGTGCTGGTAACATTCGCGCTGACAATGCTTTCGTTGCCATGGTCGAACGCGGAGGATGAAAGGGTGTATAGCCAAGTAAATTTAGTTAAAACTAAATTGAGGATCCGTCTTAACATAGCGACGTTAAATGCCATTTTGACCGTCAGGTAAATATATATATGTACATTATACATTGTTGCAATTATATACATGAATTTTATAATCTTCTGATTCGGATTGCGGCACAAGTTATGTTGCAATAACTATAAGTTGCCAGAAGAGTATTTGGCTCGCATTGGATCAATGACGACATACGAGGCCAGGGAAGACGCCACTGATATTTTTTTTTCGACAATACCTTAAAATTATAGGAATAAAAAAAAAAATAAATACAAATTTAGGAAAAACAATTTTTGTCCTGTTTAATGTCCTTTCTTAAATTTTCAGTCTTTTTCCGTATTTTACGGACATTTTGGACTTCTTTTTTTAAAAACATTGGCATCACTGAACCCGACACGAGTCTCGACAGCCTAAGAAACGGTGCATCTCTATTTCGCAATCGGACTATTGTTGCTATCCCCGTTTATTTAGTCAGTGCCTTTAAACCAGACCCGACAACAGAGAAAAGTTTTCCCACCAAAAAATGTACGCAAGGTACAATGGTCAGACTAAGCCTTAATCTCAGAAAGGTACAATGGGCAAATAAACCCACTTAGCAACAAAAGGAGCCAAAAATATTGTCCGAAATTCTAGAGTAATCTACATGCATATGTTAGCGAACCACTGCTGCATGACATAAGACGAATGTTTTACGTCGTTGTCTTGTTGAAAGTGACATTTGGTGCCATTAAGATCCAGTTTTTCGACACTCAGTCCAAGATTTTTTTCCAAGTCGCAAAATACCCTCAAACTATCACATTCCTTTTACCGTGCCGTACTGTTTTGATTTTTGTTTTAATGCCCGTTACTCGTTGATCTAAAGGATGAACTTTAATCGTTGGCATATATGTAACTGTGAAAAGGACGTGTGATAGACCCCATAAAAAGCATATATATTCTTAATCAGCATCACAAGCTGAGTCGATATAGCCATGTCCGTCTGTCTGACCGTCTACATACATTGCAACAATTACAATGTACCCTTTTACACTACGAGTAACGGGTATAATTAGATATATGTATATTTTACCGTTTCTTTTCAGTTGCCGTTACAAAAATAATTTTACCATGGAAGTAAAATCTTTTTTTTTTGATAAAATAGATGGTACATCTTCAAAATGCAAGTCTTGCAACAAGGTAATAAAAACAAGGGGCAATACCACCAATTTGAAATCGCATCTCAAAAACAAGCACTACGCTGCACTTTTAAAATATCATGTGCATCGTAATACATGGGTTTTAATTACAATTGAAGTGAAGATTTTTGGTTTATAACAATCCCCATGTGATAACCAATTTAAATTAATACTCAGATATAAATATCATCGCTAATATCGATATCTCTTTTTTAAATATCATTACAAAATAATATTGTTATCATATCCAAATATCATCGATATTGATATTTTTAAAATATCAACACCCCAATTCACAATTAAAACTTTACCTGAAAATAACTAATAAAGACGACAGAACACATATTGAGACGCTAACAAAAGCAAACGATTTATTAGTAAGCATAAAGTTTTTTAAACGTTGTCTGACACATATAACTAAAGAAACTACCTCTGTTTTCAATATTCATTGATTCCAATTTATTTATTAAATTATTTGCTTAAATTGAACACTTCAAAGTTGATCTTTATTTCTAGCTTAACGCAGGTTTGCATTTCATCGGTTAGGTCTTCGCTCATTTGGCGTTATTTGCAAAAAGATATTTTGCAATTATGACCTCTGAAGTATTGACTTCAAATATAGTGTAAATATATTATACCTTGTAAATATTGTGGAGACCCGTGCCAAGAGAGCTTTCTGTGGAAGGCGAAAAACACACAGAAAGCTCCGCGATTAAACTTCGAAAGCTCCGATTAATTTTTAAAATCGGTATCCAGATATTACAATGTTTAGTACTTGCATTAAAACACGTTGAAACAAAAACAATGTAAGCATAATCAAACACACACCTGTTTGTTTGTATGCAAATATACATACGTTTGACAATATATGATGCATATATAGATATATATCGGCAATGTAGTATTTTTATACCCGTTACTCGTAGAGTAAAATTTGTCCAGTGCCCGCAAGTTTGCATTTTATGGGGATGGTAAACCAACATTTAGGTCTTACCAAGATAATGACCCCAAACACAAAGCCAACACAGTCAGGTGTTGGGTTCTTTACAATTGTGCAAAGGTGTTGGATACGCCAGCACAAAGCCCCGACCTTAATCCCATAGAGAATCTGTGGGCTGATCTAAAAAAAAGGACAGCCAAGCGAGGTCCAACAAACAAAACTGATCTCAAGAAATATATATTGGAGGAATGGGAGAAGACACCGGTGGAATATGTCCAAAAATTGATATATTCCATGAATAGACGGTTGGAAGCGGTCATTGATGCCAAGGGGGGTCATACAAAATACTAATTTTTATAGTTAACATAGTTAATATAGTTAATAGTGCCTTATTTTTGAAAAACTTTTATTTTTGTGCAAACACTTTCGTGTCACTTGAATTTTAATACGTTTTTATTTGTTATTGTTTTTTATGCCTATGTTAATACTTTTTGAATTTTTATTAATTATTTTTGTAAGACAAACATTTGAAAAACATAATATAATTTAAAAAAATTTTTTTTTATTTTTTTTTTATGTTAAAGAACAAAAATATAATTTTTTTTCGCTTGTGAAAACACTTTCGTGTCAAACTGTAAATTTTCTAGTCGGTTTGACGTAAGTCATTTTTTTTTTTTAGAAAATTACAGATTTTCATGTTCCCCGTGCAGAAAAACAAAACATAAATTCCCGACCTATCAACTTACAATTAACCTGAAGTGCTCACGGAAATCGTATAGTGGATGCTGTAAACTGTCTCATAAGTTTTGGAGCAGACTTGGCCAAGCGACATGTTTGAAAATGCCCAATCAATGCCGTGTCATCACGTGTTGTTGACACTACCAAGCCTTAAAGGGATATAAATCCCTTGCAAACCAAACTTTCATAAGTTTCCATAGTCTGAGTGAGAGCGGGAAAGCATAAATAAAAATTTCCTAAAATTAATTAAAATTATTGAAATTGCCTAAGATAAACAGTCTAGCTACATTTGCCGCTCTACTACAGTCTACATAAAAACCTGCTCGATCTAAATTATCGGATCTGTGGACCACCACCTTATTAAACGTTGTTTCCTGACTTTTGTGGAAGGTAATGTCTTGTGGAGGTATGATCGGAAACTGCTTGCGATCTATCGTACAATTTTAACTTTTCCTATACTGAAAACTTCGAATAGTTTTGGCTATTGGTTTGTAGAGTAGTGATTCTTTTCCTACTCTTTGCTCAATGAAATCTACCCATAGAAGAAATGGATGACTGCTTGTGTCTAAATCTATTTGCTTAAGAATTCATGTTGCTTTATGAACTCCATCTAAAGTTTGTTAACAGTCATCATATATTTTGCTGTAGGCTTCAAATGAGATTTATATAAAATACCCTGCGTTTCTGAAGTTTTGATTCAAAAATACGGGACTTGTTTGCCTCACCTAAAATAATAATTCCTATGCTCAGATCTGATGATTTTTGTGTAGCTTTTAATTCTTTTAGCTCCTGCATAAATCGTAAGAAAAGATGTCGATGTCTTTCCCCAGGAGCTATTGCTAACCTACTACCATCTAAATTAACAATTGAAAGCGAACGCCAAAATAACACAGAGGATTTCTCTCTCACAGAAATGAGACAAGCATAGTGCATAGTCTAGGTGAGAGAGTGACAGGCTATAAGAAGTAGCGGTAAAAGTCGTTACTTTTGACTTAGCATGCGTCAGTGGTGACAGAATCTCCGAAGCACAAATAGCTAGATGTGTAAATTAATATATTAAAACAGCTAAAATGTATGTGAGAATCGTCCAAATGGCTTAATCATTAAACGTTTTGTATATAATAAACCAATATATTTTTTGAAGAAAACAAAAATCAAAAATAATAAATCTAAAAGGATCATAAATTGAAAACGACATTTAAAACAAGAAAGAAAAGTACAGTCGAGCGCGCCCGACCGTATAATACTCTCTGCATTTGTCCCGATTAAATTATTAAAATCGGTATCGAGATATTACAATGTGAATTACTTGCATTAAAACACGTTGAAACAAAAAACAATCTAAGCATAATCAAACACACATCTGTTTGTTTGTATTCGAATACACATACGTTTGGCAATATGTATATGATGCAAATATGTATGCATGTACACTGCCCGACAACCGATTAGCACACTCGCTAGCTTTCTGTTTAGAGGCAAATATCTCCCTACTCTGAAAATGTTTCATGCTCATTCTTTTTTTCTCATATTCTTCATCATTTTCACTTATTTTAAGAATAACTGTAAGCTCTAGAAGTGTGCCGTTAGTTTGCTTTGCTATTTTCTGTAAAGTGCGACAAAAAAGCATGCATTTTTGTCGCGACAGCCGATTAGCACATTTTAGTTTTCGTGTAAATTTTTGCGTGTAAGCTGTCTTGTTTGGGTGCTTAAGTTTATTAATTAATTATTGGGATCAATTATCTATAAAATAAAGTAAGAATGGGAAATGGAAAACCGTTGAATGAGTCTGAAAAAGGCAAAATAAAGGCTTACAGGGAGTGCGGCCACTCGATTCTTCAAATATCGAAAAATATTCAACGCAGCCGTAAAGTTATTACCTCATATTTAAACAATGAGGACACTTATGGAAAAAACATAAAAGGTCGGCCCTCATCAGTGATAACAGCAGCTGATAAGCGAATCATATTAAGGCACGCATCTAATTCTCACGACTCTGCCACCAAAATTAAAGAAAAAACTGGTGTTAAAGCATGCGTTCGGACTGTGCAAAGAGTTATTTCGAATGCTAAACATATTAAGCGTCTAAAATTAAAAAAAAAACCACCTCTAAACCAACTTCGAAAGATGCAACGGCTCGATTTTAGTCGATCGAATATGACCTGGACCAAGGAGTGGGAGCGTGTAGTCTTTTCGGATGAGAAAAAGTTCAATTTGGAGGGTCCTGATGGCTATTCCTACGACTTTCATGATCTCAGAAAGGAAGAGCATACTTTAGATCGATTGCACAGCCGTGCGGGTGGTGTCATGGTGTGGGGAGCTATTACGTACTTTGGCACTATAGAACTGCAGTTTCTAACCAGCCGTATGAATGCCATTGCGTACAAAGGTGTACTAAATACGGCATTCCCGGCAATAAGTGATATTTTTGGACCCTTGAAATGGAAGTTCCGCAGGACAACGCACCTATCCACACAGCCAGGGTTGTAAAGACCTGGATTGAGGCTCAAAATGTAGAATTGCTAACTTGGCCGCCATACTCGCCCGACCTAAACATTATAGAAAATGTTTGGGGATGTCTGGCACGAAACGTGTACGAGTCCGGCAAGCAATATTCAACTGAAGCAGAACTCATTGAAGGAATAAAAAGGTCCTGGGAGGCTATTTCACTCAATTATATCAAAAAATTATATGACTCCTTACCTAAGCGGATGTACGAAGTCATACATAATCGTGGAGGCTCAACACATTATTAATTTGTTTACAAATAAGATCTAAAATATTGAAATTAATTTTAAAAAAATAATTTGAGTGAAGTTTGAACCCATTTTGTTTTGTTATTTTATTTTTTTTTCAAGCGACTGTGCTAATCAAGTGTCGCAAAAATAAAAGTGAATTTTGTATGTTAAGTTTGTTTAAAATAATTTGAAATGTTATTAATAAAGTTAATATCATATCTACCATTTATTTTCGTGTGAAATTTAATATTCTTTTAATAAAAAAAAAACTCATCCTTAATGTTTTATTCGTTTTCCTGATATTAAGCTCCTAAGTTCGGGAGCATAGGGTGTGCTAATCGGTTGTCGGGCAGTGTATGTGTGTATTCGGCGCAGCCAGCGACCGCGGGCAGCGCTGCCGACACACAGGCAGCGAAAACGTTCGAACATGTGCTTGTGTGTTTCTATCTCGCTTGCACCTATGGGTTGGTATTGCGTTAAATTATCAATATTGTAACGCTTCTAGTTTTCTTGTTTATAGTCCGATTTTAATGCGCCTTTCAGGATAGTTTAATATAGTTAGTCTCCACACCAGTTATAAACTACAATACTGTACGATACGGAAAAAACGGCATTGAAGCTTGAAAACTATTTTATAAATTGTGGGAAAAGTGGGCGTGGCAGTCCAAATTTATAGATGGTAATGCAACTATGCTGTCGCTAGGAACTCCCGTACAAGAATTGGTGATCCTAGGTGCCATAGTTACTGAGATATTTGCCGAAAACACCAATTTTTCACGAGGTGTGTCCAGTTTTTTGCTTTTTGTGGGCGAATGGGGCGTGGCATCGAAAAAAAAAAAAAGATTCTTGTATTGACTGACTAAATATCTGATCGTTTGACACCAAGCTCGAACTTGTAGCTCTTACCATCTCTGAAATCTGTTTGTTCATACGGACAGACGGACAGACAGACAGACAGACAGACAGACAGACAGACAGACAGACAGACAGACAGACAGACGGACAGACGGACAGACGGACATGGCTATATCGACTCGGCTTGTGATGCTGATCAATAATATATATACTTTATGGGGTCTGCCACGCCTCCTTCTGCCTGTTACATACTTTTGCACAAACCCAATATACTCTTGCAGAGAGTATAAAAATAATAATTTTTTGTCCACAGACCCTTATTAGTTATGACACTTTTCAGTCGATTTGGCATACTCTCGACCAACTTCTCCGAGGTTTCTTTTGGAACTCGGTTCCACTTAAGCTCTACACGCTTCCAAAAGTCGCCCAGGTTAGAGTAATCCGGGTAATCGAGCCTTGGCGTTCTTTTCGGATAGAGCTGGTTTGATATACCCTTGCAGAGGGTATTATGTTTTTGTCACGAAGTTTGTTACGCATTGAAGCAGGCGTTTCCGACACCATTAATTCAATAAAGCCATGTCCGTCTGTTTCTATGCGGACTAGTCTCTCAGTTTTAAAGCTATCTTGATGAAATTTGGTACAGATCTGTATTGTCTCTGCACGCAGTTCAGGCGAGGCCAGATAGTACGAGTCAAAAAAGCAATTTTCCGTAGGGCTAATAATAATATTTTCGACATCTGACGAAAGCTTCTTCATTTTTTTCGCGGTGATTTCTACTGATTGTCGATACAAATATCGATAGAGTAGAAAATGCATACATGGAAAAGATCAATGACCAAAATAAATAGAAGTACTGGAATCTGCTCAATATGGACCAGCTTGAGGAAAAAAAAAAATTTAGTTGGTATAGTCGTTGATTTATACACAAAAAAGCCCAGACCATTACACTACATTCTCTGTGTTTTTTATTATCTTCGTTGTGTATTGGGAACAGTTTTCGTGATTTATTTTGACGTCTAACATACTGTCGGGATCCCTTTCCTCCGAACAAGCACAACTTTCGACTCATCCGACCACAGTATGTTCCTCCATTTCTCCACAGGCGATTTGGCGTGAACTTTTGAAAAATTGAATTCTTTGATTCACGTTCTTCTTAAAGAGAAGGGGAACTTTTCTCGAAAACTTTTCGGGGAACTTTTTATACTCTCTGCAAGAGTATATTGGGTTTGTGCAAAAGTATGTAACAGGCAGAAGGAGACGTGGCAGACCCCATAAAGTATATATATTCTTGATCAGCATCACAAGCCGAGTGGATATAGCCATGTCCGTCTGTCTGTCTGTCTGTCCGTCCGTATGAACAAACAGATTTCAGAGATGGTAAGAGCTACAAGTTCGAGCTTGGTGTCAAACGATCACATATTTAGTCAGTCAATACAAGAATCTTTTTTTTTTTTTGATGCCACGCCCCATTCGCCTACAATGAGCAAAAAACTAGACACACCTCGGGAAAAATCGATGTTTTCCGCAAATATCTCAGTAACTATGGCACCTAGGATCACCAATTTGGGTACGGAAGTTCTTAGCGACAGCATAGTTGCATTGCCATTTAAAATTTTGGACTGCCACGCCCCCTTTTCCCACACTTGAAAAAACTTCAAATGCCGTTTTTGGCGAACTTGTTCGTATCGTACAGTATTGTAATTATATAATTCGTGTGGAGACTAACTATATTAAACTATCCTGAAAGGCGCATTAAAATCGGACTATAAACAAGAAAACTAGAAGCGTTACAATATTGATATTTGAACGCAATACCAACCCATAGGTGCAAGCGAGATAGAAACACACAAGCACATGTTCGAACGTTTTCGCTGCCTGTGTGGCGGCAGCGCTGCCCGCTGAATCTGGCTGCGCCGAATACACATATACATGCATATATGCAGCATATATTGTCAAACGTACATATGTATGTGTATTCACATGCAAACAAACAGATGTATGTTTGATTATGCTTAGATTGTTTTTGTTTCAACGTGTTTTAATGCAAATAATTCACATTGTAATATCTGGATACCGATTTTAAAATTTTAATCGGGAAAAGTGCAGAGAGTATTATATAGTCGGGCGTGCTCGACTGTACTTTTCTTTCTTGTTTCTGTATAACTTCAAGTCGGCCTTCTTAAGTACTCGACGTATTGTCCAAACACTTGCAGGTACTTCCAAATCATTTTTGATGTCCACAGCAGACGAGAAGGCATGACTTATCGAAGATCGCACTATGCGTTCTGCAAATGCGCTTTCGACCGCGGGCTTCTTCTTCTTTTGGGCATTTAAGGGAATTCCGATTAACTACACTGACGAGCAAAACTGTAACACAAGCTCAATGTTCTCACTTCAACTGTCTGTATTATCTCTTCTACTTATGAATGCCTAAGATCATAGTCTTGTTTTATAAGTAAAATATTTGGCTCTCATTGTTATACAACGTCAAGCAACTCTATACGCCCCCACAAAGTCCAGATATCAACCCAATAGAAAATTTGTGGGCCCATCTAAAGCTAAAAGTCCAGGAGCACAAGATCTCCCCAAAAAAGGAGCTCAAGGCGGTATTGCTCGAGGAATGGTCGAAAAATCCGGAAGAGAGATGCCGCAAGCTGGTGGAATCGATGCCGAGACGTTTAAAAGAGATTATTAATAATAATGGTTATCATACAAAGTACTATTATTAGTTATAGTTTCTAAATTTGAGGAAATAGTCCCAAGAAACAAATACTTTTGTGGAGTAAAATTTGGTTAATTTTTTTGTTTTGTTATGAATATCGTAGGAAATTGTTAAGTTTTTAATAAAATTATTTTGAATTTGGCTAGAAAAATATTTAATTTACACAATCGTTTTAAAAAAGTAGCTGGTTTTGCTATTAAATAGCCAACGAGCTTAAACATAGTACTCAAGCAGAGACGAATAGTTTTGTGACTGACTGTAAGTTACAAATTTTCATCCAGTCTTCCCAATAAATGCAAAAGTTATGACAACTTATGCTGTTTTTCGGTCACTCACGCAACAAAAGAAGATCACAATTAAGATAAGCACAATTACGGTTAATTCGTGCTCTTTTCTCCGATATTTCACATATCCAAGTTCAGTTAAAGAAGACAAGCTCTGCGGTAAGAGAACTCTAAATGTGGTACATATTTTTACGAAGGATGCCTGTAAAACGTCCCCAGTCTAAGATATATATAAACTCAACTTCGCATGCAATTATTTTGTATATACGGTTTTTTATAGACTATGTTAAGCGAAAAATTCATAATTTCAAAACTTAATAATATACTATAAAAAAAATTAAGATCTTCGGTACTTTTTTTTTAACTATTGGTTGACCTTTTTCGTTGAAATGTGCATATGTAACAAATATTTCACAACATCACACACTCTATTCACGATCGCAATTAATATGTTACGTCTGCAAAACAGACTATTACCGATTTGATTGCCTATGCGTTTGAATGTATACCAATACATACGCAAAAAAAGACTTTTTGCTTCACTGAACACTCCGAAACGGTCTTGGAACAACCAGAAAAAAACAAAATAGAAAACAAGAAAGAATGCTGTAGTCGCCTCGCGACTTTAGGATACCCGTTACTCAGTTTCAATATGTTATTAGCAATGGTGATAGACAAGATAGCTTGGCAAACAGAACATTTTCATACAAATTTATGTTTAGAGCATATTTTCGAACGATCGTTCGATCGTTCTATGGGAGCTATACGATATAGTAGTCCGATTTGGGTCGGCCCTATGGAAGCTATACGATATAGTTGTCAGATTTGGATCAAACTTGGTCAGTACATGTACTTTCCGTGTAAATTTGGTTCAGATAGTATAGCTAACAAAAAAGTTTTCTATACTAAAACATTCTAGTTTTACCTGTACATTTACCTTTATATGAAGATAGAACGCACTAAAGTGGGCGTGTCAAAAAACAAAAACAAACTTGTACTGCTTGGGTATTGTACCTTTCATTTGCGTCTTTCATCTTTCTAGCTCCTTTTGTTCATAGAGACAGACGGACGGACGGACATGGCTATATCGACTGGCTGTTGATGCTGATCAAGAATACTTCATATATTCTTCTGACTGTTATGCACATTGCGCTACTGACAAACTTAACTTCTACTCTTTTTTAGAGTACTGGGTCTCAAAACTATAAAATTCGTCCGACTGAGGGAACTGTTAGTACATGTTGAGGAAGGGCTGTATATAATCCAAATCGGACAACTATAGTGGCGAGCAAAAGTGAGTGAATGTTTACAACTTCGACTTTAGTCGTCCAGCAAACCCGAACCATGCAAGCAAATCCAACAAATGTTTTTGTTTTGTATTTAATATTTAACAAATAAGAATAAAGAAACAAAGAAAATTAGATAAAAACAAAGAGTATGAGAAAAAAAAAACGAAATTAATCCACATAAATTCATTTTTGCACGTTTTGAAAAAATAACAAACTCGAAGAAATTTTAATATTTTGTCCATAAATCTTTACTGGAAATCACTTGATTAATGCGGTTTGGCATGCTCTCTACCAAGTTTTGAATAATTTCATTTGGAATTCCATGCCATTCCACTTTAACCTGGTCTCATAGGTCACCCAAGTTTGTTGGGGCGGCGTGGTACTGCCTGAGCAGTCTCTTCACGATTGACCAGAGATTCTCAATCGGATTGAGGTCAGGACTTTGTCCATCAACTGATAACGTTGTTTCCCAATCCATTCCTTGACAATTTTCGCTGTGTGCTTGGGATCTCTGTCTTGTTGAAAAACCATTTCCTCCTCGGGATAAGCACATTGATCTACGAAATTGGGTAGTTGGGTTTGCAACCCCAAACCATTATATTTCCACCGCCGTGTTTGACGGTTTGCTTTACATGGTGTTTTTGAAGACGATCACCGGGTCTGCGCAGTATTGCTTTCCATCCGACTGGAAGCGGTTGAATTTGGACTCATCGGACCAGATAACGCGTTTCCAATCATCAACGGTCCAATTTTTGTGATCTCCTGTAAATTTCAAACGCGCTTTTATTTTCTTATCGGACAATGCAGGTTTGATCACTTTTACCGATGAGGTATATCCTATGTTGTGAAGCGCTCTTCTAGCAGTCCATTCACTAACGTTTTTGTTAATCGCCATTGAAGCGTCCTTTGGTGTTAGCAGCTTGTCATCAGTCGACCTTCCACCAGCGGTTTGGGGGTCAGCTACGAGCACAGCTGATTGGCTAATGTCAAGCTTCTTTGCTATTGAACGTGAAGAACAGCCCTTCTCGGTCAGACACACAACACTATTTTCAATCTCTACCGATAATTTTTACATTTTAATGCGTTTTTTCAAAATTTGCTTACAATTGAAAAATTTGATTCGATTCGATTCTACGATCAACAGAAATAATTCAAAAAAAAATATAACCGTGAATCTGCATGGTTTTTAGTGATAAGCATAGTTGAAAAGCGAAAATAGGTGGAATTCATCAAACGTGGAAAATGAATTTATGTGGGTTAATTTCGTTTTCTCTGCAAGAGTATATTGGGTTTGTGCAAAAGTATGTAACAGGCAGAAGGAGGCGTGACAGACCCCATAAAGTATATATATTCTTAATCAGCATCAATAGCCGAGTTGATATAGCCATGTCCGTTTGTCCGTCCGTCCGTCTGTATGAACAAAAGTATCTCAGAGACTATAAGAGCTAGAAAGATGATAGTGGTCGCAAATAAAAGGTACAATACCCAAGCAGTACATGTTTGTTTTTGTTTTTGACACGCCCACTTTAGGGCGTTCTATCTTCATATAAAGGTAAATTTACAGGTAAAACTAGAATGTTTTAGTATAGAAAACTTTTTGTTAGCTATGCTATCTGAACCAAATTTACACGGAAAGTACAAAAAATACGCTCCAAATATGAATTAGTATGAAAAACTTTTGCGTTAACTAAGTTATTTTAATCAAACTTACACAGAATGCATCTGCTAATAATATATATATACTGACCAAGTTTGATCCAAATCAGACTACTATATCGTATAGTTCCCATAGGAACGATCGGTCAAAAATATGCTCTAAACATGAATTTGTATGAAAATGTATGAAAAAGTCGCGAGGCGACTATAGCATTATTTCTTGTTTGTTTAATTAATTTAATTTTTCAAATAACCTAAGGCTCCACTAAAAATCACCAGAGTTGCTGATACGCGATGGTTGTCCATTGAAAATGCAGTCACATGAATTTTGACGCAATGGATTGAGCTAAAATTGCATTTTCAAACTGCATCCTTAACAGAAAAAATGCCATAAAGCGGATTTATTGAAAAACTTGTACAATGACGTTAATTATATACTTGCTTTTCTTGAAGCCAATTCTCGATGATATGCAGCGTATTAACAAAAATTTTCAAATGCAGTACGCCGACCCAACTAAACTGCTTAATGATTTGATATTAAGTCTAAAATCAAATATAATTCCACCCAGCATGGAAGTGGATGTTTTTGAGGAAGACTTTACAAAGCATGTTAAAAGAGATTCGTATTTAGGATATGAACTTGAGTCAAATTTAAAATAGTTTAAAAAAAAATCGATGCGCAACAGAGCAGACTATCCGGTTAACCTGCACAGATTTTGTGATCGAGTTTATCAATCAGCTTAAGCAAAGGTATGTGTTAAATTGTTAGTTATTCTTCGATTTAGATTGCCGGGTAACTATGAAATCATCAAAGAAGTAGACCAGTTTTCCCCCATTTTACCAATTTTGGAATTATTCAAACTTGGCGACCCAACCAATTCTAAAATTTTTTCGCAATATAGCAATATACAGCTAGTAAAATGGGAGAATGTGGATAATACTTCGAAATTTTGGACAGAAGTTAAGAAACATCGGGACTCTGCAGGCAACAACCCGTTTTCGGTGCTGGTAACATTCGCGCTGACAATGCTTTCGTTGCCATGGTCGAACGCGGAGGATGAAAGGGTGTATAGCCAAGTAAATTTAGTTAAAACTAAATTGAGGATCCGTCTTAACATAGCGACGTTAAATGCCATTTTGACCGTCAGGTAAATATATATATGTACATTATACATTGTTGCAATTATATACATAAATTTTATAATCTTCTGATTCGGATTGCGGCACAAGTTAAGTTGCAATAACTATAAGTTGCCAGAAGAGTATTTGGCTCGCATTGGATCAATGACGACATACGAGGCTAGGGGAAGACGCCACTGATATTTTTTTTCGACAATACCTTAAAATTATAGGAATAAAAAAAAATAAATACAAATTTAGGAAAAACAATTTTTGTCCTGTTTAATGTCCTTTCTTAAATTTTCCGTATTTTACGGACATTTTGGACTTCTTTTTTTTTTTAAAAACATTGGCATCACTGAACCCGACACGAGTCTCGACAGCCTAAGAAACGGTGCATCTCTATTTCGCAATCGGACTATTGTTGCTATCCCCGTTTATTTAGTCAGTGCCTTTAAACCAGACCCGACAACAGAGCCCTTCTCTTTCTCTCTTTTTTGTCACATATACAGTTGTACGTACAGAAAAGTTTTCCCACCAAAAAATGTACGCAAGGTACAATGGTCAGACTAAGCCTTAATCTCAGAAAGGTACAATGGGCAAATAAACCCACTTAGCAACAAAAGGAGCCAAAAATATTGTCTGAAATTCTAGAGTAATCTACATGCATATGTTAGCGAACCACTGGTGCATAACATAAGACGAATGTTTTAGGTCGTTGTCTTGTTGAAAGTGACATTTGGTGCCATTAAGATCCAGTTTTTCGACACTCAGTCCAAGATTTTTTCAAGTCGCAAAATACCCTCAAACTATCACATTCCTTTTACCGTGCCGTACTGTTTTGATTTTTGTTTTAATGCCCGTTACTCGTTGATCTAAAGGATGAACTTTAATCGTTGGCATATATGTAACTGTGAAAAGGACGTGTGATATACCCCATAAAGCATATATATTCTTAATCAGCATCACAAGCTGAGTCGATATAGCCATGTCCGTCTGTCTGACCGTCTACATACATTGCAACAATTACAATGTACCCTTTTACACTACGAGTAACGGGTCTAATTAGATATATGTATATTTTACCGTTTCTTTTCAGTTGCCGCTACAAAAATAATTTTACCATGGAAGTAAAATCTTTTTTTTTGATAAAATAGATGGTACATCTTCAAAATGCAAGTCTTGCAACAAGGTAATAAAAACAAGGGGCAATACCACCAATTTAAAATCGCATCTCAAAAACAAGCACTACGCTGCACTTTTAAAATATCATGTGCATCGTAATACATGGGTTTTAATTACAATTGAAGTGAAGATTTTTGGTTTATAACAATCCCCATGTGATAACCAATTTAAATTAATACTCAGATATAAATATCATCGCTAATATCGATATCTTTTTTTTAAATATCATTAAAAAATAATATTGTTATCATATCCAAATATTGGAATGTATGTAACAGGCAGAAGGAGGCGTGGCAGACCCCATAAAGTATATATATTCTTAATCAGCATCAATAGCCGAGTTGATATAGCCATGTCCGTCTGTCCGTCTGTATGAACAAAAGTATCTCAGAGACTATAAGAGCTAGAAAGATGATAGTGGTCGCAAATAAAAGGTACAATACCCAAGCAGTACATGTTTGTATTTCTTGTTTGTTTAATTAATTTAATTTTTCAAATAACCTAAGGCTCCACTAAAAATCACCAGAGTTGCTGATACGCGATGGTTGTCCATTGAAAATGCAGTCACATGAATTTTGACGCAATGGATTGAGCTAAAATTGCATTTTCAAACTGCATCCTTAACAGAAAAAATGCCATAAAGCGGATTTATTGAAAAACTTGTACAATGACGTTAATTATATACTTGCTTTTCTTGAAGCCAATTCTCGATGATATGCAGCGTATTAACAAAAATTTTCAAATGCAGGAAACAGACTATCCGGTTAACCTGCACAGATTTTGTGATCGAGTTTATCAATCAGCTTAAGCAAAGGTATGTGTTAAATTGTTAGTTATTCTTCGATTTAGATTGCCGGGTAACTATGAAATCATCAAAGAAGTAGACCAGTTTTCCCCATTTTACCAATTTTGGAATTATTCAAACTTGGCGACCCAACCAATTATAAAATTTTTTTCGCAATATAGCAATATACAGCTAGTAAAATGGGAGAATGTGGATAATACTTCGAAATTTTGGACAGAAGTTAAGAAACATCGGGACTCTGCAGGCAACAACCCGTTTTCGGTGCTGGTAACATTCGCGCTGACAATGCTTTCGTTGCCATGGTCGAACGCGGAGGATGAAAGGGTGTATAGCCAAGTAAATTTAGTTAAAACTAAATTGAGGATCCGTCTTAACATAGCGACGTTAAATGCCATTTTGACCGTCAGGTAAATATATATATGTACATTATACATTGTTGCAATTATATACATGAATTTTATAATCTTCTGATTCGGATTGCGGCACAAGTTATGTTGCAATAACTATAAGTTGCCAGAAGAGTATTTGGCTCGCATTGGATCAATGACGACATACGAGGCCAGGGAAGACACCACTGATATTTTTTTCGACAATACCTTAAAATTATAGGAATAAAAAAAAAAAAATACAAATTTAGGAAAAACAATTTTTGTCCTGTTTAATGTCCTTTCTTAAATTTTCCGTATTTTACGGACATTTTGGACTTCTTTTTTTTTAAAAAACATTGGCATCACTGAACCCGACACGAGTCTCGACAGCCTAAGAAACGGTGCATCTCTATTTCGCAATCGGACTATTGTTGCTATCCCCGTTTATTTAGTCAGTGCCTTTAAACCAGACCCGACAACAGAGCCCTTCTCTTTCTCTCTTTTGTCACATATACAGTTGTACGTACAGAAAAGTTTTTTCCCCAAAAAATGTACGCAAGGTACAATGGTCAGACTAAGCCTTAATCTCAGAAAGGTACAATGGGCAAATAAACCCACTTAGCAACAAAAGGAGCCAAAAATATTGTCTGAAATTCTAGAGTAATCTACATGCATATGTTAGCGAACCACTGGTGCATAACATAAGACGAATGTTTTAGGTCGTTGTCTTGTTGAAAGTGACATTTGGTGCCATTAAGATCCAGTTTTTCGACACTCAGTCCAAGATTTTTTCCAAGTCGCAAAATACCCTCAAACTATCACATTCCTTTTACCGTGCCGTACTGTTTTGATTTTTGTTTTAATGCCCGTTACTCGTTGATCTAAAGGATGAACTTTAATCGTTGGCATATATGTAACTGTGAAAAGGACGTGTGATATACCCCATAAAGCATATATATTCTTAATCAGCATCACAAGCTGAGTCGATATAGCCATGTCCGTCTGTCTGACCGTCTACATACATTGCAACAATTACAATGTACCCTTTTACACTACGAGTAACGGGTCTAATTAGATATATGTATATTTTACCGTTTCTTTTCAGTTGCCGCTACAAAAATAATTTTACCATGGAAGTAAAATCTTTTTTGATAAAATAGATGGTACATCTTCAAAATGCAAGTCTTGCAACAAGGTAATAAAAACAAGGGGCAATACCACCAATTTGAAATCGCATCTCAAAAACAAGCACTACGCTGCACTTTTAAAATATCATGTGCATCGTAATACATGGGTTTTAATTACAATTGAAGTGAAGATTTTTGGTTTATAACAATCCCCATGTGATAACCAATTTAAATTAATACTCAGATATAAATATCATCGCTAATATCGATATCTTTTTTTAAATATCATTAAAAAATAATATTGTTATCATATCCAAATATTGGAATGTATGTAACAGGCAGAAGGAGGCGTGGCAGACCCCATAAAGTATATATATTCTTGATCAGCATCACAAGCCGAGTCGATATAGCCATGTCCGTCTGTCCGTCTGTCCGTCTGTCTGTCTGTCTGTCCGTATGAACAAACAGATTTCAGAGATGGTAAGAGCTACAAGTTCGAGCTTGGTGTCAAACGATCAGATATTTAGTCAGTCAATACAAGAATCTTTTTTTTTTTCGATGCCACGCCCCATTCGCCCACAATAAGCAAAAAACTGGACACACCTCGGAAAAAATTGGTGTTTTCGCCAAATATCTCAGTAACTATGGCACCTAGGATCACCAATTCTGGAACGGGAGGTTCCTAGCCACGGCATAGTTGCATTGCCATTTAAAATTTTGGACTGCCACGCCCACTTTTCCCACATTTGATAAAAATGACTGGAACCTTCAATGCCGGTTTTGGCGAACTTGTTCGTATCGTACAGTATTGTAATTATATACTTCGTGTGGAGACCTAACTATATTAAACTATACTGAAAGGCGCATTAAAATCGGACTATAAACAAGAAAACTAGAAGCGTTACAATATTGATAATTGAACGCAATACCAACCCATAGGTGCAAGCGAGATAGAAACACACAAGCACATGTTCGAACGTTTTCGCTGCCTGTGTGTCGGCAGCGCTGCCCGCGGTCGCTGGCTGCGCCGAATACACACATACATGCATACATATTTGCATCATATACATATTGCCAAACGTATGTGTAGTCGAACACAAACAAACAGATGAATGTTGATTATGCTTAGATTGTTTTTGTTTCAACATGTTTTAATGCAAGTAATTCACATTGTAATATCTCCATACCGATTTTAGTAATTTAATCGGGACAAATGCAGAGAGTATTATACGGTCGGGCGCGCTCGACTGTACTTTTCTTTCTTGTTAAAATATCAACACCCCAATTCACAATTAAAACTTTACCTGAAAATAACTAATAAAGACGACAGAACACATATTGAGACGCTAACAAAAGCAAACGATTTATTAGTAAGCATAAAGTTTTTAAACGTTGTCTGACACATATAACTAAAGAAACTACCTCATCGGTTAGGTCTTCGCTCATTTGGCGTTATTTGCAAAAAGATATTTTGCATTTATGACCTCTGGCGGAACCACTGTGCAATGTAAAGTATTGACTTCAAATATAGTGTAAATATATTATACATTGTAAATATTGTGGAGACCCGTGCCAAGAGAGCTTTCTGTGGAAGGCGAAAAACACACAGAAAGCTCCGCGATTAAACTTCGAAAGCTCCGATTAATTTTTAAAATCGGTATCCAGATATTACAATGTTTAGTACTTGCATTAAAACACGTTGAAACAAAAACAATGTAAGCATAATCAAACACACACCTGTTTGTTTGTATGCAAATACACATACGTTTGACAATATATGATGCATATATAGATATATATCGGCAATGTAGTATTTTTATACCCGTTACTCGTAGAGTAAAAGGGTATATTGTAATCGTTGGAATGTATGTAACAGGCAGAAGGAGGCGTGGCAGACCCCATAAAGTATATATATTCTTAATCAGCATCAATAGCCGAGTTGATATAGCCATGTCCGTCTGTCCGTCCGTCCGTCTGTATGAACAAAAGTATCTCAGAGACTATAAGAGCTAGAAATATGATAGTGGTCGCAAATAAAAGGTACAATACCCAAGCAGTACATGTTTGTTTTTGTTTTTTGAAAATGTTGTCCATTGAAAATGCAGTCACATGAATTTTGACGCAATGGATTGAGCTAAAATTGCATTTTCAAACTGCATCCTTAACAGAAAAATGCCATAAAGCGGATTTATTGAAAAACTTGTACAATGACGTTAATTATATACTTGCTTTTCTTGAAGCCAATTCTCGATGATATGCAGCGTATTAACAAAAATTTTCAAATGCAGGAAACAGACTATCCGGTTAACCTGCACAGATTTTGTGATCGAGTTTATCAATCAGCTTAAGCAAAGGTATGTGTTAAATTGTTAGTTATTCTTCGATTTAGATTGCCGGGTAACTATGAAATCATCAAAGAAGTAGACCAGTTTTCCCCCATTTTACCAATTTTGGAATTATTCAAACTTGGCGACCCAACCAATTCTAAAATTTTTTCGCAATATAGCAATATACATCTAGTAAAATGGGAGAATGTGGATAATACTTCGAAATTTTGGACAGAAGTTAAGAAACATTGGGACTCTGCAGGCAGCAACCCGTTTTCGGTGCTGGTAACATTCGCGCTGACAATGCTTTCGTTGCCATGGTCGAACGCGGAGGATGAAAGGGTGTATAGCCAAGTAAATTTAGTTAAAACTAAATTGAGGATCCGTCTTAACATAGCGACGTTAAATGCCATTTTGACCGTCAGGTAAATATATATATGTACATTATACATTGTTGCAATTATATACATGAATTTTATAATCTTCTGATTCGGATTGCGGCACAAGTTATGTTGCAATAACTATAAGTTGCCAGAAGAGTATTTGGCTCGCATTGGATCAATGACGACATACGAGGCCAGGGAAGACGCCACTGATATTTTTTTTTTCGACAATACCTTAAAATTATAGGAATAAAAAAAAAAAATTCAAATTTAGGAAAAACAATTTTTGTCCTGTTTAATGTCCTTTCTTAAATTTTCAGTCTTTTTTCCGTATTTTACGGACATTTTGGACTTCTTTTTTTTTTTAAAAACATTGGCATCACTGAACCCGACACGAGTCTCGACAGCCTAAGAAACGGTGCATCTCTATTTCGCAATCGGACTATTGTTGCTATCCCCGTTTATTTAGTCAGTGCCTTTAAACCAGACCCGACAACAGAGCCCTTCTCTTTCTCTCTTTTGTCACATATACAGTTGTACGTACAGAAAAGTTTTCCCACCAAAAAATGTACGCAAGGTACAATGGTCAGACTAAGCCTTAATCTCAGAAAGGTACAATGGGCAAATAAACCCACTTAGCAACAAAAGGAGCCAAAAATATTGTCCGAAATTCTAGAGTAATCTACATGCATATGTTAGCGAACCACTGCTGCATGACATAAGACGAATGTTTTAGGTCGTTGTCTTGTTGAAAGTGACATTTGGTGCCATTAAGATCCAGTTTTTCGACACTCAGTCCAAGATTTTTTCCAAGTCGCAAAATACCCTCAAACTATCACATTCCTTTTACCGTGCCGTACTGTTTTGATTTTTGTTTTAATGCCCGTTACTCGTTGATCTAAAGGATGAACTTTAATCGTTGGCATATATGTAACTGTGAAAAGGACGTGTGATAGACCCCATAAAGCATATATATTCTTAATCAGCATCACAAGCTGAGTCGATATAGCCATGTCCGTCTGTCTGACCGTCTACATACATTCCAACAATTACAATGTACCCTTTTACACTACGAGTAACGGGTATAATTAGATATATGTATATTTTACCGTTTCTTTTCAGTTGCCGCTACAAAAATAATTTTACCATGGAAGTAAAATCTTTTTTTGATAAAATAGATGGTACATCTTCAAAATGCAAGTCTTGCAACAAGGTAATAAAAACAAGGGGCAATACCACCAATTTGAAATCGCATCTCAAAAACAAGCACTACGCTGCACTTTTAAAATATCATGTGCATCGTAATACATGGGTTTTAATTACAATTGAAGTGAAGATTTTTGGTTTATAACAATCCCCATGTGATAACCAATTTAAATTAATACTCAGATATAAATATCATCGCTAATATCGATATCTTTTTTTAAATATCATTAAAAAATAATATTGTTATCATATCCAAATATCATCGATATTGATATTTTTAAAATATCAACACCCCAATTCACAATTAAAACTTTACCTGAAAATAACTAATAAAGACGACAGAACACAAGCAAACGATTTATTAGTAAGCATAAAGTTTTTAAACGTTGTCTGACACATATAACTAAAGAAACTACCTCATCGGTTAGGTCTTCGCTCATTTGGCGTTATTTGCAAAAAATATTTTTGCATTTATGACCTCTGGCGGAACCACTGTGCAATGTAATGTATTGACTTAAAATATAGTGCAAATATATTATACATTGTAAATATTGTGGAGACCCGTGCCAAGAGAGCTTTCTGTGGAAGGCGAAAAACACACAGAAAGCTCCGCGATTAAACTTCGAAAGCTCCGATTAATTTTTTAAAATCGGTATCCAGATATTACAATGTTTAGTACTTGCATTAAAACACGTTGAAACAAAAACAATGTAAGCATAATCAAACACACACCTGTTTGTTTGTATGCAAATACACATACGTTTGACAATATATGATGCATATATAGATATATATCGGCAATGTAGTATTTTTATACCCGTTACTCGTAGAGTAAAAGGGTATATTGTAATCGTTGGAATGTATGTAACAGGCAGAAGGAGGCGTGGCAGACCCCATAAAGTATATATATTCTTAATCAGCATCAATAGCCGAGTTGATATAGCCATGTCCGTCTGTCCGTCCGTCCGTCTGTATGAACAAAAGTATCTCAGAGACTATAAGAGCTAGAAAGATGATAGTGGTCGCAAATAAAAGGTACAATACCCAAGCAGTACATGTTTGTTTTTGTTTTTTGACACGCCCACTTTAGGGCGTTCTATCTTCATATAAAGGTAAATTTACAGGTAAAACTAGAATGTTTTAGTATAGAAAACTTTTTGTTAGCTATGCTATCTGAACCAAATTTACACGGAAAGTACAAAAATACGCTCCAAATATGAATTAGTATGAAAAACTTTTGCGTTAACTAAGTTATTTTAATCAAACGTACACAGAATGCATCTGCTAATAATATATATATACTGACCAAGTTTGATCCAAATCGGACTACTATATCGTATAGTTCCCATAGGAACGATCGGTCAAAAATATGCTCTAAACATGAATTTGTATGAAAATGTATGAAAAAAGTCGCGAGGCGACTATAGCATTATTTCTTGTTTGTTTAATTAATTTAATTTTTCAAATAACCTAAGGCTCCACTAAAAATCACCAGAGTTGCTGATACGCGATGGTTGTCCATTGAAAATGCAGTCACATGAATTTTGACGCAATGGATTGAGCTAAAATTGCATTTTCAAACTGCATCCTTAACAGAAAAATGCCATAAAGCGGATTTATTGAAAAACTTGTACAATGACGTTAATTATATACTTGCTTTTCTTGAAGCCAATTCTCGATGATATGCAGCGTATTAACAAAAATTTTCAAATGCAGGAAACAGACTATCCGGTTAACCTGCACAGATTTTGTGATCGAGTTTATCAATCAGCTTAAGCAAAGGTATGTGTTAAATTGTTAGTTATTCTTCGATTTAGATTGCCGGGTAACTATGAAATCATCAAAGAAGTAGACCAGTTTTCCCCATTTTACCAATTTTGGAATTATTCAAACTTGGCGACCCAACCAATTCTAAAATTTTTTTCGCAATATAGCAATATACATCTAGTAAAATGGGAGAATGTGGATAATACTTCGAAATTTTGGACAGAAGTTAAGAAACATTGGGACTCTGCAGGCAGCAACCCGTTTTCGGTGCTGGTAACATTCGCGCTGACAATGCTTTCGTTGCCATGGTCGAACGCGGAGGATGAAAGGGTGTATAGCCAAGTAAATTTAGTTAAAACTAAATTGAGGATCCGTCTTAACATAGCGACGTTAAATGCCATTTTGACCGTCAGGTAAATATATATATGTACATTATACATTGTTGCAATTATATACATGAATTTTATAATCTTCTGATTCGGATTGCGGCACAAGTTATGTTGCAATAACTATAAGTTGCCAGAAGAGTATTTGGCTCGCATTGGATCAATGACGACATAGGAGGCCAGGGAAGACGCCACTGATATTTTTTTTCGACAATACCTTAAAATTATAGGAATAAAAAAAAAAAAATTCAAATTTAGGAAAAACAATTTTTGTCCTGTTTAATGTCCTTTCTTAAATTTTCAGTCTTTTTCCGTATTTTACGGACATTTTGGACTTCTTTTTTTTTAAAAACATTGGCATCACTGAACCCGACACGAGTCTCGACAGCCTAAGAAACGGTGCATCTCTATTTCGCAATCGGACTATTGTTGCTATCCCCGTTTATTTAGTCAGTGCCTTTAAACCGGACCCGACAACAGAGCCCTTCTCTTTCTCTCTTTTGTCACATATACAGTTGTACGTACAGAAAAGTTTTCCCACCAAAAAATGTACGCAAGGTACAATGGTCAGACTAAGCCTTAATCTCAGAAAGGTACAATGGGCAAATAAACCCACTTAGCAACAAAAGGAGCCAAAAATATTGTCCGAAATTCTAGAGTAATCTACATGCATATGTTAGCGAACCACTGCTGCATGACATAAGACGAATGTTTTAGGTCGTTGTCTTGTTGAAAGTGACATTTGGTGCCATTAAGATCCAGTTTTTCGACACTCAGTCCAAGATTTTTTCCAAGTCGCAAAATACCCTCAAACTATCACATTCCTTTTACCGTGCCGTACTGTTTTGATTTTTGTTTTAATGCCCGTTACTCGTTGATCTAAAGGATGAACTTTAATCGTTGGCATATATGTAACTGTGAAAAGGACGTGTGATATACCCCATAAAGCATATATATTCTTAATCAGCATCACAAGCTGAGTCGATATAGCCATGTCCGTCTGTCTGACCGTCTACATACATTGCAACAATTACAATGTACCCTTTTACACTACGAGTAACGGGTATAATTAGATATATGTATATTTTACCGTTTCTTTTCAGTTGCCGCTACAAAAATAATTTTACCATGGAAGTTAAATCTTTTTTTTTGATAAAATAGATGGTACATCTTCAAAATGCAAGTCTTGCAACAAGGTAATAAAAACAAGGGGCAATACCACCAATTTGAAATCGCATCTCAAAAACAAGCACTACGCTGCACTTTTAAAATATCATGTGCATCGTAATACATGGGTTTTAATTACAATTGAAGTGAAGATTTTTGGTTTATAACAATCCCCATGTGATAACCAATTTAAATTAATACTCAGATATAAATATCATCGCTAATATCGATATCTTTTTTTAAATATCATTAAAAAATAATATTGTTATCATATCCAAATATCATCGATATTGATATTTTTAAAATATCAACACCCCAATTCACAATTAAAACTTTACCTGAAAATAACTAATAAAGACGACAGAACACATATTGAGACGCTAACAAAAGCAAACGATTTATTAGTAAGCATAAAGTTTTTAAACGTTGTTTGACACATATAACTAAAGAAACTACCTCATCGGTTAGGTCTTCGCTCATTTGGCGTTATTTGCAAAAAGATATTTTGCATTTATGACCTCTGGCGGAACCACTGTGCAATGTAAAGTATTGACTTCAAATATAGTGTAAATATATTATACCTTGTAAATATTGTGGAGACCCGTGCCAAGAGAGCTTTCTGTGTAAGGCGAAAAACACACAGAAAGCTCCGCGATTAAACTTCGAAAGCTCCGATTAATTTTTTAAATCGGTATCCAAATATTACAATGTTTAGTACTTGCATTAAAACACGTTGAAACAAAAACAATGTAAGCATAATCAAACACACACCTGTTTGTTTGTATGCAAATATACATACGTTTGACAATATATGGTGCATATATAGATATATATCGGCAATGTAGTATTTTTATACCCGTTACTCGTGGAGTAAAATTTGTCCAGTGCCCGCAAGTTTGCATTTTATGGGGATGGTAAACCAACATTTAGGTCTTACCAAGATAATGACCCCAAACACAAAGCCAACACAGTCAGGTGTTGGCTTCTTTACAATTGTGCAAAGGTGTTGGATACGCCAGCACAAAGCCCCGACCTTAATCCCATAGAGAATCTGTGGGCTGATCTAAAAAAAAGGACAGCCAAGCGAGGTCCAACAAACAAAACTGATCTCAAGAAATATATATTGGAAGAATGGGAGAAGACACCGGTGGAATATGTCCAAAAATTGATATATTCCATGAATAGACGGTTGGAAGCGGTCATTGATGCCAAGGGGGTCATACAAAATACTAATTTTTACAGTTAACATAGTTAATATAGTTAATAGTGCCTTATTTTTGAAAACTTTTATTTTTGTGCAAACACTTTCGTGTCACTTGAATTTTAATACGTTTTTATTTGTTATTGTTTTTTATGCCTATGTTAATACTTTTTTGAATTTTTATTAATTATTTTTGTAAGACAAACATTTGAAAAACATAATATAATTTAAAAAAATTTTTTTTTATTTTTTTTTTATGTTAAAGAACAAAAATATAATTTTTTTCGCTTGTGAAAACACTTTCGTGTCAAACTGTAAATTTTCTAGTCGGTTTGACGTAAGTCATTTTTTTTTAGAAAATTACAGATTTTCATGTTCCCCGTGCAGAAAAAACAAAACATAAATTCCCGACCTATCAACTTACAATTAACCTGAAGTGCTCACGGAAATCGTATAGTGGATGCTGTAAACTGTCTTATAAGTTTTGGAGCAGACTTGGCCAAGCGACATGTTTGAAAATGCCCAATCAATGCCGTGTCATCACGTGTTGTTGACACTACCAAGCCTTAAAGGGATATAAATCCCTTGCAAACCAAACTTTCATAAGTTTCCATAGTCTGAGTGAGAGCGGAAAGCATAAATAAAAATTTCCTAAAATTAATTAAAATTATTGAAATTGCCTAAGATAAACAGTCTAGCTACATTTGCCGCTCTACTACAGTCTACGTAAAAACCTGCTCGATCTAAATTATCGGATCTGTGGACCACCACCTTATTAAACGTTGTTTCCTGACTTTTGTGGAAGGTAATGTCTTGTGGAGGTATGATCGGAAACTGCTTGCGATCTATCGTACAAATTTAACTTTTCCTATACTGAAAACTTCGAATAGTTTTGGCTATTGGTTTGTAGAGTAGTGATTCTTTTCCTACTCTTTGCTCAATGAAATCTACCCATAGAAGAAATGGATGACTGCTTGTGTCTAAATCTATTTGCTTAAGAATTCATGTTGCTTTATGAACTCCATCTAAAGTTTGTTAACAGTCATCATATATTTTGCTGTAGGCTTCAAATGAGATTTATATAAAATACCCTGCGTTTCTGAAGTTTTGATTCAAAAATACGGCACTTGTTTGCCTCACCTAAAATAATAATTCCTATGCTCAGATCTGATGATTTTTGTGTAGCTTTTAATTCTTTTAGCTCCTGCATAAATCGTAAGAAAAGATGTCGATGTCTTTCCCCAGGAGCTATTGCTAACCTACTACCATCTAAATTAACAATTGAAAGCGAACGCCAAAATAACACAAAGGATTTCTCTCTCACAGAAATGAGACAAGCATAGTGCATAGTCTAGGTGAGAGAGTGACAGGCTATAAGAAGTAGCGGTAAAAGTCGTTACTTTTGACTTAGCATGCGTCAGTGGTGACAGAATCTCCGAAGCACAAATAGCTAGATGTGTAAATTAATGTATTAAAACAGCTAAAATGTATGTGAGAATCGTCCAAATGGCTTAATCATTAAACGTTTTGTATATAATAAACCAATATATTTTTGAAGAAAACAAAAATCAAAAATAATAAATCTAAAAGGATCATAAATTGAAAAACGACATTTAAAACAAGAAAGAAAAGTACAGGCGAGCGCGCCCGGCCGTATAATACTCTCTGCATTTGTCCCGATTAAATTATTAAAATCGGTATCGAGATATTACAATGTGAATTACTTGCATTAAAACACGTTGAAACAAAAACAATCTAAGCATAATCAAACACACATCTGTTTGTTTGTATTCGAATACACATACGTTTGGCAATATGTATATGATGCAAATATGTATGCATGTATGTGTGTATTCGGCGCAGCCAGCGACCGCGGGCAGCGCTGCCGACACACAGGCAGCGAAAACGTTCGAACATGTGCTTGTGTGTTTCTATCTCGCTTGCACCTATGGGTTGGTATTGCGTTAAATTATCAATATTGTAACGCTTCTAGTTTTCTTGTTTATAGTCCGATTTTAATGCGCCTTTCAGTATAGTTTAATATAGTTAGGTCTCCACACGAAGTATATAATTACAATACTGTACGATACGAACAAGTTCGCCAAAACCGGCATTGAAGGTTCCAGTCTTTTTTATCAAATGTGAGAAAAGTGGGCGTGGCAGTCCAAAATTTTAAATGGCAATGCAACTATGCCGTGGCTAGGAACCTCCCGTTCCAGAATTGGTGATCCTAGGTGCCATAGTTACTGAGATATTTGCCGAAAACACCAATTTTTTCCGAGGTGTGTCCAGTTTTTTTGCTTATTGTGGGCGAATGGGGCGTGGCATCGAAAAAAAAAAAAAAGATTCTTGTATTGACTGACTAAATATATGATCGTTTGACACCAAGCTCGAACTTGTAGCTCTTACCATCTCTGAAATCTGTTTGTTCATACGGACAGACAGACAGACGGACAGACGGACATGGCTATATCGACTCGGCTTGTGATGCTGATCAAGAATATATATACTTTATGGGGTCTGCCACGCCTCCTTCTGCCTGTTACATACTTTTGCACAAACCCAATATACTCTTGCAGAGAGTATAATAATCAAATTAAACAAGAAAGAAAAGTACAGTCGAGCGCGCCCGACCGTATAATACTCTCTGCATTTTCCCGATTAAATTATTAAAATCGGTATCCAGATATTACAATGAATAGTACTTGCATTAAAACACGTTGAAACAAAAACAATCTAAGCATAATCAAACACACATCTGTTTGTTTGTACACATACGTTTGACAATATATGATGCATGCATGTATGTATGTGTGTATTCGGCGCAGCCAGCGACCGCGGGCAGCGCTGCCGCCACACAGGCAGCGAAAACGTTCGAACATGTGCTTGTGTGTTTCTGTCTCGCTTGCACCAATGGGTTGATATTGCGTTCAATTATCAATATTGTAACGCTTCTAGTTTTCTTGTTTATAGTCCGATTTTAATGCGCCTTTCAGGATAGTTTAATATAGTTAGTCTCCACACGAAATATTAATAACCATACGAACAAAATCGCTAAAAAAGGCATTGCAGTTGGAAAACTATTTTATCAAATGTGGGAAAAGGGGGCGTGGCAGTCCAAATTTATAGATGGCAATGCAACTATGCTGTCGCTAGGAACTCCCGTACAAGAATTGGTGATCCTAGGTGCCATAGTTACTGAGATATTTGCCGAAAACACCAATTTTTCCCGAGGTGTGTCCAGTTTTTTGCTTTTTGTGGGCGAATGGGGCGTGGCATCGAAAAAAAAAAAAAAAAGATTCTTGTATTAACTGACTAAATATGTGATCGTTTGACACCAAGCTCGAACTTGTAGCTCTTACCATCTCTGAAATCTGTTTGTTCATACGGACAGACAGACAGACAGACGGACAGACAGACGGACAGACGGACATGGCTATATCGACTCGGCTTGTGATGCTGATCAAGAATATATATACTTTATGGGGTCTGCCACGCCTCCTTCTGCCTGTTACATACTTTGCACAAACCCAATATACTCTTGCAGAGAGTATAAAAAGTTATTTCATTATTTTTGTTACCTTAAACAAAATAAAAAATAAACATAAAAACATAAACAATAGCTTATGCTGGATCTAGCTTATTTGTTTTATTTTGCTTTGGCATAAAAAAGCATTAGGTGAAGTACATGGCGATGGTCATAAATGCAATTACTTGACATGCACAGTAGGGAGTTAAAGTGTTTCCATACGTCAATGTTTGTTTCCAATCGAGGAAATAAAAAAAAACTTTTTTCCTTTAATAATATGTCTTTAATTTTTAACAAATTGCCATATATTATTTAAACTAAAACAAATCAGCAAGATAATGAAACTAAAGAATGAAATACAACACGCATATGTACAATTTTGCACCTTTAGTGAACAATATGAAATTTAATAAAAAAAAAAAATAATAATTTTTTGTCCACAGACCCTTATTAGTTATGACACTTTTCAGTCGATTTGGCATACTCTCGACCAACTTCTCCGAGGTTTCTTTTGGAACTCGGTTCCACTTAAGCTCTACACGCTTCCAAAAGTCGCCCAGGTTAGAGTAATCCGGGTAATCGAGCCTTGGCATTCTTTTCGGATAGAGCTGGTTTGATATACCCTTGCAGAGGGTATTATGTTTTTGTCACGAAGTTTGTTACTCATTGAAGCAGGCGTTTCCGACACCATTAATTCAATAAAGCCATGTCCGTCTGTTTCTATGCGGACTAGTCTCTCAGTTTTAAAGCTATCTTGATGAAATTTGGTACAGATCTGTATTGTCTCTGCACGCAGTTCAGGCGAGGCCAGATAGTACGAGTCAAAAAGCAATTTTCCGTAGGGCTAATAATAATATTTTCGACATCTGACGAAAGCTTCTTCATTTTTTCGCGGTGATTTCTACTGATTGTCGATACAAATATCGATAGAGTAGAAAATGCATACATGGAAAAGATCAATGACCAAAATAAATAGAAGTACTGGAATCTGCTCAATATGGACCAGCTTGAGGAAAAAAAAATTTAGTTGGTATAGTCGTTGATTTATACACACAAAAAGCCCAGACCATTACACTACATTCTCTGTGTTTTATTATCTTCGTTGTGTATTGGGAACAGTTTTCGTGATTTATTTTGACGTCTAACATACTGTCGGGATCCCTTTCCTCCGAACAACACAACTTTCGACTCATCCGACCACAGTATGTTCCTCCATTTCTCCACAGGCGATTTGGCGTGAACTTTTGAAAATTGAATTCTTTGATTCACGTTCTTCTTAAAGAGAAGGGGAACTTTTCTCGAAAACTTTTCGGGGAACTTTTTATACTCTCTGCAAGAGTATGTATATTGGGTTTGTGCAAAAGTATGTAACAGGCAGAAGGAGACGTGGCAGACCCCATAAAGTATATATATTCTTGATCAGCATCACAAGCCGAGTCGATATAGCCATGTCCGTCTGTCTGTCTGTCTGTCCGTCCGTATGAACAAACAGATTTCAGAGATGGTAAGAGCTACAAGTTCGAGCTTGGTGTCAAACGATCACATATTTAGTCAGTCAATACAAGAATCTTTTTTTTTTTTGATGCCACGCCCCATTCGCCTACAATGAGCAAAAAACTAGACACACCTCGGGAAAAATCGATGTTTTCCGCAAATATCTCAGTAACTATGGCACCTAGGATCACCAATTTGGGTACGGAAGTTCTTAGCGACAGCATAGTTGCATTGCCATTTAAAATTTTGGACTGCCACGCCCCCTTTTCCCACACTTGAAAAAACTTCAAATGCCGTTTTTGGCGAACTTGTTCGTATCGTACAGTATTGTAATTATATAATTCGTGTGGAGACTAACTATATTAAACTATCCTGAAAGGCGCATTAAAATCGGACTATAAACAAGAAAACTAGAAGCGTTACAATATTGATATTTGAACGCAATACCAACCCATAGGTGCAAGCGAGATAGAAACACACAAGCACATGTTCGAACGTTTTCGCTGCCTGTGTGGCGGCAGCGCTGCCCGCTGAATCTGGCTGCGCCGAATACACACATACATGCATATATGCAGCATATATTGTCAAACGTACATATGTATGTGTATTCACATGCAAACAAACAGATGTATGTTTGATTATGCTTAGATTGTTTTTGTTTCAACGTGTTTTAATGCAAATAATTCACATTGTAATATCTGGATACCGATTTTAAAATTTTAATCGGGAAAAGTGCAGAGAGTATTATATAGTCGGGCGTGCTCGACTGTACTTTTCTTTCTTGTTTCTGTATAACTTCAAGTCGGCCTTCTTAAGTACTCGACGTATTGTCCAAACACTTGCAGGTACTTCCAAATCATTTTTGATGTCCACAGCAGACGAGAAGGCATGACTTATCGAAGATCGCACTATGCGTTCTGCAAATGCGCTTTCGACCGCGGGCTTCTTCTTCTTTTGGGCATTTAAGGGAATTCCGATTAACTACACTGACGAGCAAAACTGTAACACAAGCTCAATGTTCTCACTTCAACTGTCTGTATTATCTCTTCTACTTATGAATGCCTAAGATCATAGTCTTGTTTTATAAGTAAAATATTTGGCTCTCATTGTTATACAACGTCAAGCAACTCAATACGCCCCCACAAAGTCCAGATATCAACCCAATAGAAAATTTGTGGGCCCATCTAAAGCTAAAAGTCCAGGAGCACAAGATCTCCCCAAAAAAGGAGCTCAAGGCGGTATTGCTCGAGGAATGGTCGAAAAAATCCGGAAGAGAGATGCCGCAAGCTGGTGGAATCGATGCCGAGACGTTTAAAAGAGATTATTAATAATAATGGTTATCATACAAAGTACTATTATTAGTTATAGTTTCTAAATTTGAGGAAATAGTCCCAAGAAACAAATACTTTTTGTGGAGTAAAATTTGGTTAATTTTTTTGTTTTGTTATGAATATCGTAGGAAATTGTTAAGTTTTTAATAAAATTATTTTGAATTTGGCTAGAAAAATATTTAATTTACACAATCGTTTTAAAAAGTAGCTGGTTTTGCTATTAAATAGCCAACGAGCTTAAACATAGTACTCAAGCAGAGACGAATAGTTTTGTGACTGACTGTAAGTTACAAATTTTCATCCAGTCTTCCCAATAAATGCAAAAGTTATGACAACTTATGCTGTTTTTCGGTCACTCACGCAACAAAAGAAGATCACAATTAAGATAAGCACAATTACGGTTAATTCGTGCTCTTTTCTCTCTCATTGCAATTTTTACCGATATTTCACATATCCAAGTTCAGTTAAAGAAGACAACCTCTGCGGTAAGAGAACTCTAAATGTGGTACATATTTTTACGAAGGATGCCTGTAAAACGTCCCCAGTCTAAGATATATATAAACTCAACTTCGCATGCAATTATTTTGTATATACGATTTTTTATAGACTATGTTAAGCCAAAAATTCATAATTTCAAAACTTAATAATATACGATAAAAAAAATTAAGATCTTCGGTACTTTTTTTTCAGCTATTGGTTGACCTTTTTCGTTGAAATGTGCATATGTAACAAATATTTCACAACATCACACACTCTATTCACGATCACAATTAATATGTTACGTCTGCAAAACAGACTATTACCGATTTGATTGCCTATGCGTGTGAATGTATACCAATACATATGCAAAAGACTTTTTGCTTCACTGAACACTACGAAACGGTCTTGGAACAACCAGAAAAAAACAAAATAGAAAACAAGAAAGAATGCTGTAGTCGCCTCGCGACTTTAGGATACCCGTTACTCAGTTTCAATATGTTATTAGCAATGGTGATAGACAAGATAGCTTTTCAAACAGAACATTTTCATACAAATTTATGTTTAGAGCATATTTTCGAACGATCGTTCTATGGGAGCTATACGATATAGTAGTCCGATTTGGATCGGCCCTATGGAAGCTATACGATATAGTTGTCCGATTTGGATCAAACTTGGTCAGTGCATGTACTTCCTAGACATGTACTTTCCGTGTAAATTTGGTTCAGATAGCATAGATAACAAGTTTTCTATACTAAAACATTCTAGTTTTACCTGTACATTTACCTTTATATGAAGATAGAACGCACTAAAGTGGGCGTGTCAAAAAACAAAAACAAACTTGTACTGCTTGGGTATTGTACCTTTCATTTGCGTCTTTCATATTACCATTGTAGCTTTTACCATCTCTGAAATCTGTTCATACGGACAGACAGACGGGCATTGCTATATCGACTCGGCTTGTGATGGTGATCAAGAATATATATATGGGGTCTGCCACGCCTCCTACTGATTGTTACATACTTTGCACAAACCCATTATACTCTTGCAGAGAGTATAAAAACTAAACTCCTCCTTCTCGCTTGCCTATCAGAATGTTGTTGAGATATCAGCCGATATTAATTGCAAAAGCGTTCTGCGTTCTGCGTTCGTTAACAGTCTGGCAACTCAATAGTATTAAAGAGTTGGTAAAAATGAACAAGTTCATATATGAGTTTTTCACTAGAAAGAAAAAGAACAAGATTGAAGCAACAACGCGAGTTTAAAAAAGAAAAGAATAATACAATTGAAACATTTAAAAAGCAAGTTATTTGTGTGTTGTTATTTGGGTGTTGAGTCTGGAAATCCTGCAGCAACGAATTCATGAGTGGCGACATTGTGAATGATAAAAACACTTTGGTTTATGTGAGCTCAAGACGCCACTGTTTTTCTACAAATGTAAAAGGTCTTTGTAGTAAACTTAGCAATCTTTACTTATCTAGCTATTCTTTTTCCTTTTCAAAATTGACGGCATTATGAAAAAAGGATTATTTAAACATATTGCAGACCAATCTTCCCAATTTTATTGACCGTTGTGCTTATGGAATAGATGATCTGACATTCCAGCAAGATGGTGACCCAAATCCCATGGTTGAAATTTTGAAAGATTGGTTATCCAACCAAGAATTTAATCTGATGGAGTGGACAGCACAAAGTCCTGACCTCAATCCAATTGAAAATCTGTGGTCAATTGTGAAAAGACGGTTGGGACAATATAAAACGGCGCAAAAAACATTGACGACTTAAGGCAGCGCGTGGATGATGAGTGGTCCAAAATCCCTCTGGAAATCTTTTATAAACATGTGGAAATCATACCCTCTCGAATGTCCTCTTTAATTAAAAATAAAGGACTTTGGACAAAGTATTGAAAATTTTGAAAAAACAACATTAAAAACAAGAAAGAAAAGTACAGTCGAGCACGCCCGAATGTATAATACTCTCTGCACTTTTCCCGATTAAATTATTAAAATCGATATCCAGATATTACAATGTGTAGCACTTGCATTAAAATATGTTGAAAAAAAAACAATCTAAGCATAATCAAACACACATCAGGTACATATGTACCTTTGGGAATATATGATGCTTATATGTATGTATGTGTGTATTCGGCGCGGCCAGCGACTGCGGGCAGCGCTGCCGACACGCAAGCAGCGAAAACGTTCGAAGTTCGAACATGTGCTTGTGTGTTTCTATCTCGCTTGCACCAATGGGTTGATATTGCGTTCAAATGGGTTGATATTGCGTTCAAATATCAATATTGTAACGCTTCTAGTTTTCTTGTTTATAGTCCGATTTTAATGCGCCTTTTAAGGATAGTTTAATATAGTTAGTCCCCACACGAATTATAAACTACAATACTGAACGATAAGAACAAGTTCGCTAAAAACGGCATTGAAGATTGATGACTTTTTTATCAAATGTGGGAAAAGTGGGCGTGGTAGTCCAACATTTTAAATGGCAATGCAACTATGCTGTCGCTTGGAACCTCCCGTACCAGAATTGGTGATCCTAGGTGCCATAGTTATTGAGATATTTGCGGAAAACACCAATTTTTCCCGAGGTGTGTCCAGTTTTTTGCTTATTGTAGGCAAATGGGGCGTGGCATCGAAAAAAAAAAGATTCTTGTATTGACTGACTAAATATGTGATCGTTTGACACCAAGCTCGAACTTGTAGCTCTTACCATCTCTGAAATCTGTTTGTTCATACGGACAGACAGACAGACGGTCAGACGGATAAAAATTAATTGATAAATTCATATTTTTTCAACTTTTAATATTTGGTTTGTCCACCATCGGCATCTATTACAGCCTGCAGTCGGCGGAGCATCGATGCCACCAAATTTTCGGTTGTTGTGGGTGGAATTTCGGCCCAAGCTCGAGTTAGGGCAGTTTTTAGGCTCTCCCGGCTGCTTACATCATATTTCCGTACCAATCTTTCTAAAGTGTCCCAAAGATGTTCAATGGAATTTAGGTCTGGTGATTGGTGAGGTGATTTTAGCTGTCTGGGAGCAAAGTATAGCAACCAATCACGAACAACATGTGCGGTGTGTTTTGGATCATTGTCCTGTTGGAAGATCCAACTGCTTCCCAGGCTCAATGTGTCCACCAATGCTTGCATATGTTGTTCCAATATACTCTTATATTGGAATCGATCCATATTACCTTTCACAAACACCAAATGGGCGACTCCAGATGACGCCATAGCGCCCCACACCATTACACTACCGCCGCCGTGTTTAACGGTTGGTAGAATATTTTTAGGGTCAAGAGCGGTGTTCGGCTTTCTCCAAACTTTGGAACGACCATCACTTCCGAAAATATTGTATTTACTCTCATCAGTAAATAAAACGCGTTTCCAAAAGCTCGCATCCTTATTTAAGTGGGCTTTACCGAATTCTAGGCGCAATAGGCGGTTCTTTTCGGAAATTAGAGGTTTCTTTCGAGGAACTCGGCACTTGAATCCATCCATGTGCAAAAAATTGCCAATTGTTTTGGGATGCACAATGACTCCTGAACATTTTTCGATATGTTCCGCCAATTTTGGTGCACTTATATTGAGGTTTTTAGACCCCGTACTCTAAAAAAGAGTATAGGGGTCTATTAGGTTTGTCAGAAGCGAAATGTGCGTAACAGGCAGAAGGAGGCGTGGCCGACCCCATAAAGTATATATATTCTAGATCAGCATCAACAGCCGAGTCGATATAGCAATGTCCGTCTGTCCGTCTGTGTGTCTATATTGCAGGCAGGTTAAGTTTATTTCAAATTTTTGCCACGCCCCCTACCGCCCCCGCAAATTATAAAAAAACAGTTTTCATTGCACTACAACTTTGAAACTATGAAAGCTATCGTAACCAAATTTACACAGCAGGTGTATGGTACAACTATAACTATCCTCACCAAGTTGCATCAAGATCAGACAACTATAGCTTATAGCTCCCATAGGACAAATCGGTCAAAAACAAAAAATTTGTATGAAGACATGTAGTATTTGCTAAGTAATCGCAACCAAAGTCACACAGAATGTGTACATAATTATTAAAAGTAACTTCACCAAATTTGGTCCAAATCAAACAACTACACCATGTGAAACAAATTGGTCAAAAATGTTAAAAATTGTAATTTATATACGTGTTTGAAGAAAAGTGGTAAATCATTTATCTACTTTAGCCGTCCTGGTTGTCAACAGTGCTGTGGTCCAAGTGATGTGACATGCATTAGAGAAACATGAGGTCTGCGGTTCGAACCCCAGCGCAGACAGACATTTGTTTTCTTTTTTTTTTCTATAACAAAACATTATTATATGTAAATGCAGATAATCAGCAGTACTTGCAAATTGAGGTGTGGTGCCTGTGGTAGGGTGGTGACATGTGAGAATCCTGTGTCTGATACCGCGGGTTCGATTGCAGCTAGCGAGTAGCTTTTTTTTTTACTTTTTAAATTTTAATTTAAACTATTATCTTTTTCAAATTTGTATTTTAAAATATGAATCAGTCTACTGCTTCTTCTTTTAAGTTTGTAAGTATTTTTGTATGCGCACTACAAGGAGTACGGGGTCTTATACAGTCGGCACGTCGACTGTAGCCTCTCTTACTTGTTTTAACTTCCTTGAGGATGCTTCTCTCGTCACGATCCGATAGCTTCTTTAGCCTTCCTGTTCTCTTCTTATTTTCAATAGAATCGTTCTTCTTGTTGTTGCGAATTATTGTATGGACAGTTGAACGACTTAATTTAACGATATCTGCGATTTCACCGTATGATTTTTTATCATTTCGACGGCTTATAATTAATTTGCGAACAGAAGACTGAATTTCCTTTATTTTTTCCATTTTTGTTGTAATAAAATCAGTACCATAAATACTTTCTGCCTACCCAATACTTTAACTTTATACACAACGAAGCTAGGCGTCAAAATAGTCGACGATATTCCTATATAACATTCTATTTCTTGAAATTTCTTGGAAAATTCCCACGCTGCATGTAGATTTTTTTCCAGGAACATTTTATGATTTTTCATTATAACTTTGGTATGCTTAATTTTTTAACAAATTTTTTTTTCTAAAATATTAATATCTGTGAGTGTATTATATAATGGCAAAACAAATTTTTTTAATTTCATGTCAGAAAACCGAAATATCGCAAATTTCTTGCTGTATGTTGACTTTTTTCCTTGACTGTATATTAAACTATCCTGAAAGGCGCATTAAAATCGGACTATAAACAAGAAAACTAGAATCGGTACAATATTGATAATTGAACGCAATATCAACCCATTGGTGCAAGCGAGATAGAAACACACAAGCACATGTTCGAAGTTCGAACGTTTTCTCTGCCTGTGTGCCGGCAGCGCTGCCCGCGGAAGCTGGCTGCGCCGAATACACACATACATACATACATATTTGCATCATATACATATTGCCAAACGTATGTGTAGTCGAATACAAACAAACAGATGTATGTTTGATTATGCTTAGATTGTTTTTGTTTCAACGTGTTTTAATGCAAGTAATTCACATTGTAATATCTCGATACAGATTTTAATAATGCACATTGACAAATGCAGAGAGTATTATACAGAAGGAGGCGTTACAGACCCCAAAAAGTATATATATTCTTGATCAGCAAGCCGAGTCGATATAGCCATGTCCGTCTGTCTGTCCGTCTGACCGTCTACATACATTCCAACAATTACAATGTACCCTTTTACACTACGAGTAACGGGTCTAATTAGATATATGTATATTTTACCGTTTCTTTTCAGTTGCCGCTACAAAAATAATTTTACCATGGAAGTTAAATCTTTTTTTGATAAAATAGATGGTACATCTTCAAAATGCAAGTCTTGCAACAAGGTAATAAAAACAAGGGGCAATACCACCAATTTGAAATCGCATCTCAAAAACAAGCACTACGCTGCACTTTTAAAATATCATGTGCATCGTAATACATGGGTTTTAATTACAATTGAAGTGAAGATTTTTGGTTTATAACAATCCCTATGTGATAACCAATTTAAATTAATACTCAGATATAAATATCATCGCTAATATCGATATCTCTTTTTTAAATATCATTACAAAAAAATAATATTGTTATCATATCCAAATATCATCGATATTGATATTTTTAAAATATCAACACCCCAATTCACAATTAAAACTTTACCTGAAAATAACTAATAAAGACGACAGAACACATATTGAGACGCTAACAAAAAGCAAACGATTTATTAGTAAGCATAAAGTTTTTAAACGTTGTCTGACACATATAACTAAAGAAACTACCTCTGTTTTCAATATTCATTGATTCCAATTTATTTATTAAATTATTTGCTTAAATTGAACACTTGAAAGTTGATTTTTATTTCTAGCTTAACGCAGGTTTGCATTTTATCGGTTAGCTCTTCGCTCATTTGGCGTTATTTGCAAAAAGATATTTTGCATTTATGACCTCTGGCGGAACCACTGTGCAATGGCAAGTATTGACTGGAAATATAGTGTAAATATATTATACATTGTAAATATTGTGGAGACCCGTGCCAAGAGAGCTTTCTGTGGAAGGCGAACAACACACAGAAAGCTCCGCGGCACAAGTTACTGAATGAGCTTTTGCGCACGAGCTTTCTTATTCATAGTGCCTTCTTACTTACTTGGTTCCTAACAGCGAGCGCAGCTTAACATATAAAGTGACTCCTGAATGAACTGATTTATAATTTGTAAAAACTAAATAAATAATAATTGTATTTACTTGAATAAGCAACTACAAAAAGCTACAGTCGAGCGAGCCGACTGTTAAAGACCCCGTTCTAGTTTGAAATTTTCCATACATATGAGCGATTTTCAATCAATTTGTCCTATGAGAGCTAAAGGCTATAGTCGCCCGATCCGAACCAAAGTCGGTGAGGATAGTTATAATGGTACTATACACAACTTTGTTTTTGAGTTTCCTTTTATTCATAATGTTTTTCAAAAAGTGGGACAGATTAACAGCAGTGGACGACTCTTCAAAGGCCTGGCAAGCAATTGTGTATAATTTTAGCATCGTTAATTCCGGCCCGATGAAAAATACCGTAACAGCCAGATAGCTTTTGATGGTTATAGAAGTTCAACCGTCTGTGGTTAATCACACAGCTAGAGCCGCACGTAGCTCTTCTATTATCGTCCCAGTGTGTTCGTCACGAGTGTGAGTCACGTTTGGGACTCACTGTTTTCCTCGTCGGAATATCTGTTGCTTGGTATATCTGTTGCTTGAATTCGGGTTCTTCGACTAAGCGCAAGACGATCATTCGTACAAGCTGCCGATCAATTTGCCTTGCTCGCTGGTACAGGCCTTTGAACAAAGCCTCTTATATTCTGGTTGCGCATTTTGGCACAACAATTTGGTCATCGGAGGTTTGGCGCACAACGGGCTCCATTGACGCTGGGTGCTTTCTCCTCAAATGGCAGCTTAAGTTGCTCTGTGATTTGCAACTTAATACGCTGCTGACTTCCCATGTCTTCAAAATGTGTCCAAATTTCGCTGTGCTTTAGTATTAACGACATGTTTAATGTTATAAATTCGAACAACGATGGCGGTAATAAAAAGTGAACGCGAAACGGAATAAGCAAAATATTACAGCGCAGAATGCCCTCGATGCGCAAAAATGAGCAAGGGAACAAAAAGAACAAGTGAGCAAAAAGAATAAGTGAGCAAAAGTACAAAACACTGCGCAAATCTGGTTGAATGCATTTTGTAGATTTTTGTTGGGGCACAACAGCCTTCTCGTCAGAATCCTCCACATTATTTTTTTATGGTTCCTGTTTAAAATTAAAATTAATGCACTTACAATGAAAAAATATACCTATACAATTGATGAGCAAATAACCTATACAATTAAATCGCAATTTTAAATATCGATTAATTGTAACCTTTTGATTAACGGTGCCAGCCCTAGGTACCAGTCCAAAAATGAGGCTTAATTCTTTCCATGTGAGAAAAATGGATTCTCCTAGTTAAAAAAAAAAATATATATATAAATTGAAATAATTGTTTTATACATTTCTATTACAATGGTGGCGAGTGACATCAGTTAGCATATAATACAAACCTTTTTCGTTTGCCCTATGGGAGCTATAGCCTATAGTTGTTCGATTTTAATCAAACATGGTAAGAATAGTTATTTTCTTACCATACACTTACTGTATGCATTTCAAGTTATGATGTTATTAAAACAGTTTTGTACAGGAGGCGTACCACCATTTTAAATTAACCTTGATCTGCTTGCGAAGAAGGCGGACTTTCATTCCAAATTTAGCTCTTTAGTCTCTGAGATCTAGGTGTTCATACGAATGAATGGACAGACAGATGGACATTGCTATATCGTCTTGGCTGTTGATGCTGATCAAGAATATATATACTTTGTAGGGTCGGCCACGCCTCCTTCTGCCTGTTACGCACATTTCGCTCCAGAAAAACTTAAAAGACCCGTCTACTCTTTTTAAACTCTCTGCAAGAATATATTGGGTTTGTGCAAAAGTACATATGTAACAGGCAGAAGGAGGCGTGGCGACCCCATAAAGTATATATATTCTTGATCAGCGTCACAAGCCGAGTCGATATAGCCATGTCCGTCTGTCTGTCTGTCCGTCCGTATGAACAAACAGATTTCAGAGATGGTAAGAGCTACAAGTTCGAGCTTGGTGTCAAACGATCAGATATTTAGTCAGTCAATACAAGAATCTTTTTTTTTGATGCCACGCCCCATTCGCCCACAATAAGCAAAAAACTGGACACACCTCGTGAAAAATTTGTGTTTTCGGCAAATATCTCAGTAACTATGGCACCTAGGATCACCAATTCTGGTACGGATATTCCTTGCAAGAGCATAGTTACATTGCCATTTAAAATTTTTGACTGCCACGCTCACTTTTCCCACAATTTATAAAATAGTTTTCAAGCTTCAATGCCGTTTTTTCCGTATCTTACAGTATTGTAGTTTATAACTGGTGTGGAGACTAACTATATTAAACTATCCTGAAAGGCCCATTAAAATCGGACTATAAACAAGAAAACTAGAATCGTTACAATATTGATAATTGAACGCAATATCAAAGCGAGATAGAAACACACAAGCACATGTTCGAACGTTTTCGCTGCCTGTGTGTCGGCAGCGCTGCCCGCGGTCGCTGGCTGCGCCGAATACACACATGCATACATACATATTTGCATCATATATGGTAAAACGTATGTGTATTCGCATACAAACAAACAAATATATGTTTGATTATGCTTAGATTGTTTTTGTTTCAACGTGTTTTAAGGCAAGTAATTCACATTGTAATATCTCGATACCGATTTTAATAATTTAATCGTGACAAATGCAGAGAGTATTATACGGTCGGGCGCGCTCGACTGTACTTTTCTTTCTTGTTCTGAGTACGGTGTCTGAAAATAGTAACATTCATATGTATTAAATCTACGGAAGCCTATCAAATTAAGTGCTACAAAAAGAACAGTGTTAGTCTAGATGCATCTTATAAGTCACCTCCCTCTGGAAGCCGTTTTAAGAAGAATTTTCATCTTGGAAACTTGAAAGCAGACATATCTGCTTAATTTTATCGATAGTTAGAACTTGCCAAAAATGCCAAAAAAAAGAAAAGGTGTACACGATGCTTGATGGTTTTTTTTTTGTAATTTAGTTTAATTTACATTAAAAAATAGAATTTGTAATTAATGAAATATAATAAAAAATAATTCATAAAATTGTTCAGATGTTGGCTGTTGTTTGAATCCTTGAATTGAATTATTTTTAGCTGGTGTTTTGTAATGTTTCTGATTAAGCTTTTGTGGATGTTTATTTCATGTGTACATACATATCAATATATATATATTTATATATACTGAATATATAGTACAAAGACATATAAATATATATAGTAAGATATATACACGTATATTGATTGATAGTATTTGCTTCAGATAATATTGTTGTGAATATTTTTGTTGAATTATTATTTTGTTTGGGCGGGAGTCACGGGTTCAGTGGACACTATTGGACGTGGACACTTAAGCTTCGGCCTCAACCTCCTCCTTTACCTTGGCATCGCCGGGCTTGCCCTTGGACCAGTCGGGTTTCTTCTGCGTAATCCGGAATATCAAGTATGGCACATAAATTGAAAGAGATGAGAAGATTGCATTAGTTGATGGACTTTGAAAGTTGAAAAACATTTAACCAGAACATTCCGGAACAAATGACAAATAACTGTGCTGGGCACTACGACGAAATCTACAACTACATACATACATACTACTAATATAGGTTTGTGGAGTATGTGTGTGTGTACGGCTGTGTGTGTGTTATTCTCTGTGTTGTTGTGTAATAAATGAACAACATGTGTACAGTAGAGAAAAATAGACAGAAAGATATTTTAATATAGAAAGAGAAAGTAACAATGACAGAAAGTGACGAAGGAGGACACTTGGTGCTTAATATAAACACACATTACACATTCTTACACTTTTTGGCAGTTTTTAGAGAAGAGGCATCTTTTATCTTTTTCTATGGAACGTTTTCACAGTATTTTTGCGATTGAAGATTGAAGTATATACGGTATATATGGATAGATATATATACAGTAGTATCAATAATAAAGTTCATTTACAATGGAAAGTTTATATACTAAATAAAAATTTTCTTCGCGTGTACTTAATCGGAATATCTATATTAATTTGTAAATAATTCATCTAATGCTTACCTCCTTCTCTTCCTCCTCCAATGTAAACTCCTTCTTCTTAACCACCTTAAGTTGGTTGCGGAAGTTGAATTCAGCGGCCTTCTTTTGCAGCTTGGCAAATTTGTTTTCGTATTTGGACACCTTCTTCAGGGCTGGCTTAACGCTGTAGAACACAAAAATTTTAATAAATTTTCTTATTAAGCCAAATTTTGCTCTTTACTTACAATTTGCCGCGAAGATCGTTAACTTGGGCATTGAGATCATTGATCTGTTGTTTGCGCGCAAAGAAAAAAATACGAAGAGATTTATTTTGATTAGTTATGAATTGGTACAGAAAACAGCATCCAGTTTCACAAATGGGTTCATTAAATATGTACTATATAATAAGGCAAGCTACTTGAATATCAAAATCAAATTACGTGCAGAATAATCCGTTAAAAGCGACGATTTTGCTTAATATGTGCATGCAGTCAAGTCGTTAGAACCTACAATTACTTCTTAAAAATACACATACAGGTGCAGATGCAAATGCTGTTAAGTTTATTACGTATTTTAAGATTAACAGAGCGTGCAAGCGAAAGAGCTAGCTAGCAATACGAGCCGAAAAGGCAATTCGATTTTTCTTTTTGGTATAACGGTATAACGGTAAAACGGTTGTTCATCGGGACAGCATAGGAGTGTTGGTTTCTAAGGTTGTTTTTTTAATTGACTGCTTGATTATCATATTATTTTTTTTTAGCGATTGAACAGCATAACATCCAAATGTCGATTTCTCTCCTTAAATTTCATTTCATTTTTGTTTTTGCTTTAATTATTATTTAGTCATTTTTTACATATAGTATTTTGTGTTTTATATAAGATATTTTTGTAACAGAGTTATACCTAGTGTTTATTTAAAACATATTATTTTTAACACCTGAGCGTACGGATCTGGAGGCTGAGGTACTGCACAGCATGTCACATACATTAAACTGATTGATTGATTGATTAATTACAGCTAATTTAATGCGAAAAATTGTCTTTCAATATTTTCAGCGTACTGATTTGTGTTTCTCTTCATTTGCTTTTTCATGACATTTATTTGTTTGTTTGGCTTTTAACGGTCTTGTTTGAATTTTTTAGAACGTGTTTCTTGTGATTAAAAACGGTAACATTTAGTGGACAGCGGTGGCAATGACTAGCGTTAGCTGATTTAAGCGAACCGACATTGGACACAAATAAGCCCCTAATGGGTCGGGAGCCTCAATCACAGCTAAGACAAATTATCATTTTTTCTGTATATAATAAAACAATTTTTGTTTTTGTTTGTGAATTTATATTAAAAACTCAAATAAATCGACGCTTGACTTTTATGCTCTTCAATTTCATGGATCTTACGCTAAATAAACTCGAATGCTTTGTTCTGTTAAAAAAAAACCAAATTATTATTGCTTTTGTGTGTTTTTTGGTTAAGGCGAGCGAGCTAGTTAAAGATATAATGAATTCTTTTTAACACACATTAAAGTATTTACAATGAAGTACGAGCGATTGAGGTCGGTTTGGAGTTTTTGGTGTGGGCTGTGGTTCAGGTTGTAATACACTTGTGATGGCCTTTTTAAATTTTAGTTTATTGTTTTACGTTTTTCATTGGAAGTTGTAAGTGCTGTTTGCACTGTTGTTGGTTTTGTTATTGTCAATGGTTTGCGGCTTGTTGTTGTTTGTTTATTGTGTGACATTGCTGCTGTTTTTGACGAGTGCACATGCAGAATTTCAAATGAAAAAAACCATTGCCTACTTTGTTGCGCGCGTGCTAAAGTGCAGTGTCTATGTATTAGTGTCTATGTATCTCTGAAAGTGTCCGTGTGTACTTAATATGTGTGTGAGTGTGTGTTTGTGTGACCAACGGACGCACAGACAAAGGCAACAGAACAAGTGCAGATGACGCGTCAGCGAAACAAACAAATTATCACAGAATGAAAAACACAAAAAAAAAAAAATATATACAACTATTTTAACGTATGTATATATTAAGAAGTATAAACGAAGATAACACAAAGTAATACCAGAATTTTAGTGTGCAACAATTGAAAAATTTCTAGTGCTGATCTCACAAAACAAGATTTTTCAGTGTTGTGTAGTGCAATGTGAGTGCTTCGATTGCCAAATGGAATGTGCATAAAACATTAGCAGTAGCTAACAGCCTCGAATGGAATAGATGTCGAAAGAAGCTATGCCCACATTAGCCAATGATATATCTACTAAATTACTATATCCCTTAACGCTTTTATTACACGATTTCGTGAATGTTTGTGTGAGGCAATGACTTGATTATAATTGAAAAGTAAAATTCACAATTGATTTGTTTGTTTGATTGATTGATTGATTGATTGATTGTCTGATTGACTGATTGACTGGTTGTTTGATTGACTGACGGCTGTTGCTGCAGTTCTGTATGGCAATTTCCAACTCACAGATTTTATTGTTTTTGTTGATTGGATTGTGTTTCCGTTTTAATATTAAATTAAAATTTAAACATTATATTAAACAACGGCATTTAAAACTTGAAAATCGAACAAAGAGTAGTATAAATAATAAAAGGACCACGTAAATGTTTTACATATTGTGTATAGATACGTATTTGCGTTGTTGGTATGTGAGCAAGTAAGGAAACAGATACAAGAAAGAGACACAATAATAATTAGAGAAAAAAAAAATTTGAAAAACTATTTTGTTTTTGAACAAGTTTCAACATGACAGCATACCGGAAAATTAAACATATTATGGTACTAACAAAATTGATGTTGCATTTGTCTGTTTTGTTTTTTCTTTTGTATATAGAATTTTTTTTTTTATATATGTATATACTGAATTTTTGTTTTAATTGAATTGAAAAATTGTTGCAGTACCTCCCAGTCTTTTTTCCTGACTTCGTATTCCAGATCCCATTTCTGGCCTTCACAAATATACATACGCTCGTAATACTCTTCGCAAATCTCTTGCAATTCGCCTGGAAAACATATTTTTGGGGATTTTTTTTTGTTGTCGAATCGACGTTTTTATGTTTTTGTATAAATTTAAATTTATATGTTTACTTTTTCGCTACAAATCTTAATTAACTAAATTATTTTTTAGCTTATATTGTTTGATTTTTTTATGTATGTATATGCAAATATTGTAATCGTATTAAATCTTTTGTTTTTACTTTTCTTGTAATATTTCGATGCAGCTTTATTAGATGTTATGTGTTCGGTAAGTTTTTATTCTTGAAGAACAGAATTAAACATAAATTGAAATTGAATTTACTAAAAATTGTTTTTTTTTTTTTGATGGGTGCGCAAATTTTGGATCTAAGAAATGTCTTGGCTTTTGTACTTGTTATTGTTGTTGGGGTCTGATTTTTTTGGGTATTTGGTATTTTTGTGGTTGGTAATACGTAAGATTGAAACGTCATTTGTGAGCAAATGTTTGATAGACTGACATTTATAAAAATAGCAAGATTTAAATATAGATAGAGAGAGAGAGAGAGATAGACTCATTTGGCAGGTTTGCATAACTTGTTCATGGTTTAGTTTAAATTGACTATTAATTGAAGTATTTTCTTTCTGCATTAACTTTAACTTCGAATTGCCGAAGTCGCCTGTTCTGGGAGACAACCTCCAATGTCTTTTTATATTTTCGTATTACTTATTTTTATTTTAAATTCAAGTTAAGTTTTAATTTTTTTAGTTGAAGATCTGACTATCTAAACACAGAAAAAATATATCGCTTTACATTAGAAAAATAAAATTTATTGGAAACTATTTATTTTCTTCTTGAAATACATTTTCTCACACATAACTTTTGGGTCTAAGTTAGATGTTTAGAAAACAAAAAGTGATTTTAAAAACGGTTTTTCACCAAAAGCTGATTTTACAAAATTTTTAATTAAGTGAAGAGTTAAAGTAATTAGCACACATTCGGAGGAGGTCTCCCAATCGCAGAGTTGAAAGCACGCGCGGATTTGCTTAGTGACGTGCGCCTTATATATTTATATATATGTATATATGCAAATATTAAATAGAATTCTGATTTAATCGTACTCATTGTTTTGTAGCTTAGCGCAGTTAAAAACAATATCAAAATTAGCTTAAAAAAAAAACTTAAAATATGATAAAGAAATATTTAGAAAAAAAATCAAAGAATTAAATATCAAGGGCATAATTAAAAAAATAATAATAGTTATTATTATAAAGATTATTGCTATGATTATTTTATTTGTTGTAGTTGTTGTTGCTGTTTGTTGTAGTTGCTGTTGTTGCTTTTTTTTTATAATATATAATTTTTCAAATGAATTGTAATAATAATAATAAAAAACATTCGCATTTTGGTTGCTCTTTTGTTTGCTTTTGGTTTTGGTTTTGCTTTTGGAATATCGGTATTTTGAAGTGTAATTGTTTTGTTTTTTTTTTTTTCGATTTTTTGTATTGTTTTCTTGTTTTGGGTGCATGGTAAAATTTGTTTGAATTTACCTCTTGTGCTTTGACTTTCTGCACGTGCTCTAAATCAAATTTATCGCCCTCCAAATTATAAAGGCGTTGCCAATATTGTTTGCATATTGTTTGCAGTTCGGCTGCGTTAACGGTATTTTATTGTTTGTCCAAGTTATCGTTATCGTTATCGTTTTTGTGTTCGGTATTTATTTAGTATTTGTAAAAGTTCAATTCGAGTTCGCGTAACGGGATTTCAATGGTAAAGTAATACGAGTAAATCAAGTGTATAAATGTGTGCGTGTACACGTGTGTGTGTGGTCATTGTCGTTTGTGTGTAAAAGTGAGTTTTTGTATGCGAAAAGAGACGCAGATAGATGAGGATATAAGAAAAAGATAGATAGATAGTTTGAATGAAAAGTAGAAAGAGAGAGAAAGAAATTTTGTATAGTTTGTGTGTGAGTTAGGTTTTTTGTGCGTGTCCAGCGAGAATGAGCGAGAAAAAGATAGATAGTTCGATAGAGAGAGAGAGAGAGAGGCCGTGAAAGTGTAGGAAAGAGAGAGAGAGAAAGTAAAAGAGAGACAGCGAGTGAGACGCACATGTTACGCGCGTTGTTCGGCGCGTGTCAGAGAAAGAGAAGGAATACAATATTAATACAAATATCAGTTATTTTTCTATATATCCTTAGCTTTATAAACCTACGTACAAATTGCATATACATAAATACATAATAATGCGCTTTGCTTGCTTATTGACAATGTCATTATCATTATAATTTTGCATCGTTCATTATCATTTTCATTTTCATTAATCATTACGTTTCTTACTTTCATAATTATTGTTTTGAAGTGAAGTGCGCTTGTTGATTGTTTTTTTGTTTTTTTTATGAAGTGTCTGTTGTGAATTCTTGTTCTTGTTTGGTATTTTATAATTTGTGGTTGTGGTAGTGGTTTGTTGTGGCTGTGGTTGTAATTGTGGTTGTGATTGGGGTAAGTGTTGCCGTTATAATCGAAAAGTTCTTGATACTCATTTAAATCATCTGATTAAAATGCAGATTATCGCTTTTATACGTAATCAAAAGCAATATTTTCTTCTTTACAACTTATCAAAACACGGCAACACTGTTGGGGGCTGTCGTAGTTAAGGATTGGGTAGTGCTTAGGGGAGGGCGATGTGACTGTACTTGAATAATTAGGACCCTGCTTAAATACCTTAACGCCAAACGAGTCAGAACTGACACCTGATTCACGCATTTACTCGGTTTTCGTATTTCGTTAATCGTTGTAATTTGGGGTTTAGTAAAAGCTGTTTGCAAAATACAAAAAACCAACAGCTACTACGAGTTCAACGACATAAAAACAAATACACGCACAAAAATATTTAGTACTAGGCAAAATCTTAAACTACTCGGCATAAAAGCTTTATTTTGGCCATCAAAAATGTAGCGAGTAACCAAAAGCTCTTAAAAAAAAGCCAAGAAAAGCCAAGACGATTTTTTTTTGTTTTTTGTCAGCGTCTCTTAGTTCAGTTAGTAAAAGCAGCTGGTTATGATCGGTACGCCCAGTTTTTTATACAAAAGGGCGGTACCTGTAGCTATTGTTTTTGATTAATTGCAAAAAAAAGGATTGTTGTTTTTCTCATTTAATTTACTTTGGAAAAATTCAATTGGTGATAGTTTCGGGTTTTCTGTCCAAATTTTACAAAAATGGACAACAAATTTTGAAAGTGCTCTCTTGATTGTTTTTATATTCAAAACTTGCTCAATACTCTCATTCAAAATTCAAAAAAAATTGGCAAATATATTCAAAAATGTTACTATAATATTTATAGATTGGTTTGGTTGGGTTAACTACGTGTTTCTGGAACAGTTTTAAAAAATATTTTCAGTTCTACAATTAACTACAGGATGCCCCATACTGAAACACACACACATACACAGAGTAGAGAAAGGAAATTGGCCGCCAGATGGCGTTTTGGTGCCGGCATCTTTGCAATATTTTATATATCTTTTCAGGTGCGCTTCAGCTAATATACTATCCGAAATGTGTATATGGAGCATTTCTGTGTGGTTATTAACAGTTTTGAAAATTTATAGCGATTTAAATAAAATAATATTTTATCGCTGTTTACGAATAGTTCTCTGGATGTTTTTTTTTTGTTTCTAGAAAACATGAGCATTGAGAATTTTTGGATGCAACGCTTGCCTCAAAGTCCTTTCTGGCTACTTCGTACTCCACATCGAATTTATCAGACTCCAATTTAAGTATCTTACTGTAATAATCCTGACAAACTTTCTGTAGTGTATCTGTGAATGTTCAGAAACAGTTGAGTCGAAATTTTCGACAACTACGCCAACGGTGTGTGCAAATGTGTGTGTGTGTGTGGGTGTTTTTGCATATTTGTTGTGTGTGTATATTTTGGGTGTTGGTGTGTGTGTATCTTAAGTGGGTGTACTTTTTGGTGCAAATGATTGTATTGTAACACTTCCCAGGAGTGTAGTAAAAAAACACACAGACTTCAAAAGAAGGAGAAACAGGGAGTGGCTAAGAAAAAGTCATTTGGAGAGCGTGGCGAGAGAGAGAGACAGATAGAGAGAGACAGAGAAAACTATATGATCTGCAGTTACTTTCGAAATTTTAGCTCAATTTTATGTTGTGTTAAAGATAAAAGATACATACAAGTATGTACAGGGGCGTAATTATCAGTTTTTGGTTTAGTTTGAGAATTAAGTGTATTATACAATAGTCAGTGTTTTAGACAGCATTTAAGTATAGTAAAAAATATAGATTTAAATTTGTTCAACGAAATAAATATAAATATAAAGAAAGAGAAAGTGAGAGAAAGATAGAAAGATATAGATAGCTGACAGAAGGTGTTGGTATTGCTGCTTTTTGCTATAGTAATTAAAATTGTTGTTGTTGTTAAGCATAGTTAAGTTTTGATTTTGATATATGGACCGCTTTTCATATAGATATAGATATATATATATAGATAGGTTGTTAGAATATATATGTATATATAGTCTATGGGTAGTAGATATGTTTGTGTGTACCTCAACATCCTTGCGTTTAACAACATACTCAAGATCATATTTCTGGTCCTCCAATTTACAAATCCTGTCATAGTGTTGCTTAAGCAGGGTTTTCAGTGTGTCTGTATCCGAAAATGGCACGCACACATATTCAGATACAAATACAAATACAGGTAAATGTATTTATATATATTTAGATGTGTATTTAGGGTCGGTATATATATTTATTTATATATATGTAGTTGGGTAACATTATGGACATGGGCGTGTGTGTGTATCGAGTGTGTGATTATTTTGATTGTGGAACAGAGACGGCAAACGGGGTGCAGAGATAGAGAGAGATAAAGAAAAAGAGATACATTTAAATATATATCAAATATTTGAGAGTGTGTGTGAGTGTGGGTGTATACATGTGTGTGTGAGTGTGAAGCGCAACTTGTTAATAATATCCTATATTTTAAGTAATTCATATGTGTGGGAGGAGTGGGTGTGGGTGTGTGTATATCTGTGTTATGATAAATGACACTTTTGTAGAATTTAATGTTTATGCATCTTTTTCTTTTTCATTTTCATTTATTTTTATGAAAAGAACAGCAAGTATACAAAACATAAATGTTATTGAACATTTAGTTTTTTCTTTGCTGTTTTTAACACTTTTTTTAATTATTAATTATTTTTTTACTTTTTTGATTTTCTAACTCTAGAATTATGTCTTAATTTTTTTGATTTATTTGTTACTGATTTTCTGATATTATTATTATTTTTTTTTTAATTAATTTTGATTTGCTTGGACCGCGAACACTCACCTTCACTGGCATCACTGAGATTCCTGGGGCTGCCGCAACGTTCTTCAATGATGCGTCTACGTTCAGCCGCTTTGCGTTCCTGTTCTTTCTTCAATTCCTCAGCGGCTTTCTTGCGCAGCAACAACTGTTGGTAGAACCCAAAAACAAATTAATTAGCAATTTTCTAGGATGAACAGTTGAACAAAAATGAGTATGTTCTAAAATCAAGAACAATCAATTAATTTAATCAATATATTTATTATTCTCGACCATGAGTCTTAGTTATATGAAAATGACCTTGATTTCAGAACATAAATTCTTGTCCATTTAGATGTGAACTATTTCTTTATATGGCTAGCAAACCTACCCGGAGTTTCTTCTTCCTTTCTGGGGTCATGAAACCCTTCTTGGCCTTCTTGGCCTTGGAGGCTTCCTCCATGCGCTTGCGCACCTCAGCACGCTTGCGCTCAATCTCAGCCTGTTTAGCCTTCTTAGCCTGTAAAAGCAAGTCAAATATATCAAACGATCAGTGTGTGTGCATTTAATTATAATCGTTAACACAATTAGATGGCACACGCAAATGGCGAATCGGGTTAAAAAAAAACAATCGGGAAAACATTCGCAGCGAGAACTTTTGAGAAATTGGACGACAGTGAGGTGATTGCCGTGCGTTGCGGCCACACGTACACCAGTGTACCTCCTCGGCCTTCACTTTGGGATCATTGGGATCCTTAGGGGGACCGGCAGGCGCAGCCGCTTTGCCGTTGGCTGCAGCCGGCGCTGCTGCTTTACCATTGGCAGCAGGTGCAGCTGCAGCTTTGCCATTTGCAGCTGGTGCAGCTGCCGCTGGCGCCGGTGCTGCTGCTGCTGGTGCTGGTGCTGCCTTTTTCTGTAAATAAACGATATAATTGGATTAGTTTTAATTAACGATAAGGTTCAATACAAAATAAACGCATCACAGACGACACGACAAGAATCGACAATCGACAAACAATCGACAATTGACAAACGATAACATTGAGCACTTGACAGTTATTCCATTTGCAGTTGTCTGTGTATTGCCAATATTGCATTCGTTATCGCCAGCTGGATCAGTGCTAGCTCGCAATCTGTGAAAGCAAAAATAAAGCTCTTGCAGATCTATATCTTTAGTGAGGTTAGGTGAAGCGCTTAACTCTATTCTACGGTTAATATAATGTTTTTCTTACTATAATGACTCAGAATTGTCACTCACCTCAATAGTTCTATGCGATGCGTTTCCAACCCAAAAGAGTTGACCAATCCATTTTCATTTAATCCCTTTAAGCTCTGAAGCACACACATTTTTCAACTGAAAATTGTAACAGATACATGAGCATAGGATTCACAAGATGTCTCTTTGTAACTGCGATACATACCTCACCTCATCATCAGCCATTTTGATTTGTGTTTTTAGTTACTGCAAGTAGAAAGATACAAATTCGAGACTGAGTGTGAGTACAGTGATTGATAAACAGACTGCAGCTTGCCACTGTCCATGACATCATCGTGACATATATAGATACACACAAACACACATATGCAGTGGAAATTGTGTGAGCGTATCTATGCTCCATAATTCAAAATAATAGCCTGATTATCAACGAGCGTTTTCCAAAATGTTCTCTTTTCTTCATACATATACATATTCATTCACACGGGCATTAAAGCACACACTGCGTATGCGCAATGCATATAGATAAACACATTATGTATACGCCATCATTGTCGCACCGTATATGGGGGGCGCCTGCTGATCGTGCTCTCACGTATTTTCCTCTCTTGCGCACTCTCTGTCTCTTTCGGGATCTTGCTAAGACTGGTAATTCGACAGAAGTGCGAGCAGGACAGCTTAACTGTCGTTGCCTACTGATATCCAATTTCAGGCACAAGAGCGAGCGAGAGAAAAATTTGTTACGCACAATTTGTTAAAGCTTTTAAAAAGCTTTGAAAGCTTTACGGCTAACTGTTCGTGCGACCACTGGGACAACTAATAGATCAATGTCATTTTTTAGCCAGATAAACCGATTTGGTTCATAAAAAGTTATATGATTTCTTAACTAATAAACAAAGAAGTTACTAACTGACTGAATATAGATCGTTTTAGCCATTGATAAAGCTTAAGAGTTTTAAGCTTTGCCATGGTTAAGAAAATCAACTGTATCGCAAAAATATTTCAGATTTTCGAAATACTATATCTTCTTAAACATGTGTAGAATTTTGCCAAGAATCTTTGCAGATTTTATACAACTTGTGTGAATAATTAACAACTAAATTGTTTTCTAATAGAAAGTACATATCCGACATATCTAACGCTGCATCTGGTTTATAGGTTTCCAATATCCAAGTTCAGCTAGATATATCTTTTAAAATTTCAAATTGCGAACGAGGGAATTCGAGAAAAATAAACGACGTTTAACTCAACATATATATTTTTAGTACATATATATTTATATATTACATATAAATATATGTATATATTATAGACAGATATATATGTATATGCGTAGGTATGTGCGTGTGTGTGCGTGTTTTTCTGTGTGTGACTGTATGTGAATACAATGGCACAATTCTATTTTGGGGCAGTTGCCGCTGCCTCTGCCGCACTCGTTGCTGTTGTTCCTATTGCTGTTGCTGTATTTGCGTCCATTCGAAATTGTTGGTGCTTTCTTGGCTTATTCGAATGTATCTGGTTGGTACAACTTTAGCGTTTTCACGCACACATCAGCACACACATACCCACACTAAAATATATATAAATATATATACTTTCTACACAATTCACACTGCTTACATAACGATTGCGTTTAACAAATTATGAATTATAAATTATTTACTCAAAAATAAAATTTCAAAAATTCAAATTTAATTCTTAAATAGTTTAAGAAAATTCTTTTCTTTGCTGTATAGATCTGCTGTAATCCTTGGCTACACTTTTAAGTAATTTGTCACTTTAAAAAAATATTGTAAAAAAATGTTGGTAAACCAAAAAGTAACAAAAAATGTTGGGTTTGTATCGCTAAAGATACAGATCAAACAGTTATGGACACACACACGATGAGACTGTTGAAATATTGTTCGAAAGTTGTTCTTAACTTTTATTTGATTCGATTTCTTTATGCACAAATTTCTTTGTTGTTTGGTTTTTTTTTTTTTTTAGATTTTGTTTGGTTTATGCATTTTGATTTCTTATTATCATTATCATTATTGTTTTGATAATGCATAGATCTTTGATGAGTTTTGATTGTATTGCTTTCTGGTACTTGGTTGGGGCTTTTTGGTAGCGCCAGCAACCCACTCACCTTCAAGGAATTAGAAAAAAAAGAAAAAAAATTGAGCGATGCTGTCGATCACACGAATCGGATGCTACTGAACGACACAAAAAGACTGAACGGTCCGACGATCCACGGCAGACTATATTCTAGAGGCGGCCAACCGACGGATACAGATACCGATTCGGATTCAGAATCAGATTCGGATTGTCCAACACACACACAGATACACTCATACATAGTAATGTGTATCCGCCCACCTGCCCGTCCTTCGATATTGGCGCTCTCACTGTCCGCTCTACATATACACAGAGAGTGCGTGTGTGTGTGAAAGAGAGAGGGAGAGCAGGAGTGTGGGCACCTGTGAGAAAAAGTGGGAGAGAGCGAGAGAGAGAGAACGCGTATGTGTATTTGTATTTGTATCTGTATCTGGGTGCGCATCCTAAAAATAGATGCCGCTGGCAACCCAAATCGAAATGGATACCGAAAAATGTGTTGCCCATTTCATGGTGTTGGTATTGCTGCTGCCTCTGCCTCTGTCTCTGCCTCCACCTCCGCCTCTTCCTCTGCCATCACCACTGCCGCTGCGCTCAACTGTGAGCGATCAGCCAGTGGCCAGTGGCTCGAACTGTTGCAAGCACTTGGAGAAAACCGTTCAAAGTATAGCAGCTCTATGTATATTATCTGTGCATGAATCTGTGTGTTTGTGTGTGTGTGTGTGCGTGTGTATGTGCGTGTGTGCGTGCATGTGTTGGCGGTGTAAGCGGAGCCGCTTGGAATTCAATGCATGTATAAAAATAAGTTTGCTCCAGTTGAGAGCTTCAGTTGAGTGGGCCAGCGATTTTGTAGTCGTCGCTGCTGCTACTGATGCCGCCGCTGCCTCTGTCGTCCTCCATATGCAGTTAACCAGGCATGCAAACAATGGCAACTAATAAATTGGCAATTGATTGTTTTTTCAGCCCTGGTCGACATCTGCACAAAACAGATGTGTGGCCCACACAAATAAATAAAATATAAAATATAGAAACACACGTTTCACAATTCAATAAAAAAAAGTTTATTAATGGAACCGATCTAATCGAAAGATATATACTAAACATAGGCGAAATATTTAGTTAAATAACTGGGAAAGGGACAAGTGTTATTGAATCATCAATTAAAATATTATAAATTAAAAACTTTTTAAATATATAAAAAATATTTAGAGGTTTTAAATTGATTTCAATCTTCCTTGTTTATTAATCATTTTTTGGTCTAAAACATACTCAAGAAGCGTGAAAGAAGATTGTAAAGTATATATCTTCTTGGTCTGTCGGCCGTATGAACTAGTTTCCATAACTTTGAAACCACTGGAGATATCCGAACCAAACTCACATATTAAATTTATGGTACCATTTGGTATATGCTGGCTAAATTTAATTTGGACTGAACTACTCTATCATAAACATTTCTTGAGTTGAATGGGTCGACAAATTTGTGACTCGAATGAAAAACAAGCGACAAAGGCTATAGTCGAGCGAGACGAGTTTAAAAGACCCCGACTCCTTCTAGTTTTACAGATTGTTATATGAGAGCTATAGGCTATAGTTGCACAATTTATAACCTTTGAGATCTAGGTGTTCATACGGTCGGACAGACAGACGGACACCGCAATATCAACTCGGCTGATCAAGAATATATACTTTATGGGGTCGGAAATGCTTCCCTCTGCCTGTTAGGCACATTTCGCTTCAGACAAACCTAATAGACCACTCTACTCTTTTTTGTCCGTCTGTCTGTCTGTCTGTCTGTCTGTCTGTCTGTCTGTCTGTCTGTCTGTCTGTCTGTCCGTCTGTCCGTATGAACAAACAGATTTCAGAGATGGTAAGAGCTACAAGTTCGAGCTTGGTGTCAAACGATCAGATATTTAGTCAGTCAATACAAGAATCTTTTTTTTTTTTTTCGATGCCACGCCCCATTCGCCCACAAAAAGCAAAAAACTGGACACACCTCGTGAAAAATTGGTGTTTTCGGCAAATATCTCAGTAACTATGGCACCTAGGATCACCAATTCTTGTACGGGAGTTCCTAGCGACAGCATAGTTGCATTGCCATCTATAAATTTGGACTGCCACGCCCACTTTTCCCACAATTTATAAAATAGTTTTCAAGCTTCAATGCCGTTTTTTTCCGTATCGTACAGTATTGTAGTTTATAACTGGTGTGGAGACTAACTATATTAAACTATCCTGAAAGGCGCATTAAAATCGGACTATAAACAAGAAAACTAGAAGCGTTACAATATTGTTAATTGAACGCAATATCAACCCATTGGTGCAAGCGAGACAGAAACACACAAGCACATGCTCGAACGTTTTTGCTGCCTGTGTGGCGGCAGCGCTGCCCGCGGTCGCTGGCTGCGCCGAATACACACATACATACATGCATGCATCATATATTGTCAAACGTATGTGTATTCGCAACAAACAAACAGATGTGTGTTTGATTATGCTTAGATTGTTTTTGTTTCAACGTGTTTTAATGCAAGTACTATTCATTGTAATATCTGGATACCGATTTTAATAATTTAATCGGGAAAATGCAGAGAGTATTATACGGTCGGGCGCGCTCGACTGTACTTTTCTTTCTTGTTTATAGTACGGGGTCTAACAACGAGTTTATTGCTTTATCTCAAAAAACTCTTAAAATATGAATATAGCCTACCTTTGTATATCCTCACCTATTTTTTAATGGATAGCAGTAGACTGTCAAATTATTTTTATTGGTCAAATTGATCGAAAATTATTTTTTTTAATTTTTTTTTTTAATTTCAGTAAATAATATTGACGTAATATAAATGATTATAACTACGGGGTCACAGACAGTCAGATCGCTCGTCTATAAGTGATAAGCGTAAATACTTACTTAACCGATGACACACTTTTTTTGTATCCATAAGATGCGCTACGTGTGTATCTGTGTGTACTATTTTAAGAAACTATAAACGACCTATTTACTTAGGGAAATCATTCAGCAGAGAACGACTCACAAAAATCATTTCAAGAGCATTTTGAATTAAGTAAGCAATGGAAACTTTGAATAGTGTGTTACATTTTAATATTTTGAAATATCATTCTTACACAATTTATTTAAATTATTTAAACAACTGCCTAGAAGATAATTGTAAGTTTCTTTTCAGAAACTTTAAAGAACAATGCTTATTCCAGTTGTTAAAAATTTAGACCTGAAATCTAGCCCAAACTTTAATTGCTAACGATTATATTTATATGTCTGCCCGATACTTATCAAGTGCAAATACAATTTAACTATAGATATAGGCATAGATATAGACATTGACAAAGGCTGTGTGTGTCGATGACGCTGCAATGCGTCAAAGGCAATCACAAAAAAATAAATCAGATAAACAGATACTGAATTCAGATACAAAGATAAAGACTTTAGATACTATGTACAAATACAGAAACAGATACATTTAGGTAGCTGCCTTGCAATCTGCGTTAATGTGCAAAAAATTTCCCAGAAATGCCAATTGTTAGTGTTGCTATTGTTGTTGTTGTTGTTGTTTTTTAGCCTCACAACATCTTTGAAGAAACTTTTTGTTTCAATCACTTTTCTATCTGTGAGAAAGCGAAGGTGTAGTTGTGGGCATGTTTGTGTATTTGTGTGTGGGCGTGCATTACCATATAGCAAGCATACAATTTATAGATATGTATGTTTATATGTGTATGCATATATTTATATATGCATATATATTTATAGATATGTATATACCAAATCATAAATACATATACATATATATAAACACATACATACATCGATCTCTGTAAACTTTCAAGTTAAAAACAAAAAAAAAATTTGTTGTTTTTACTTTTTTTTTTTCGTTGTTTTAAAATTCTACACATTTGACTATTTCGAAACGATTGTTCTTGTTCTTTGTTTTTCCTCTTGGGAGATTTTTGAATTTTGATTTTCTTGGTCGGTCGTGTTTTGTTTGTCTTATTTAAAATAGAACATTTTGTGGCAGCCTTTCATGTAGCGCAGCAACAATTACTATCCATAAGACACAAAGTTTTTCATAGATGTTTTTAATTTTCAATGCAACCAAAGTGACAATACAAATTAATAAAATAAAAAATAAATTGCACCTTGTAAATACTTTATGCTCTTAAAATTACCTTTTTAAGCATCAGTTTTATTGTTATATAATATATTATAATATTTTTATTTTTTTTTTTTTTAATTAAAAAATTAATACAAATTTTTAAAGGTTTTAAATTTACTGTTAATGCAATAAAAATGTCTTAAAAATACATTTATGAGCAATTTTATTTAATACACTTAAAAAAAATTATTAAAATATATTTAAAAAGATTCAGAAATAAATTTTAAATTTACTAAATAATTTTAAATTATTTTCATTAAGAAACTTTAATATATATAACTGTTAACTACAGAATATGGCTTTAAGATTTTTATTTAAAATAGCTACTATTTCTTAACTTTAGTGATACATTAATTTAGTAACTGTTTGAATAATTTCAATTGTTAATATAATTTATTAGATCCACTCGCAGTATTTCTTTATTCATTTAAAAGTAGATGTTCGTATATGCTCTCCGCCAATTTGAACAGTGTCTGTTCCTCTATTAGTTCTCGTAAATGCTGCTATTTTTATCCTAAAATCCGTTTTAAATATTTTTGAGCAGATTTTCAGTAAATGGCCAACACAATTTATCATGCTAGATGTTGTTCTCTCCACTTCTATGTGTGTGTGTGGGTATGTGTGTGTGCGCTTCTGTTTTGCTTTTGGTCAAGTTTTTTTGTGTCTGCTATTTTTGGACTTTTGCAAACAGGAAACTGCGGGCGGGCAAGGCTAGGAAAGAGTTAAAGGTCCACAGCAAATCTACATCTACAGATACAGATACACATACACATTCAGACGTAAACACTGAATTGGAATGCGTCAAACCAAAACAAACGTCATAATTATAGCCACACATTGTTGAACTGCCCCCGCCGGCCCCTCCCACAACCAAAGCAGCGCTGCAAGTTGCAACCCGATTAGCCTTGCAATGTTCCGCCGTACTTGACAACAATTTCAAGCCGACGTTTACAGGTCATTTCTGACTTATATTAGGTTATATAAATACAGATGCAATTATAAAAATACAAATACATTTGCACACATATGTGGGGATATAGAATCATAGATACAGATGCAATTATAGATCTAGATACAGATTCAGATACAGCTATAGATGCAGACACAGATGCACTCATACAGTTACACTCATACAGATACAAATAAACAGATTCAGTTAATTTGCAGATACATTTATACATACAAATACAGATGCAACATACACAATTACAGGTTACAAAAGCAGATACACAGAGACAGACTTACAGTTACTGTCAAAACAATAGACACATACAGAACATGAATCTTCTACACACATAACAGCGAGTCGACTGTAAAAGACCCCGTACTCAACTGAGTGCACATTTTGCCATACAATTAAGTATTTTTTGACCGATCTGCTTTGGCAACTTTAGGCTATAGTTATCTGATCCGCATCAAACATCATGAGTTATAATTGCACTTCATACATAATGTGTAAATTGTGTGACGAAATCTGTTATAGTTTAAAAAGTTATGGTGTTATGAAAATTGTTTTTTACAAATAGCAGAGGTGGTACCATTTTGAAAGGAATGAGACGGACTTTTGTTCCAAATTTGGTGACTGTATGGACAGACAGACAGACGGAGATTGCTATATCGTCTCGGCTGTTAATGCTGATCAAGAATATATAGATTTTATGGGGTCGGGAAAGCCTCCTTCTGCGTGTTACGCACATTTAGCTTCTAAACCTAACCTTCATTTTCACAAACGGATGCAAATACATAAACACATTCAAATTCAGATACATATACAATAATAGATACAGATATAGCTGTATACACACAACCATAAAAAAATCCTAATACTGATAAAGTTACATTCAAAGATACATTTTACAGAGATATACAGATATTGTCACATAGTTACTAATTCAGATGCAGATACATAGATTAATCTTTTAGATATTGTAACAGATACAAATTTCAATACAGATACAGACTCATTTATTCAGATAAAATTTGCAGATACTGTCATATATTTACCAATATAAATACTGCAATATTGTACAGATACATTATGCATAATAATTCAGATAGAGATAAACACATATTTTTATTGATACAGATTGAGATACAGGCGGGTACTCACACAGTGGGAGCCGTGCAGACTACAACAACTACTGTAGTAAATACAGCAACAGAAAGACAGTGAGAAAGAGCGAGAGAGAGAGAGAGAGAGAGTTACAGAGCGAAAGAGTGAGAGAGAGAGAGAGCAGAGGGAGGAGATAGATACAGCAGACGTCTGTTGGGCAGAAGGTTTTTGTCGGGCAACAACTTGCACTAGTTTCACATTGCACGTCACTGCAGACCGGCAATGACGTCATAAAGCATTCTTCCTTCTGCTCTCTGCTCCTTTTCTGTTTGTGCTGCTGTGGCTGTAGGACTACCTGAAGAGGTGGCATGCAACAGTCAGAAGCGTCTAGCTGATTGATGCACATGTTAACTCGTCCTAAACATTAACTTACATCCAGGGCTCATTAAGTACCTAATTCCAGTGGGCATTCCATGTTTTCCCCTATTTTCTCCTTTGTCCCTCGTCACCCTTTGCCAACCGTTCGCAAACTTCATTTCTACACTGGGTCGGCGTCAATTCACACGAAGGTCACTTGCATTCATGTGGCTGTGGCTGTGTCTGCCCTGGCGACTGTGGCGTCATCTTCGGCGTCGGCGAATGCGACTGCGACTACGGAAACGGATTCGGTTATTAGACCCTGTATCAAATACTGTACTGAGGTCTAATACGAATTTTTGTTTAGCATCATCCTTTATAAATATTACAGATAGTCTATCATGTTAATTTCAAGATTTAAAAAATAAACAGAAAGCTTAAAGCTTTAAAGTAACGCTCATCAACGCTTATTATGAATTATTTGTTTAATAATGAATGATAAAATTAAAATATATGTACATTAAGTAGTCTTTAATAAAGGAGTCATTCCTGTGAAGCTCAAAAAATAGTTTTAGTTATATATTTAGCCCAGATAAATGAAACAAAATTAAAAATTGTAAACTACATAAATGCATATAATTTAATAATTAGGAATATGTAAGTATTTAAAGTTAGTATAAAGAGTCGAATATCTGTCTCAAGTGCATCTATGTAATGTTTTGACAAACATTTGTCACAAAACCTATAATATCAGCATTAAATTTAATTTCGATAAACCCACGCAAATCAAACCAAAAAGCAAACCCTCCAGAGAAAAGATTTCTTTTGATATCTCAACCAAACAACACATGAAACACTTTATTTATCTGAAGCACAAGTCAGAATCGGAAAACTTTATAATTTTTCTATTTTACCAAAAGAAATCGGCAAGACAACAAACACATCACATGACATAATAGATCTAATCGTTTGATAACTTCATAATTAATGTCCAAATGTTGTTAGATAATAGAAACGATCAAGCGAAAATCTACGTATAACGATAACGTATCATTTTCTTTTTTCAAATATCTCGTCAAAGATCACAATGCATATTTGATGCTGTGCTGCAAAACAAGTACAAGGTCTTTTTGGTCGGGTGGCTTGACAAAAGCAATTCGCACTAGTTTTGTTGTCGGTCTGACGTTAGCAACTGCCGTTTGCCCCGAACCTCCCCTGCAACCCCTTTCTCGGTTGGCCTTGGACAACTGCACTTGCAGTTTTGTGAATGAAATTTTCGCCCTGCGCGCGTCATCAATGACTGAATTTGAGGTCTGTGACTTTGCTGACCTATCGTTGCTGGTTGCTAGGAGACTTTTTGGTATGTATACACACATATACACGCGAGTGTGTGTGCGTGTGATTATTACAAGCTGGACTAGAAACTAGTAAACTGTTTTAACCAAAATAAGCTGCAAGGCCTCATCTGTTGTAATAGATGTTTCAATTAGTTTTTAAATTTTTTTCCGCTTTTATATTTTTATCTTGGATACGCAATTGCTAGGTTTAAATCATTAAAACTCATCCGTTTATTTCTCCGCTTAATTTATTACAAAAATTAAACTCTTTAAATTAGAATGTACAAATGAATTTACCCTAAGTTTTAGTCCTTTTTATCTTTGTTTTCATAATAAAGTATACAGTATGTCCTTCTCTACAAAATTAACTTTACTCATTTCAAAGTTGGTTCACATGACTGTAACCCTGTTTCTACTATCTTGTCATTAACGCAATAGCTATCCATAATTATTATTAATTAATAGTTGTAATAAGAAGAATTTTGACCCTGCATTCAACATAAATTACAAGGGTCTATTCGGTTTTTCAGAAGCTAAACGTGGGCAGCAGTCAAAAGGAAGCTTGGTCGACTCCATAAAGTATACATATATATATTCTTGATGAGCATCAACAGGCAAGACGATATTACGCTGTCAGTCTGTCTGTATGATGACCTCTATCCCAGAGATTATAAGAGCTATTTCCACCAAATTTTCCGTCTATGCTACGGCAAGCCTCCTACCATCCCGAATATTGAAAACAAAAAACTATTTTCATTACAACACAACTTCAAAAGTATAGGGAAAATAGTATGCATAACAACCCTTGCCAAATGGGGTTCAGTTTGGACAACTGTATTCTCCCATAGGACAAATCTGTTGAAAATGCAAGCCAAATTTATGTTGAAATTAAAGTTGTATATTGAATTAAAACATAAATATGACGAAATGTTATTATTATTATTATTATTATTATTATTACTATTATTATTATTATTATTATTATTATTATTATTATTATTATTGTAGTAGGCCGTACACCACAATCAGCTGTTAGAATATAAGTATTAGTATAAGCATAAGTATAAGAGTATAGGAATAATGAGAAAGAAGAAGGAAATGGAATCGAGACAGTTCAGAGCAAATGTTGAAAGAGAGCAGAAGCGTTAAAATTAAGTCTGGAAAGCAAAGTAGTGAAAAGTGAAAGAAAGAACTAATTGATAACTGAATTATACGTCTGAATTATTAAGAGCTAAATAAATGTCTAAAATACAAAACTACAATCTCAGAAGTGGGATAATGGACACCACAATAAATCCTGAACTTTTTTTCAACCGAACAATTAAAACGGTGGTTGTCTGCTTTGAATATGCCAACGACTGGCACAAAAACCGAATTGGCAATCAGATTGAATGCCGTTCACGTCGAAATTCGGGGCCTGTTGCCCCATTAGAAGGCGAAGATCTGGAACAGTCGCTCATGGAAAGCGAGGGTACGCCAACAATGGCAGCAAGCGGCACACGTCATCACAGTAACGACGCGGCGTCTGAAAACAATATTGAGGGACCCAGTGCACTTGTAATGGCTTGCAATGAGGCAACAGCGAATTCGTCAAATGCTGAAAATAACCGCGAAAATCTAGAAGGCGTCCATGTAGAGTATGTTGCAAGCGGCGCCACTCACCAAAGCAACGGGGCCTTGCTAGAGCAGTTGCTACAGCGTCTCTTACGTATAGAAGCACAGCAACGAAATAACGGAATGATGGCAGAAAACACAGAAAGATTGGAAGCGGGCGAAACAGACGAAAAGCCGTCTGTCTCTCTCACACTTGCAAAAGAAGTGTTGCCAGACTTTAGTGGCGAGTCGTGCGCGAAAAAATGGATCGTGCAGTTGAAAAACGTAACCGAGATATATAATTTAAACAATAATTATTCTCGACTATTATTCATCTGCAAGATGAAAGCGAACGCACAAAAATGGTTACACGCAGAGCCATCTCGCATAAGGGAGCCGTTCGCAATACTCTGCGAACAGCTGATCGCAACATTTGGCGACAAAACCTCAAAGGCTGAGATGCGTCGACTTTTCGAGATCCGCAAATGGCAAGTATCAGAAACTTTTGCGGAATACTTGGAGGAGAAACTGGCGTTGGCCAGAGACGTTCACATCGATGAGGACGAGATGATGGAGCAGGTGATCGACGGTATACCGGACAATAGCATGCGCATCCAAGCGCGTTTGCAGAACTTTGCTAGTCCCAGGCAAATGGTGCAGGTCACCTATACAAGGAGTGCAAAAACCAAAGCGCGAGGCAGGGTCATGTTTCGCTTGCGGTGCTACGGACCATTGGGGGCCAAATGTCCACTCAGGAAAGGCGCAGAGAGCAATGAAGCTAAAGAGACCAACAACAGCTATGTAAGATTATTAGAAATTAATTTTGTTGACAATCCTAACAGCCCATTAATCGCATTCATAGATTCAAGGGGTTAAAAATTTTATTTTGGGTTGAACAAAAAGTCAACTCGTTATGTAACGAAAGACACATTAAAAATTTATTTTCATGTAATCGTTGTTCCCGATGAATGATGAGCCACGCAGTAGTTCTTGGGAGGGATTTTATGGACGCTTGCAATTTAAACATTGAAAGTTCGCTTAAAATGGTAACTGGTGAAAGCTGAAAACTTTATAGAACACACATGCAAAGAAATTCGGACGAAAAAAAGACGACAAAACAGACGCACAAAATGAAAAAAACATTAATGTTAAAACGAGTGAAAATGTAAAAGAAGACGAAGACAATGTTAAGGTCAATGTTAGAATGAGTGAAAATGTAAAACAAAACGAAACCAATGTTAATGTCAATGTTAGAATGAGTGATGATGTTAAGATATTAAAGAATTGCGACAATCATGTAAAGCAACCGAAACTGATATGGGACACATAGACATAGTCAAAGAAACTGGTAGTGCGTGCAAAACTGTTAGGGAGGGTACGACTTTTAATGATTGTAAAACTGTTAGCGATGGTGAAACTCTTAATGATTGTAAAACTGTTAGTGATGGTGAAACTTTAATGAATGTAAAACTGGTAGCCGTTGAAAAACTGATCATAAAACTGTTAAGGAACAGGGAATCGATAATGAGAAAGACTGTTAAACAGAAAATGTTAAAGAAAGAGTGAAAGAGTATACGATGGATGGAATTATGAATTATTAGATGAAAAAAAGGAAGACGATATAAAACAATATGAGACTGGGATATACTGAAAATATTAAAAAGCGCTGAAAATAGAAGAGAATTTGATCAGCCAAGTGGAAACTTCGAAAGAGACATGCTGAAAATATATTATGTTGACATGGAACATAATAAAATAGAATACAAAATTGATGAAAAAAGTGGCGGGTAATACAAGAATGAAATTTCAGAATTTAGTGGCAAATAGTTACGTAAATGCTATTAGACCAGATAAACCATTAATTAGATGCGAAATGAACTTGAATATTGAAAAGTCAAAGCCTTTTAGTTGTTCGCCACGAAGGTTGGCATATTCGGAAAAGGAGAAATTGCAGACAATGCTGGACGATTATTTAAAAGAAGGAATTATAAGACCCAGCGAGTCTGAGTATGCGTCACCCATAGTTCTAGTGAGAAAGAAAACGGAGATTTAAGATTATGCATAGATTTTAGAAAATTGAACAAGATTATGATCAAAGACAACTACCCCCTGCCGTTAATTGATGATTTATTAGATAGACTAGTTAACAAGTCAGTGTATTCAAAACTTGATCTAAAAATGGATATTTTCACGTGTTTGTAAACGAAGAGTCAATAAAGTACACTGCGTTTACAACGCCACTAGGGCAATATGAGTTTTTAAAAATGCCAATGGGATTAAAAAATGCATCTCATGTGTTTCAAAGGTTTATAAACAAAGTTTTTGAAGACATGATTAGAAAAAAAAAGTATTGTATACATGGACGACATAATGGTAGCTAGCTCAGACATAGATGAACATATGGAAACGTTAGAGGAAGTTTTCAAGCGATTGGTCCAAAATAAACTGGAACTTAGATTAGACAAATGTGAATTTTTACAAGAAAAGATAAAATATTTAGGGTATTCGATATCTAAAGAAGGTATTACGGCGGACGATAAGGGATTAGAAGCAGTCAGAAATTTTCCAGTTCCAAGCAACCCACATTCGGTAAAGAGCTTTTTGGGTTTGTGTTCGTACTTCCGCAGATTCATTAAAGATTTTTCTTTAATTGCAAAGCCATTATATGACCTCTTGAAGAAAGATAGACTTTTTAGGTTCGGAGAAAAGGAACTAGATTGCTTTCTCAATCTTAAAGAAAAATTGATCCAATCACCAATATTATCGATATATGACCATAGAGATGACACAGAGCTTCATTGCGATGCGAGTGCTCTGGGTTTCGGAGCGGTGTTGTTACAAAAAAACGCGATGGTAAAATGCATCCAGTGTTTTACTTCTCAAAACGTACTACGGAAGTAGAATCAAGATACCATAGTTTCGAATTGGAAACATTAGCGATTATATACGCGTTACACAGATTCCGTATATACTTACAGGGCAAACATTTTAAAATAATTACAGACTGCAATTCTCTTTACTCTTACTCTTAATAGAACAGAATTGAATCCCAGGATAGCAAGATGGGCACTGGAACTGCAAGAGTATGACTATGAGTTAGTACATAGGGCAGGAAAGAGAATGCAACACGTCGATGCTTTGAGTAGATGCAATGAGGTAATGGTTATTCAGACAAACAGTTTCGAAGACAACCTTGTTATTTGTCAAGCAAAAGATTCGAGTTAGCAAAGATAAAAATGTTATTGGAAAAATCGGAACACAAACTTTTTGAAATGAGGAACGGAGTAGTATACAGAAAAACAAATGATAAAAGATTATTATTTTATGTTCCAACAGAAATGGAGGACCACGTGTTATACAAATACCATGACGAACTAGGGCACATAGGCCGAGACAAAATGATTGACGCGATCAGCAAAAGTTATTGGTTCCCTAATGTCAAAGAAAAGGCAGTAAGGCACATAGAAAATTGTTTAAGATGCGTGGCATTTTCCCCAAAAAGCGGCAAGGGAGAAGGATTTTTAAATAGCATTCCAAAAGGAAATAAGCCTTTCGAAACAATTCATATTGACCATTTCGGACCAGTAGAAGCAGGGAGATCAAAAAAGCATGTTTTTTTGGTGATTGATGGGTTTACAAAATTTGTAAGACTGTATACAACAAAGACAACAAACACAAAAAAGAAGTTATTGCTGTAGCGTTGAATGACTATTTTAGAGCTTATAGTAAGCCTAAATGCATAATTTCAGACAGAGGCACATGTTTTACTTCCACAGAATTCGAGGAATTCGCGAACGAAAAACATATCCAGCACATAAAGATAGCAACAGGCTCACCCCAAGCTAACGGGCAAGTGGAAAGGGTCAATCGAACCATGGGACCAATGATTGCCAAGTTGACACAGCCAGACAAGGGCATATATTGGGACAAAGCGATAGAAAGTGTAGAACACGCATTAAACAATACCTTGCACAGAAGCATTAGGGAACACCCCAGCAAGATGCTTTTTGGGACTAATCAAAGGGGGGAGGTGTTGGACGATCTCAAAGAAAAATTAGCTGAGATAAACGAAATAGAAGACACATGCAATTTAGAAGAAATAAGGAAAAAAGGGGAAATTAATCAGCAACAGTCACAGACATATAACGAAGAATATTATAACAGAAGAAAGAAAAGTCCAACTGAATACCAGGAAGGGATTATGTTATGGTGAAAAACTTTGACAGCACTGCAGGAGCGTCCAAGAAACTAATACCTAGACATAAGGGACCGTACGTAATCGACAAAGTACTCAAAAACAATAGATTTTTGCTTAAAGATGTCGAAGGTTTTCAGCTTGCACGTAACCCTTATCAAGGGGTATGGAGCGGACAAAATATGAAACATTGGATAAAAAAAAAAACTCAATGAGTAAATTTGTACATTAGCAAATAGTATAAAGAATAATAACATAACACACAATTGTAAAATGTAATTTAAAACTTATAAGTAATGGTTAGTTATTAAGTTGCCAAATAAAAGTTAGAGTAATAAACAAATAATAGAGAATTAGGTTAAGACAATCAAAATTGTTATCTCATAAGATCAGGAGATCTTAAATGGTCAGGACGGCCGAGTTGTAGTAGGCCGTACACCACAATCAGCTGTTAGAATATAAGTATTAGTATAAGCATAAGTATAAGAGTATAGGAATAATGAGAAAGAAGAAGGAAATGGAATCGAGACAGTTCAGAGCAAATGTTGAAAGAGAGCAGAAGCGTTAAAATTAAGTCTGGAAAGCAAAGTAGTGAAAAGTGAAAGAAAGAACTAATTGATAACTGAATTATACGTCTGAATTATTAAGAGCTAAATAAATGTCTAAAATACAAAACTACATTATTATTATTATTATTATTATTATTATTATTATTATTATTATTATTATTATTATTATTATTATTATTATTATTATTATTATTATTATTATTATTATTATTATTATTATTATTATTATTATTATTATTATTATAATTACTATAATTTTTTTTTTTATTTCAAATACGTTTTATTTAACAAAATTATATACTCACTAAACTATGGTGAATACATTTTTAACATATAATTTTAAACCCTTAGTTGTGGAAAGTGGCCAAGTGGCCACATTTAATCACACAGATTTGAAGGCTGGAAACAAAAGCTCCTCCTTTTGCAAAAAAAATCAAATTTTATCCCAAATTATCAACAATTTGTAACCTTTATTAAAGTAGCGAGATCCCGTTCAATTGAGTAGCTACTGAAAATAAAAAGAAAAACCTCAAGAGTCGCTTTATTTACTCCTTGCTAAAATCAAATTGCATTTTGTTGTGGTTTGAGCAGGTGTATGGTGTTTGTCGTGTGCTGTATTGTGTGGTTTTGCTTGGAAATGACTTACAAGAGACGCGTTGCACAAGGCCGTATAGACTGTTTCTACACTGATAAAAAAATGTATTCATTACAATTACCAAAATTTGTACAAACAATTAAAATTAAATGAACACTCTCCGTCCGTCCGTCAGACTATAAGAGCTAGAAAGATGATAGTACAATACCCAAGCAGTACAAGTTTGTTTTTATTTTTTGACACACCCACTTTAGGGCGTTTTATTTGCATATAAAGGTAAATGTACAGGTAAACGTAGAATGTTTTAGTATAGAAAACTTTTTTGTTAGCTATGCTATCTGAACCAAATTTACACGGAAAGTACATATCTAAGAAGTACTGACCAAGTTTGATCCACATCGGACTACTATATCGTATAGCTCCCATAGGGCCGATCGGTCAAAAACACGCTCCAAATATGAATAAGTATGAAAAACTTTTGCGTTAACTAAGCTAGATTAACCAAACTCACACAGAATACATCTGCCAATAATATATATATACTGACCAAGTTTGATCCAAATCGGACAACTATATCGTATAGCTCCCATAGGGCCGATCGGTCAAAAATATGCTTTAAACATGAATTTTTATGAAAATGTTCTGTTTTTGCCAAGCTATTATATCGATCACCATTGTTAATAACAAATTTAAACTGAATAACGGGTATCCTAAAGTCGCGAGGCGACTATAACATTCTTCTTGTTTTTTTATTTTTTTATTTATAGCTGACATAAGTTCTTATAAAGTGTCTGCCTCAATGTACAGTAGAGTCAGTCCTGAGCGACGTTCGTTTCCCATTAAAGTTTTAAAATAATTTTTTATCAATATTAATTTTGAAAACTTCTTGCAGCAGTTGCAGTTGTAACTGGGAAGGTTACAATTTAAAAGCATTCTGTTATTACCCCCGAAAAACCAGATGCCTTACTACTGAACTTTACCAGCAATAACTAAATGAGTTTCTTAATGAAATTAAGTTTTTATTTTCCGATTTTATACTTGTTTCTTCAGCGTTTATTTGTTCATAAAAATTAACTAAAATGTCTTGAATGCACTTAGTTGACATGAGTTTCTCCGGTTAGAATATTCCGAATATACAACTTAGGTTGCAAAGAATCTGAAATCTTTCTTTAGTTTGAGAAATTAATAAATTTAAATAGCAACATTGACTAAGAAATAGTAGTAGTAGTATAATAAAAATCTTTATCTTTCTCCTTTGACAACCAGCCACTCCTTGGCAAACTATTGAAAGAACCGCAAAACCTATACAAAATGTCACTTAATAAAATACTTAAATCTAAGACTAAAACGGAAAAATCCTGCAGCTGGCAATAACCGACATACAAAAATTGTGAAATAAACAAAATTTGTGAAACTTTTATTAATTTTTGTTTTTTACTTTTTGTAATTTATTTGACAGATACGGCTGTTGCTACGCCTCTGCTTATGGGACAAATCCGTCGAAAATATCAAATTTATAACTATCCTGGCCAAGTTTGTTTCAAACTGGATTACCATGTCCTACAGGTAAAGGCAAATAATTTAACAATATAAAGGCAAATAATTAAATCTGAAATGTATGAATTTTTGTCTGTGTATATGCTTATCTCGAGAGAATAAATCATTGGCTCTTGTCCTATGCACACGTCAAGCGTCTTACTACTCATATTATGTAACCAAACCACCTGATGCTTGAGCTGAGAAAATGAACTTGTCAAGTGGTTGGCATAATTTATTAAGCAGTTTCTGTGAACGACGCAGTTTCAGATTATAACGTTGAGGTTTTTTAAATTTAAATGTTTTAAGCAAATTAAATATATTTCAATAATTGTAAACATTATTGTTTTACATGTTTTTCGGGCACTGATATAAAAAAGTATTGAAATATTATTAAAGACGTTGTTGACCACATTTTTAGTAGGTTCGGAAAAAAAGAACTTTGGGTTAATTTTGGATGCGTGCTAAGCTCATTGTCCACTGCAACCAATCCATTGATCATAACTCAGAACTAACTAGACTTGACTATAAATTTTTACAATTTTACAATTTGTACTTTCAAACTGTTCGATTTGGCTTATGTGATCTATATTAGATAGTTGTTCGATCCGTACCAAATTTGGTATGAATAGTTATAATGGTACTCTAAGTATAATATGTGAATTTCTTTAAAATTTGCACAGGTGGTTGGGGGCGTGTCCAAAATTTATATTAAGCTTTATCTACCTGCTCATTAAAGTAGTTTATGTACCAAATAGTCATACGGACAGACTGACCGATAGATGGACATTGACATATCGACTCGGCTGTTGATGCTGATCAAGAATATATATACATTATGGGGTCGGCCACGCCTCCTTCCGCCTGTTACGCACATTTAGCTTCTGACAAACCTTATAGGCCTATCTACTCTTATTTACAGTACGGGGTCTAAATATACTAATAATAATATATTGACTAGGTAGATAAAAGTTTTATTTTACTTATACTTTTATAGTCCTTCCGACTTTTACGTCTATTATTTTGACAAAATGAACAGAAACTTTAACCTGTCGTTAGTACAGGGTCTAAATGTACGTAAACGTTGCGAACTTAACTGCAAAATGATTAAGTTACTCCGACTTAAAAGTCGTCAATTTATCCTGCCTTGGAACGAGTCATAATTTTGTTCTCGTTTTTAGTTTGGTGGAATGTTTTTCAATAAAGAAATTTGCTCAGATACATGAAAACTAAGTTGAAACAAAAACATCTGGTATAAATACACTAAAATCATTCTATATAAATATATATATATAGAGCTACATAAACATATATACCATATCATATATATAAAAATATTCGCAGTCTCGAGAAAATGTGTTTTACTATTTATAACGCGCCAAGAGGGTGGTATGATTTTGTCACTCAATTCGTTACGTTCCGACGCGTATTTTGAAAACTGATTTTTGTGTTTGGCTACTTAATAAACCATTAATAATCTGGGCTTTTTCGAGTTTCGAATATTTCATTGAAAGCTTTATAAACCCAAACTTGATTTAATTCTTCTAAAGTAATTGTTTTATTTTCTTTAAAATAATATTTCAAAGTGCAAAAAATTATTTTAAAATAAAATTTGGTTTTAAATGCATACAAATTGGGGTATTTTTGTCTACACTACTTGACTTTAAGTGTAAGGCATAGAAAATCAATTAAAAGTTCATTTTCACTAAGAGAAAAGACGGAAACGGCCCTTCGAAAAATTCTAAGATATTTGACGAATAAAATAATTAAATCTGCCAGCTCCTATGTCTTTTCAATATCCCATTTTCCCAATTTCTCCATAAAATTATTCAAATACTCAACCAAAGTTTGGAATGCATTATTGGCTTAAGAACATTTTCTTTTTTTATAAGTGTGCAATAAATAAGCCAATAAATAAAAAAAAAAAAATGTAGCTATAATAACGATTTAAGCTGTGTAAAATTGACATAAATTTGTTACCTCCGTGTTAGTCAGCAACGGGTACTAAAGCTACAAATTTACATATCTTGAAGGAGTTATTTAAACACAATATATGCCAATTTTAATGACAATTTTCTGTATATTCTTAAGGAATTTTTTTTAATTTCTATCTTATTTTAATAACTATATAATAATTGTATATCGTTATTTATCAGACATAGAATTTTTTAAAATTTTTACAAAATGAAAAGATCATCGTCCAGTTTAAGGCGATGATAAAATCAAAATGGAATAACTTTGTCGAACAATTTGTTTGTTTTATGATCTTTCAAATATTCTTTTGCAGAGTAAACATTATTCGATGCTATGAATATATTCATGAACGCTTGTTTTGCTTTTTAGTAAAAACTCAATTTAAGACAACATATAACAGCAGATAAACGGGACCATCTTCTATACGTTTGTATATGTGGCATATGTACTTAGGTTTAAATATATGTATAAACATACATACATACTTCTATATAGATACACATACAAATATATAGGCAGGGACATGACAGAGACAGCGCCGTATGTTGGCTATATAAAATCGGGCCTTTACAATGCAAAAGCGGCTTTTCTTGGCAATTGTCTTCTGTCGTCTCCGATATTTTCACTACGATGTGTACATGCCACATATGTCGGCTATATAAACAGACTGACAATGGGGAAAACTGTGAATGCAAACTCAAATTCACATAAAATCGAATAAAAATTGCCTTAACATGTTTTGAGGGGCGTGGCTTTGGAAGGCGGGCGTGAAAACGAGAGGAATGAAGCAAATTGCATTGGATGGAGTTTTTTTTTGCTGCTGCCGGACTGACGCAGACTTCGTGTTTGTATTTTTAGAAGAACGCACTAAAAATAAATGCGAAGGCCGTTTCATCGTAACTGTCGGGTATACCAGGCTGGATCCATATACCACACCCCTCCATCCCTCTATACCTTGGAACTGCATAAGGTCAAAGTGTCAAACGCACTGTTCCTCCATAGTTTCATTCATATGACACTGGCGGAGGCAAAGCATGTATGACGCATGTATGACGCTGCAATGCCAAACAGGTGTCTACGTCATTGCAGGCTGCAAGTTCCGCAAAGCAGCCAAACAGCATTCGAAGCTTCAGCTCGTACAGGGATCATAAATCAAACTCAGTTTTGGTAGTACACTGAGAAAAAAAGAGCGTTTGCAGAGTGAAGTCCTTCGTTAACGAAGACAGATATAATTCCAAATAAACTTAAACAGAGTTTGGAATACATGACATAAATACACTGATAAATAAATATTTTTAAAGTTCTTTAAACTGAAGTTTCAAGAGACGAACTTCTTAAAAAAATAAAATATTCTGCTTTTATTTCATGTTTTATTTATTTTCCAATTGCATAAATTTGTTAGATATTTCAATTAGTCACGAAAGTCTTTAAAACACATTCCAAAACATGAACTTAAACATTTCAGTCTTCCATCAATAATATTAGAATAGGAGTTTATTGCTGTGTACCCAAAAAATCATTCACATCTTTCATTGTTGCTGTTGTTGCGTTGCTTTCGTCATCATCGTCTGCCCAATTCAGCTTTTCCCAATCCCCACTCCCTCTTTGCCTTCGTCTCCTGCCACCCACTTCCCTTGGGCCGCAACTTGGCTGTAGTGTGGCAAGCATCCAAGCATTTGAGGCATCGATTGGCTATTTGAAAATGTTGTTGCTGTTTGCTATGCGCTGATGCTGGCACTCGTAACACAGTGACCTAGTGGCGAGGCCACTCGGCCGACGCCGAGGAGCAGACACGTTCGGTTGGAGCCGAATGACGAGGAAAGCGAAAGTCTAGTGACGTCATAGCTGGCATTCATTCACAGGATATGAGGGCAGAATCGTTTCTGCAGCCAGCAAGGTGCGGCTCCAGCACCACGGCACGGCGAGGCAAAGAGATACACGCACAGAAGGACACTCAACGCACATGAAATTTCATTGAGAAAAAGAGGCAGTCGCTGTAGAAATCGCTTCGCAGTCTCAGTCGCAGTCGCTGCCCAGTTGCCTTCGCTGCCCAGTCGCTGCCGCATTCACACGACGAGCAGAGACCGCGAAGCATTTGGCAAACATGAATGCTGCAAAGGACACAGTCGCTCTCGCTGCCTCAGTCGCCAACGCCGTCGCAGTCGCAGCCAGCGTCCAAAGCGCGCGCTTCAAGTTGTGTCTGATTATGGTTAACATTTTGAAGCTGGCACATTTGGTAACAGCAGTTGAAAATTCATCTCCAAGCCATTCAGTTCGTCAGCATCCGGAGAACTCATGCTCAACTCAACAACCAACAACAAATTGTGCCATCATCAAATAATAACAGAATTGTAGTAGAATTACTTTTTTTTACAACATTTTTTTTTTGTGCTGTTTCTCGCTGGCGCAAGTGGCCTATATAAAAATATTAATGTTTTGCAAATAGTGATTTTAAGTGAACTCTCAACACTGCATTCGCTGGGTAAGTAATGCAATCCTCGGGAGCATGTCGTCCGTACGAGTTCCACTAATCAAGTTTTGGGCGTATTTGAAATTCAAAAACTTGACACGTTGAGCTCGTCCGTGTGGCAGTAACAGCAGCTGTACAAGAAAACAGTAATAAACAATTAAGTTAAATTATTTGGAATATTTATTTGAGTATTGCCTGCTTTTAGGCGCAAGACGCAAAGAGTGTCATGCTTAGACCCTGTAATAATTCATACTAGTCTATTTGTAAATTTATATGCCTGGACGCCTAGATCTTCGAATCCATAAGTGCTAGTCAGAGTAAATTTGGCATAAAGGTCTGCCCAGGTGTTATCCTAATCCGAGTTATTTTAGATTTTTCAAGTCAACCAATCTTGATACTACACATTCTAAAAAACAGTTAACAAACTTACATAACTAATGAAAAAAAGTTTATCATCGAAACCAATTGATTATATATTTAGGTCAATTTAGCGTATCCTCCACAACTTTGATCAAAATTGGCGCAGTGTATCTTAAAACTGCCTATAACAAACCCGTCGAAAGTGTTTCGATTATAATTATTATCTGGAAATATTGTCTATTATACAGACTCATTTTATGTCGACTAGCTCGACTGTTCCCAGTATTGCTATTTTGATACGTAAAGAGCCAGATAATTCGTATTGTGACTTTATCTTACCTTTCTCTTAGAGCCTGTTATTGTTTCTAAACCAAATTAAGTTAAACGTATGGCAGTAACTGTATAATAACATATACACTCAAGGAATTTAATGCATTTAAAACATGTAATTCATTTGATCTGTGTTCTTGATCCAAGAAAATATTCCTAGTTTTCAAGAATTTTTCAAAAATTTTCTCTCATCGGTGATTATTTTATATCAGTTTGTTTCTGAAAAGCGAACGATTAAATCGAAATTTAAGAAAATATTATAGAATATATGAACCAAAGATATTAAAATAATTTTACAGAAATATTTATGTATGTGTTTTAAATTTATTTTTGGCTTTATATGTTGTCTTTCAAAACATTTAAATTAATTTAGACAATTAAAAACAATTGTTACTTAGTAATATCGATAACAGTATTTATCTACAGACTAAACGAAATATTTAACATCCTTAAGCCATGCTTATTCACCCTTTCGTCTATAGAATAATAGATTTGAAATAGGATAAGGATAAGACCAACGCGGCCTAAGGACCTCCATGGTATTTTAATGGAATATTGACTTATTTGTATATATTCAAAAGATATGTGATGCTAAGATTGTCTTAATTAAATACCTATTTCATTTAAAAGTGTAGTGAGTTAAGACTCTATTGAAATTCGTGAGTTTTTAGTTGTTTGTAATATCTGGCAATAAAACAAACAATCAAAAATGTTGCATGCTTTTAGGCGCAAGCATTAATGACATGCTGTGTGTGACTGTGTATGTGTGTGTGTGTGTGTGTGTTTTGACTGCGTGTGCGAGCAACATGTGACTTGCTGGCAGAGGCCATTTACCCGCCAAGCTGCTGACGTCATTGTCACCATCTGTGGCAAAGCAATGGGGCCAGGTCAGGAGCAGCAGCAACACCAGCAGCATCCGAGCTGAAAGCAGCGGCTGAAGCAAGAGCACAGTAACCCAGTGACGAAGCGACACGAGACGAGACGAAGCACAGCCGACGAATAAAATCGACAAAATCGGAACATACAAGGGACCCAACAAAAAAAGTATACAAAAAATCACGAAACAAAAACGAACCTGCCACAACAGTCTGCGACGTCATCAACTACCGAGTGTGGATGCTGAGAAAGAGCGGTGTGAGGAGAGCGGTAGGAGGCAAGGCCAAGTTGAAGCGAGAGAAAATGAGAGCAGAAGAGTGAGAGAGAGAAAGAGAGGGAAGTGAAATCGCTGGCGAGCCCACAAAGTTGGTTGTCCTAGATTTTGGGTTAACTATTTTTAGCGCTGGGTTTGTCCTCAGTTCCTACAGATTCGAGCATGTAATTAAGCGGCGTGACGACATGAACAACAACCACACCCTCGCCACCCCACCCAACGAAGGTTGCAACTGCAATTTGCCGTGTGTGTTGTTGTAGTTTCTATGACGTCCATTTGGTTGCATTGGCATCTGGGCTCGCAATTTTGTGGTCACCTCCTGCAAAGGACACGTCTGACGTTCATTCGCTAGGACAATCCAATCCAAAGTCCAAGCCACTTATGCTGTCAATGTGTATTGCCCAGTGAGAGTGTGCAAGTGTGAGGTGTGTGCAGGTGTGTGCAGTTGTGTTTATGTGTGAGTAAGTGTGTGTAACTCTGTACACTGCTTTACTCATTTAATTACAACGTTATTCCATGAAAATTGATTGGAATCAAACTGTCAGTTAATAAAGATACGCCCATATGTATGTACATAGTTATACACCTGCACCTATCAGGTTTTTATAGAGTTTATTGTTGCAATTAATTACTTATCATGTCATGCTGATTTAAACAGGACCAGCGAATCGCCTAGACAGTGAATGAAACACTGAATAAATGAAACAAGAAAATTATTTTATTTTAATTATTCGCACTTCAAAAATAATATTTTCTCTGAGATTTGAATTCGTGTCTCTTTTCGGCCCAGCTTTACCGGGCCACATCCGAAGAGGATTGGGGGGCAGAACAACATGACGTCATCAACAAATCAAGTCCTCATAACTTCTGTATTTATCAATGAAATTTTAGGCACAAGTTATAGGAAATCAACACTCGTTTTGGCAACACTACACTACCTTAAAAGCCAGCCAGGCATATAGCTGTCATATGATTAATGGTTATAAATATATTTCTCTATTTATACTGATAAAATGTAGCATATGAAGTTGGCTTTAGATATTGTGGAGTTTGAAATTTAAAATTTCTTCCGAACATTTTAATACGTTTCTTTCTTGTTTTTAATACCCTGTAAGGGTATATTGCGTGAGGGTATATTGAGAAAATACAAAGTTGGTGCATAGACTACTATAATGAGCATGTAGATCGAACTTTATTTACATTTTTGACAGCCTGCTACCGCCCCAGCAAATCCTAAGAACATTTTCATATCGCGACCTATAAGATAATGAATCTATCGCAACCGAATTATGCGAAAAGTGGCATTAATATCCATTTGATCCGAATCGGACGACTATATTCTAAAGCTAGCATCGGTCGAGAATAGGTCATTTGCTTGAGCTGGGAACACCACATTTGGAATACAGAAATTGTTTTGAGCATGCAGATTAACTTTATTTTAAAGGTTTGATTGCTCCCAGTATCACACGAACCAAAAAAACATTATGAAAGAAGTGCAAGCGAGACGGAGACATGCTTTGTCGCGTTTTGCTTTGATTCATCTATCGTTACCAGTTCCTTAGTTCATTTGAGTGATTCATTATCGATAACTTTATAATGAAAGCTACGATACAAAATAATCGATTAGCTACTTTGCTCAGTTTTTCTTATGGTAGTTCTTTTGTTCGCGGACGATATTTTCACAACTTGAACTAATTATAATTATTTCAATTAATTTCAATCAAATTAATACAAATTAATTTGATCTTGAACCGATGCAAAAAATTGTATAGATTTAATTCACATTGCAAAAAAAAATAATTTAAAAAAGATCTCAAGTCGGGACTGGATTTCTCACAGGGTATCTTACGGTCGGGATAGCCGACCTTCATCTTGTTTGTATACCTTGTAAGTGGCAAGGCCTATGAACTTTTTAGATTTTATTCTGTCCGTCCGACTGTTCGTCTCACCGTCTGTCCGTCCGTATGAGCACCTGGATCTCAGAGACTATAAGGAGTAGTCCCACAAAATTTGGAATAAAAGTTCTTCTATAAGTCAAGCAGATCTTGTTTATTTAAAACGATTGCCCCATTGGCAATTTTCGTAGCCAATTGCTTTTTACAGCAGCTTTAGATGGACGATAACTTGGAGTCATCAGGGTAAAGTCAGGAGTCGTGAAGAGGACTTAATTCCCTTTGTATTTCTCTTTGGATATTGTTGCTTGACGAAAAGTGCTGAAGAATTTTACTTAAGGTTTCCAAAAATGTTTCTCCGTTCATCAACTTTTTCAAGACAAATGTTGATTAAATGTCCATTGTGGTTCTGCTTTTATTTTTCTGTTATTTTAAAAATGGTATTGTACTTTAATTTACATTATTGTTGGGAAGAAATTTATGGCGGCTTAAAAGTGCCCCATTTAATTTTATTCGCTTTCTGTGAAATTCTTTAAATTTTTTATTAAAGCCCATTAATTTATTCAATGTTTTAAGCATGTATTAACCATTTATAATGTTTAAGTACTATTTTGTAGCCGATGAATTCGCATTGAAAAGGAAAGCGTAAAAAACTCAAGCACTTAAAAGTCATATAATTTGGGAGTGGAAATTCCAGAAACTTTTAAGAGTCTCTAGGAGTATAGTATGGTCGTCTTTGCTTTTTTCCTTAAAACGGGTCGAAGAACAAGTGAATATGTCTAGAGCTTTTGGCAACATACTTTGATCTGCTGTCGAAATCTACCTAAATATTAAGGTTTTCATTTAGCTCGTATCATTTTTGTTCCCTGTGCTCAAAAGAGTACAGGGCTCTATTAGGTTTGTCAAAAGCGAAATGTGCTTAACAGGTACAAGGCGTTTCCGACCCCATAAAGTATTTATATTCGCCAGCAGCAGGAACACCTGTATCTCAGAGATTACAGGGGCTGCGGCTGGGGCTGGAAATGTATCGACATTTCGATCTAAGAAATAGATTTAAGCTGCACTTAATATAAAATTATTTTTCTTTTTAATATAAAATTTTATCTTTTCTCTTTTCTTAGCAAGCCAAAAGCTTGAGTTAAAATTTTCTAATATAGAAAAATTTGGCTGAATATAGAAAAGCGTTTTAATAAGTGAACTTAAAAGAATGAAGGTGTCGAAAAGTGCTAGTTTTAGCTATACATACTAGCAGATACACACATGTATATACATGAACCTGTATGTGTGAGAAAACTTATGTATGGGTGTGAGTTCGAGAGTGTTAGTAAGTGTGTGCATGTCAATTTAGTTGGCTGAAGACCAGTGCTGCCAAATTAGCCATTTTACGGCACGATCGATTTATTGTTGAACTAAAATGTTATGAAAGAAATTCTAAATGGAAGTTTTGTTTTAATTTATTCAGAAATTCTTTTGAATAAGTACCACCAAAAGATATATTTTTTATGTATAAAAATATAAAATTATTAATATAACTTGAATTGATTTACTTGAATAATATAATATTCTATTTCTATTTTTTATTATTAATTTGCTTCTTTACTATTCGTCCCTTCGCTTCCCTGTTAACCTTTATCTATGGGTCCGTCTAGCTTTATCTGTAGTCGCTTGAGGACAGCACTACTGAAGACCGCATTGAAAATTATGGTTTCGCAAGAACTACACCAAAAATAGGAAAAAGCAAAAACAAAAGCAGAAAAACGACTCGACACTGGACGTTGTTGCTCGGAGCTGTTGGCCTCTTTGCCGCAGACAATCTGTCACTTGATACGCGCCATTTTCGCTAAGCGCCGCTCTTCGCGTCGTCCCCCTTGCAGTACCGTACTTACCGCTGCCCTCTATGCGATGTTGTTGCTTTTTAAGCTGCTGACTGCTTTACCTGTGCTACCTTGTTGAGATTCCCCACACATGACAGGCCCCGTTGTACGGGCGCAGCGCAGCGAAGCATTCCAAACGGCGATGCCATACAAGTGACCGGTCATCGGGCAAAACGGTGGGTGTAGAAAGTACCGCTAGTACTAAGGGCGCTGGGGTGGTGCAGACTAAAGGTGTCACATGCATGCCGAGAACAATGTTATTTAATTTTTGTAACGCCCTCACATTGAATATGGCACCGCGTTTCCACTGATTGTGTGCTGTAACCCAGCCGTACCTGCTCCTTTTCCCTGCTTCCTGCCCCTTGCCCCTTCGATCGGATAGGCGCACAAAAAATAAAACATAAAATAGAAAACAACCCTATATGGAATTCGAATTCGAAATCGGGAATTTGTGTTGCTGCACATGAAGTTGCAAGTAGGCGGCATCATATTTCCTAACCTGCTGCAAGTTCCCGGTTTCCACTGGGCTTCTTTCAGCTGCAAGCACAAAGCCTGCCTCAATTATTTCTCTCGCTCAATTGTTGTATTACTTGCTATTTGTTTGTTACTTTTAATTTTCTAATCTTTATTTATTTTATTTTAGATTTCCTTCTTTATTTTATTTGAATTGCAGCAAAAGTGCAATCGACTGGCACCTAAAAGTAGGCATCGACTTTTTGATTAGTACTCACACATACATATGTGTGAGCTGTTGTAGTATTAGTGCGTGTGATTGCATGTGTGTGCGTATGCGTGCTGTTATTCACCGTTCAAGGAATAGGGGCTGGCACACACTAATACCCTATAATAATGTTATAAAGTCACACGCATACACACAGACACACACATGTAAGACTTCGCATTTGCTTGAGCACTCTGCGGTGCGTGTGTGTGTATGTATGTGTGTATGAGCGTGTGTGTGTGTGTGTGTGAGTGTTTGCGTGTTTGTGTGTGTGTGTGTGTGTGTGTGTGTGTGTGTGTGTGTGTGTGTGTGTGCGTGTGTGCGTGTGTGCATGTGTGTTGGGTGTCTTCATGAGCTGCTCAGCAGTTAGTTAAAAATTGTCTACACACATATGTACACTCATGCATACCTTGAGGGATGCGACGCTGTCGACAAAGCTGACGGCGACGTCGGCGTCAACTGCAACGTCAACGACAACGACGTCGATGTGGTTTACCTGCAGCTATAAAAGCGACCTGGAGGCCTGAACATTGTCTCAGTTAAATATTGTTAATTAAGCGATAACAGCAACGAGCAGCAGCCCGCATAACCAACAATAAGACCACCAACACCAAATAATTATTCAAATATATCAATAATAATAAATATATATTTTTTTGAAGTGAAACAAAGCAAACGCAATAATAAAAGGATCTCAATAATCCTAGAATGCAATATTTTTTTAAACAATTTATTTTTTTTTTTACGAAACAGTGTGACAAAACCATGAACAAGAATCCAATTAAGAAGCCCACTTTACGTAGTATAATTTCGGGCGCAGCTGTCATATTAAAACATTGCCAGCTTTTAGGCTATAACTATAACTGCAAATTGACAGTGCATAGTGCTTCATTTTTTTTCTTTTTTTTTTTTGCCAAATAATTAAGTCGTTTATTATTTACGAGAACTTTACAATTGGAGCATGAAAATGGTTTAAATTGAAAATCAATAAACGATCCGACTGAATACAATCTAAAGACAAGCAGCAACAACATCAGAAGCAACAGCAACATCAACAGTAAGAAAATCAAATATTCAAAACAATACCAAAGCCAACACACTTGGAATTGTGAACCACAACATATGTTGGGACTGTAGCTCATCATTAATTCAATACTAATGAAATCGCATCAAATATGCCAATAGGGTAGTCCTTCAAATAATAATACACAAAAATGTTCAATCCACATTCTAGGTGACAAGCAGTCGAAAGTAACTAGTGCCTAGTTCTTAGTAAAGAAATAAAGCACAATAAAATAGTGAAACCGAATTTTAAATCAAAAGTGAATTCAAGAGGTGCTTATTGCAGCTGCTGGCCACTGCACAAGATTAGACTCAAGACTCTTGTGCGTGTGACAGCGGCTATTGTAAGAGACCAGACAAACAGCTCAAATAAATGATTGCAAACTCTTAATATTACAAAATTAATCAACCATATTTTTGTATTTTGTTAAAACAATTAAAACAATTTCTTGTTTCTTTGGTTCAAATTCAAATTGTGCGCCTTTTTTTTGGATTGAAATTGGTTTTACTGAATTCAAGATAGACGTCACATAACATGTGTGCATGAAGTTGTATATGTTTGCGAAGAGTTATCAACCTTTTAATCAGGGCAGCTCAGCGCCATCGAATAGAAGATGTTGTTGCCGCCCATGTCGGTGCGCACCCAGCCCGGATGCAGACTGACGCAGAGAATTTTCTGGTCCTTCAAATCGATGCTCATCGATTTGGTGGCTGCATTCAGAGCTGCCTTGGAGGCGCGATAGGCGTACATGCCGCCATCTACGTTCGCCTGTATAGAGCCTAGTATGGAGCTCATGTTAATAACAGCGGCGCGGCCAACACCCATGCTCTGGGCCTCATTGGCCAACGAAGCCTTCTTCAGCAGCGGCAAGCAGGCTTTGGTTAGCATGATAGGAGCTACGGTGTTTGTTTGGAGCGTACTGGTCAGATCCTGGTGCTTGGTGGCGCCTAGACGCACAGACTTAGTTGCGACGCCAGCATTATTGAACAGTACATTGAGTCCACCATCTTTGGTTATGTTTGAAATTTTTCCCACCAACTGTTCGTAATCGTCAAAATTTTGCAAATCTGCAATGAAAAATGATTAACTAAAATAAAATAAATACCAAGGAGTGAATTTACTCACCAATCTCAAGCACATGAATATTGGCGTGCTTTTTGGCAAGCTCATTAAGCTCCTAAAAAATAAATATTTTAGTTTAAAATATATGCCGCATAAATAAAATTCAAATTGCAAACATCTATCGATATTAATTGTGTAAAAGCGGCCAACTTAACGCTTTATGGTTATAGGCTACTTAAGCGATACTATCGATATTTTTCAATGCACCATTCGTTTGTGCTTTCCATAACTGGAAATCCGAAGCGTCAACCGAAAACATAAAAGCAATTGCAAAAAGTTTACCGCTTATTTCGCATTTGCGTTCGCTAGCGAGAGTACAGAGCGGATTAACTAGTAACTGTCATCCGACGAGTTGGTTTGATATTTGTGTTTCTATTGCACTTCAGCATAAAGTGTTCGTCTTGAATTTGGCTAAAAGCTAAGCAAAACATTTGGAAATTTCTGTTAATACTGTTTTTTAGTCTAAAACACTTAAACAAACTGCAAAACATGGCGCCCGTAGATGGTAAAGGTGAGTACCAAAGGGTGATGCCAGAAGACATGAATTTGTCTGTAGCACGTAAATTTTAGTCGCTGTCTCGCTCGTTTTGGACTATTGTTGTTGGAAAGTTTTAATTATTCGAGTAAATTCTATGTGGATTTCTACAATTTCTTTGACAAATGGACGTGCATGAGTCACCATAATTGCGACATGACTAGCTATAACTTACTGTGGCCTGCTCCAAGTTGCGACAAGTTGTAATTAGATGCTGAGGCGGCACCGGCAGTGCATTTAACGCCTTTACCAGGCCTAGGCCCAACCCGCGATTGCAGCCAGTTATTAAAATGGAATTCATCCTGTTGACTGAATAGAACTGGTGTTGTAATTTGTTAGAACCGACCAAACCAATGAGGTATTTCGTCACGAAATCTAATCGAGTATTTGAACTTGAGATTAAGCAATGAGCACAATAAAGTGTTGAAGCTTTACAACTGACACAGGCGGCAAATGTTTCGTACTGCTGGCTGGCTCCTCGATTCGATTAGTAGCTACGAAACGAATGTCGACGTTGATATTAAATGCGTTTATCGCGAATGTGTTTGCTTTTCCACACTTTACTTTTATTATTATTAGACAAGCGGCCGGTGGCGGCAGCTGACAGAGTTGCCAACTGATTTAGAAAGTAGTGGAATGTTTGATTGTTTTAATGTAATTCGAGAATGTGGCAACTCTGTCAATGAAACAAACTGTTGCTCTTTCCAGTCGGAAATATTTATGCAAATTACGGTGGTTATTCTAAGCAGAACAAGTTTTAATATTATTATTAAACAGGCAACTCGGCGACCCTAAGCAATCGTCATATTTTTTTGCATTCCTCTTTATCCGCGCATTCGCGTTCATCAGTTCTGCTGCTGTTACGTAGTGAGCGCCGCTGTTTTTCTTCACTTTCCAATCATTCCAAGTGTTGGGTTCTGCCACCGCTTGACGACGACGACGACGACGACGAAATATCGCATATTTTATTTTTTGTGGCTCTGCTTTCGTTGAAAAGATTCTACATTTGTCTGCGCGTAACACAATAAACAAGTTGTTAATTTGCTATAATTGTGAATTTGAAGCTGCAGTAGCTTAAGTAAATAAATACATTGTGCAAAAAAGGAACGTGCCCTAAGCGTATATACTATAAAGACAACATGTCGCTAACACTTTGGAATTCAAGATTTTCCGTAACGTTAGTACGCCAGCATTCGACGATTTTTACGTCAGCTGGGACAGTAACAACAGCATCGAATCGTTTTCAGTATAAACTAAATTCAAATTCACAACTTCAACAACAAAGAAATTTAACAAATATGAAACAATCAAATCAGAGTGGTACTGAAAAGGGTAACAAACGCAACATGTCTCAGCAAGGGCGATCTTCTGTTGAAAGTTCAGCCAGTGATACCGGCCTAAATGTACCGCCTTTCAATCATCCTCACTGCGATAGACAGGCAATGTACCAGCAACCGGTGCGGAAAGTAAAGCCCCTTCGAGGTAAGCTCCGTCTAACTGTGGCTTAGTGGGTCGTTCTTGTAAATCGATCACATTTCACAAATCAGTTGGCAACGCGATAAACCACAATGGCGGCATTTGTTGGTGTTTTATTTTGCCATAAACTATTTTATTGCTTTCTCGTTCGCTCTGCCTTAACTTTCCTACGCATTTGCAAACATTCATTTGTATATATGTGTGTTTGTTATGCAATAACTGTTATTAAACAGTTCGCGCTTCTACGCACGTATCTGTGCCCTTACTTATCGAATTTCATTAGCTTTTTGCCGGCTTTTGCTTGTGTTACAAATAGCATAACGGCAAATTTGCTTTGTCATGACCAGTACAACGTGGTACATTGGTTGAGAAAGAGGAGGGGGAGAGGAAACAGCTTTAAACAACTTTCCAACTGTCTGTCTGATAATTTCACAAGATACCCTGCAATTGATTCAACGAAATGTTCGAGAATACTGCTGTATATATGTATGTACATATGTATTTCACAAACATCCAACAATGCCCATCTTGTAACAACAAATTGCGTCATTGACAATTTGTAAATTATCACGACGTCATTGTGAATGGCAAAATGCCATTCCCTAATGCCCTTGCTTTAGTGATCATCTTTAAAGAGGATGACATGCAACGTGGGTGGAATAATCTATATATACCCAGGCATTAAGTTAATATTGTTCAATATGTAGAGGCGTATAAATTAATAATGTGATAAGGTTTGAATTGTTTCCTTAATTTATACGAATGGTGATTTGCGGTTATCGTTTGTGGACTTTAAGTGGCTAAACTTGTATTAAAGTTTATTCAAAAAGTTCTTAAATTTCCGACATGATAATAATTTCGACATGAAATTGTGACCTGGATCTTATCAGAATTCAATGCATGTCCATAAAAAAAGTAGAATTGAAGTTAGCTACTTACTCACAGCAAATAGTGAGCCCTTATCCACCCCTACTGCGCCCCCTCGGAGTAATCCAACACCAACGTGGTATTATCGTGTAATCGCAAAATCGTAACCATGGAGAGCGTATTAGGTCAAAGCAAACCGCACGTCAAGGCGGGGCACAGATGATTGATCCAGTTAGATGTGAATTATATGTGACCTATGATTGTAATTACAAACACCTACGACTACACGGATCAGGACAACAACAGCGTTAAGGCGTGACAGGAACAAGAACTTTAATCAGTTGGAGCACAAGTTGCTGTCCAAATGCATCTATTTGAATTCGTGCCCGCTTCGCTTGCCGCGGAACAGCCCTCCAAGGGGCGTAGCGTTTATCGCTCTGCCTATTTGGACATACGACTTCGCACAAAGAATCCATCAATGGATATGGGTACCACTTTATTCCGGGCATTTTTAATATGTTTGCATTAAATATGTTTTAATTTGAATTCTTTTTTTTTTTTTTCTTCTTTCAGGTAACTATGATTACGATTTGGTTGTGATTGGAGGTGGATCCGGTGGCTTGGCCTGCGCCAAGGAGGCAGTTGCTCATGGCGCACGTGTTGCCTGCCTGGACTATGTTAAGCCAACACCAACTGGCACCAAATGGGGCGTTGGCGGCACCTGTGTCAACGTTGGCTGCATACCAAAGAAGCTGATGCATCAGGCTTCGCTCCTGGGCGAATCCGTGCACGAGGCTGCCGCCTATGGCTGGAATGTCGATGAGAAAATCAAGCCCGATTGGAACAAACTTGTTACCTCCGTGCAAAACCACATAAAGTCTGTTAATTGGGTGACTCGCGTCGATTTGCGCGACAAGTAAGTGCGACGTCGATGGCTTCTATTAAACCTGTACTAATTCTTTTACTTCTGCCTCTGTAGAAAAGTAGAGTACATCAATGGCTTGGGCTCCTTTGTGGACTCACATACACTGTCCGCCAAGCTCAAGAACGGCGATCGTACAATCACCGCACAAACCTTTGTGATTGCTGTGGGCGGTCGTCCACGTTACCCAAATATTCCCGGAGCCGTTGAATATGGCATCACCAGCGATGATATCTTCAGTCTGGATCGGGAGCCCGGCAAGACACTTGTTGTGGGCGCCGGCTGTAAGTGCCCAAAGATCATTCCTCTCTCATTAAGTCCATATAATTACTAATTCCTCCTCTCATTTTAGACATTGGTCTGGAGTGCGCTGGCTTCCTAAAGGGTCTTGGCTATGAACCCACTGTAATGGTACGTTCGATAGTGCTGCGTGGATTTGATCAGCAGATGGCCGGTCTTGTGGCCTCCTCCATGGAGGAACGCGGCATTCCATTCCTGCGCAAGACGGTGCCTCTCTCCGTTGAGAAGCAACCCGATGGCAGGCTTCTGGTCAAGTACGAGAATACGGAGACCGGTGAAGTAGACAGCGATGTCTTCGATACTGTGCTATGGGCAATTGGTCGCAAGGGTCTCGTTGAGGATCTTAATCTACCAAACGCTGGTGTGTTGGTGCAGAAGGACAAAATTCCTGTAGACAGTGAGGAGACAACCAATGTACCACATATTTATGCGGTCGGTGATATTATCTACGGCAAGCCGGAACTCACTCCTGTCGCAGTGCTTGCCGGCCGCCTGCTGGCCCGTCGCCTGTATGCGGATTCGGATTTGCGCATGGACTACGCCGATGTAGCCACAACTGTGTTTACCCCACTGGAGTACGCCTGCGTCGGTCTCAGCGAGGAGGATGCCGTCAAAGCCTACGGAGCCGAGGAGATTGAAGTATTCCATGGCTACTACAAGCCCACGGAGTTCTTTATTCCCCAGAAGAGTGTGCGCTACTGCTATGTTAAGGCTGTAGCACAGCGCACCGGGGAGCAGCGCGTCTATGGCCTGCATTACCTGGGCCCAGTGGCCGGAGAGGTCATCCAGGGCTTTGCTGCCGCTATTAAATCTGGTCTAACCATACCCACGCTGATGAACACGGTGGGCATTCACCCAACCACCGCGGAGGAGTTTACACGCCTGAGCATCACAAAGCGCTCTGGCTTGGATCCCACACCCGCCAGCTGCTGCAGCTAAACGGATTAATCCCAACCTAACGCTCTATACCCAACACGCCCAACAAAACAAAACACAAAGAAACACGCCCTTCCCCAACATGGGAGTTACCAACGAATTGGAGAGTTTTTGACGTTTTTTAGCGATAGAAATTCAAGTTTTAATAGTTTCGATAGAACCACTCACATACACACACACACACACACAATAGCTCAGTTTATGCACAGCAAGGCGCGTATGAGGATAAGGGCAAAATCATGTCTTCAGTAGAACTGAAGCATCTTTTGAATGAGAAGAAAAAAGGGTCGCACGAGAGCCCTTTTAAGGCGCAACGTCCGCTGTTGCCTTGCTTCCAGCCTCTGTGTGGCATGCACTCAAAATAACGAAATTATGTTTCATGAGAAAAATATGAATGAATAAATCTAAAATTTTACGGTAGAAAAATAGAATTTTTCACCCATATACTAAAATTGATTGTGTATTTTTATTTGTATTTCTTTGAAGAACTGTTTTTCATTCTGACATTGATTAGTTTTTTAGAAGCGATGAGTGAAGCAAAATGTGCGAAACTGATAAAAGGAGGCCGTTGCGACCCCATAAAGTATTTATCTAAAAACCACTATGATAATGCCAGTTTATTATATAACAAAAAATATTACATGTAAATGCCAATGAATATAATAAATAGGAAATTGGTATCGTATAAGTTCGAAGATTCCGAATCCTGTCAGTGAGTTATGTTTTAGTTTTCAATTTCACATTGTTTGTTGTTTTGCTTTTATGTGTGTCGCAGATTGAAATCTTGTCAGTACTCATGTTGTTTATTTATTTTTCAAATTCGAATGAATATTTCAAATTAAGTACAATCATATTCAAATATTATTTTCGAATTATTATACACATGCAATCACTGCTTTTTTACTTTGTATTTTTCAAACGTGATGTGAGTAACGCCTGAATAAACTTTTATTCTAAATTTGGCGATTATGGCTCTCACAGCCCTGTATTTTGTTGCTGTATTTATACACAGACTGAATCAGCGATATTGACTCTAATGTGGATTTTTATCAAACAACATATGTATGTACATAGTATGTGCACTTTATTCTGACATATCTAATTAATCGCTTTGTTCCTTTTTAGGGACGCTCTAAAAAAATTGCACAATGCTCAAATCTAAAATAGATCGCTATTAGAAGTATGTACATATGTATAGGTAAACATAAATAATATTGGCAGTTTAAATAAAAATACATATTATCTACGCAGCAGCTAAAAATTCTGGATTTCATTATTTAGAGCGAGACACGAACATGCTTAAGAGCGAGACAGAAACATGGAAATTGTTAGTAAACCACACGTCAAAGAGAAAACGGTGTGTAAAACATACCAAAAATTAAAAAGTGCAAGTTTTATTGCAAAAATGTTAATAAAAGCTTGTAATATGTATACCCGAATTTCAACTTAAATACTGAATTTTTACAAAGCCTACTTACTATTATCAACCATTGTGTTAAATTCGGAAACTTATTGATTGTAGATTTCGTTAGCTTTTCCAAAATTTATTATTTGCGACAATATTCTAAAGAACTAATGATATTGTTGTCACTTATTCGGTTAATATAGCTTTATGGCTGTGTTCAAGTCATAGATTTCAAATTTTCGATGACAACTTTGATACTTGGACAAACTGACATACGAAAAGATTCAAAAATGACGACGGTTTTATCAATAATAAAGTACACGCCAAACAATATGCCTCCAAACAAAGTACACGCCACTATTGCCATCCTAATAGTTTAGATAATCTTCTTGCGTTTGAATAGGAATTCACAATCAACCATCGATTAAACAGAAGTTTTGTGGAATAACTATCACCTGATCCACCACCGTGATCTCCCACCTTTAACATAAACATGACCATTGAATCAACGCCCAAATTATCTTAGAAGCGGTTTTAAGCTCCTTGAATGAAACGCTTTAAATATTGTCTAAACAAAAAGATGATACTATATAGGAGTATGAATTTCTATGAAAATGTTCTGTGTTTGCCAAGCTTTATATCCATCACCATTGTTAATAACAAATTGAAACTGAGTAACGGGTATCCTAAAGTCGCGAGGCGACTATAGCATTCTTTGTTGTTTTCTACTTCATTTATTTGGGTTTTTAGATTCGCTCAAAAATGCTAATTTGATTGGAAAACTGCACACTAGAATAAGTACGGGGTCTTTTACAGTTGGCTCGCCTGACTGCAGCCTTTCTTACATGTTTTAAATCGATTTAGTTTAGAGGTGGGATCGGGAACGAAATTGCTTCCCGTCGATTGTTCCGAAAATTGTTAACTGTATCACGCGGTCCCGACATTTCACGAAATATTTTTTTTACAAAAAGAATCAGTCATTTTTTTTTTAATAATTCATTCTACATATTAGCATTTTTATTTAAAACCAAACTTTTTCGTGTCACTAAACAATGCAAACGATGAATTAATTCGATAAATAAAGGAAATTGTATCGTGTCCCAACTGAACACGATCACTTATCCCGATAGTCCCGGGTTTTTTTTTTAAGACATTCCCATCCCGCCCGATCTCGATAAATTTTGCGGGTCCCGCGGGATTCCCGGAAATCGCGATTCCGACGCCCATCTCTAATTTGGTTATTAATAAAGTTCCCTGATTCTGATTCAATTTGATCAGAAATAGACATGTCTGCGATGTTAATTAAGAAAGCAAGTTATGGTGATTTGAAAGCCGTATATTATTAAGATCCAGTCAAGACTATATCGACCAGACTATATTTTAACTCTATGAGCTCTTTACTTTTGAGGCAGGAAAGATAGTTATTAGATAGTGAGTTTTTTTATATCTTTCTTGACTTTAATACTAGATATAGAACCCATGTGATATTTATGTAATAATTCATTTTTGTAAGTATTATTTTTAATAATTTTCTACTTCATTTATTTGTGTTTTTATAATTTTTTGCTTCAATTTAGTAGCGTATAATTGATTGTTTTAAAAAAAAATCAATTACATTTACAAACAGCTCAACTTGGCCTCAAAATATATATATAGATATATATTTGTTAATAGAATCTGACTTTGCTTTCTTGCCACGTGTTGCACGGTTGATGAAATTAGCGTAAGTAGCAACAAGAGTCGAAGAATAAAATACAAAAAAAAAAGAATCAACATTAATTATTTAATATTTATATATGGTTTATATCATTAGATCAGAGTTGAAGTCGCAGGTCCGCTTAGATGGCTGCACTCTGCTTGGTTGCCTCATTCAGTCGCTGCTGTTTGTTGACCGCGGATATGCACTTGGCCATGGTTGGGGAGGCCCGTGAAATAGCATCGGTCATAAAGTAATCACGCAGCTCCTTGAGCTTCACATCGATGGCACCACCGCTGATGGATTTGCTCTACATGGAATGGGATTGCGTTAATATTTACACAAAAAATGAGTTTATCCTGTGACCTAAAAAGTACGGCGTAATACTTACGGGCGTTGTCTGTGCACTGGCATCACTGCTACCGGCTGGGACTAGCTCCCCGAAGCGGGTTAGATGTGGTGCAATGTCGTCGAGGCGAGAGCGCAGCTGATCGAGTGTATCGTAGGCCAAGGGTTTGCCCACAATCTCCGACAGAGCACGCAAGATCTTCCAATCCTCACGTGCCATACCTGGTGGCGATACACCCGGCAGTGTCTGCTGTGACCGACCCTCGGTGTTCACATAAGTCGCCTGCTTCTCCGTGTATGCCGCACCAGGCAGCACAGCATCGGCAATGGACGCACCATTGTCACCATGCGATCCAATGTATACAACGAAGCAATCCTTGGGCAGCTGATCACGGCTCAGCTTACCAGCGTCGGCATTCAGCAAGAACAGTACCTTTGGCTGGCCCTGGAGCACACGCTGCAGACCGGGCTGGTAACCAACATCGAAGGCGCCCACTTGGGCAGCACTGTTATGCAGCACATTGAAGGGATTCCAATCCTGCCCAGCAATTAGACAATAACCAATATTTATAATTTAAAACAAATTGTGACCAGAACTTACCGGCTTCTTTAGCTTGTTGCAGTACTCAGAAATGGTGGCATGAATTGCAGCACCATCGGGACGCTCTAGAAGATCAGCACCAATGATGATCGCTGGCTTCTTGGCACCCTCAAGCACCTTGGAGAAGGCGTGAGAACCGCTGCACACATCCTTGATCAAACCAGCATCGGCACCTAGATTTTCATGTTCATAGGACAGATCAATGTTGGGTCCAATGGAGGCAATCTGCAGCTCATTGTGGACATAGGCCTTGCGCAGACGTGTGTTGACCAGTGGTGCTTCGTAGCGAGGATTGGTGCCCACCAAAAGCACAGCATCGGCCTGCTCCAGACCTGCAAGTACAGCCAAGGGTGAGAACAGTTAGGAATCGCCTTGAACGAAGGATGAGTTCACCTACCGGCAATGGTACTGTTGAGCAGATAGCTGGAACGCACATCGATGCCGCTGCCCTTAATGAAGTCCTGTTCAGTGACAAGATTCTCACCACCCAGACGATTGACCAGATCCTTAAGTGCGACCATAGCCTCCACATCGGCTAGCTGACCAGCAACACCGGCTACCTGACCATTAGCATTCTTAATGGCCTTGGCCACCGCAATGAGAGCTCCCTCCCATTCCACAGCCTGAAGCTCACCGTTTGGCATACGGACCATGGGCGCCACCAAGCGTTGGCGCTTGAGACCGTCGCAAGCAAAGCGTGACTTGTCCGCCAGCCACTCTTCGTTGACATCCTCATTTTCACGCGGCAGAATGCGCAGGACTTCATTGGTCCTGGTGCTCACAATGATGTTGCTGCCGACGGCATCGAGTACATCAATGCTGCTCACTTTGCGAATCTCCCAGGGACGTGCGACGAAACTGTATGGTTTGTTGGTGAGTGCACCAACGGGGCACAAATCAATCACATTGCCAGAGAGCTCGGTGAGGAAAAGTTTCTCCACATAAGTGCCAATTTGCATATCGTTGCCGCGTCCCGTGGTGCCCAGATCATCGACACCGGCTATTTCGGAGGCAAAACGCACGCAGCGAGTGCAGTGAATGCAGCGGGTCATAATTGTCTTGACGAGTGGACCAATGTCCTTATCCTCCACAGCTCTAAAAGATGAATTTTTGGTAAAAATAATTTTGTGGTACTCAGTTGGATACTTACCGCTTTCCAGTGTAGTTAATATCGGTGAAGCGTGAGCGATCGGAGCCAAAGGCCATAGCTTGATCCTGCAGGTCACATTCACCACCCTGATCACAAATGGGACAATCCAGTGGATGATTCATGAGCAGGAATTCCATTACGCCCTCGCGTGCCTTGCGGGTCAGATCGGAATTCGTTTTGATGCGCCATCCCTTCATTACTGGCATAGCACAGGCGGCCACTGGCTTTGGCGACTTCTCCACCTCAACGAGACACATACGGCAATTACCAGCGACAGCCAAACGCTCGTGATAGCAGAAGCGTGGAATCTCTACGCCAATTTCAGCGGCAGCCTGCAGTGGATTACGAAACAATGGAAGTTCAAATATGCTCATGTGTGAACTATATATATTGTTGATTTCTAACCTGGAGCACTGTAGTTCCTGGAAGCACCTTTACAGGAATATCATCGACAAACACCTCGATCTTCTCGGGCGCCTTGGCCGGTGTTTGGGCCACGACGGCGCTAGTGCGCACTGCTCGGCTGGCGATTTGGTGTGTGGGTGAGCCGAGTGCGCCCAGCGCCTTCACAAGCGGTGCACGTATCATATTTTCTGCAGCAATTCAATAGACAAACGGACAACAACATTAACATTAGTGACAATTACATAAGTTGCAAGCAGGCCAAGCAGGCACTTTCATTCATTTATTGATTATTCGCTGTCAGCTCCTGCTTGCAGTTCTTTTAACGCTTAACAATTATCCGAATTTTTAGTTGTCACCATAAACAATACTTACCGATATGCTGGAAAATATTTAGCAGCGCTACAGAAATTTATTAATGCCGAGCAGACAACTTTTTTTATATCGCTTTTGACAGTCGCACTGTAACTGTGCACAGGGCTGCCAACTGTTTGCTTGACAGCTGGTTTAGTGAGCGCCTAATTCAAGCAACAAATATTTCGTATATCTGTAAAACAATTTTTCTCTACAAACTACGTGCGTGTGAAATATAGTGAACTACTTTTTATTTATTTTAATTTTTCCAAATTATTATATTTTGTACAATAAATATGTAAAGGTGCGTACTGTGCTAAACTTAAATGTATATCGAATTACATATGCACTGTTGTCGTTAGCAGTCCTGGGAAAATAAGTAACAGCTGGCAACTCTGTATTCGACAGCTGATTGTGGATTGTTTACTTTTTTTTCGTAACGGCTGCCGTTCACATGGAGCCGGCAACATGTGCAAATCTTGTTTGTTTTTCAATCTGAAATTCAAATTATATTTTCAAATAAGGATTAAAATGTGCCGTCAAGACATGGGCTGCAACAAGCGACAATAAGAAATGACCAATAACACTGAGCTACAGCGTGACACAATTCATTCTCTGTAGTTCATCAACAGCCTTTTACTATTGTTGGCGCCAGTTGCAACACACACGCATACATACACAGACAAGCAGGCAACGCATTTGGCGGCACACTGATGAAACTGTGGCGCCACAAGTGAGATCGCCTGATTAGAGATCTGACATGAGAGTCACGCGAAAAAAACATTCAAGTACACTGCAGCCAGGATGACAATGATGATGCTTGCTTGGAGGTAGCCATAAGCTGTACGAACATGGCTATGTATAAGTACAAATGTACACATGTGTGCCTTAGTTTGTGCCAACGCACGATTTGTGCCTAGTCTCATGTCTGCTTGCTGCTTGCCTGGTAATCAGATAAAAATATATTATGACGTACCAGACCGACTTTTCATTGTTAATTGAGCGACGTTGGCGGCAGCAGCAGCACGGCATCACCGGTAAAAACCTTTTTGACGAAGTCTGATCAAACCCGGCCCTGAATGATCCGAGATTGAGACGTGCTCGATATCTCTTGGCATCAGCAGCAGCGACTGAGAGTCAAACTGCGACAGCGACGTGCAGTTGACGGCGATGCTGCGTCGCTGGCGTCTGCTTGCTGTCGCGTCGCACCTCGCCGTGCATTGCTCTTATCTTACATCTCAGTTTGTGTTTTTTGTTGCTGTTGTTTCTGCTTTACATTATCGCATTTGTATCTGCTGTTCACGTGTGAGTGTGTATTTGTGTGTGTGTCTCTCTTATTGTTTGCTGTTAATGTTGGTGCTGCCACGCTCCAGGTCTAGCTCCAGACGTGTCGCCACAATTTGCCGCCAAACGCCGCCGCCATTGCCCGCTTGGCGCCTAAAAATCAAACGGGCGCCATACAACAAATTTTTTAAAAATAACGTGCAGCGCCGCTGACGTCAACGTCGACGTAGACTAATAACGTGATTTGTTCTCGTGGCTATTTTTGCGCGCATGGAAGCATTGTTAACGATCTTCTCCTGCTCTCGCACAGCTTCGACTTGTCTTGCCTCGACTGTGGTCTGCTCTGAAGTCTGGCGTCGCCATCGTCATCTAGAGTTTTTACAATGTGATAATTTACTCCCCTTTTTGCGCCGCGAGCGTTTATGTTTTGAGTATCCTTTAACGTTTAACGGTGACGTCCTTGGAACACCAGCAATTTCTGGGCACCGCTGCTCATGGAAGATGTATGATATGATTATAATTATATAGTAAACAGTCGCTATTCTACTAGCAACACACATGACAACCATAAATGCTGCTCCAGACTGCAGACAGAGAAAAAATGATGACACTGCTGATAATGAGCCAGAGTGAAGGGTTACTGCCAGCAGCGGCAGCGACAACGACAGCGGCAGCTACAGCGGCGTCAGCAGCATTCGAATTTTGAATTTTTGCTTTACAAGAAAATTCGCTGCGCTGTGGGTCACATGCAGCTGGCGCGGCAGAACGACGCCGCACCAGCTTCATTGAGAAAGAGCGCCATGGCGCTGCTGCTGTCGCTGCTGGCAGTTATTCATTGTGAAAGCTGCGCTGCTGCCGCCGCTGTGAAGCTGGCGACTCACGACAGCGGCAACAATAGCAGCAGCAGTAACAACAGCAACAACCAACGTTCGTGAGTGTTCGTTCGCTTGTTCATCGCTCGATCGTGCATTCGTCGTTCGATTGGCATCTTCGTTAGTTCGTTCATTTCGTTTGGCCGGCAGTCGTTCGGCTATTTGGGCTCCGGCTTTAGCTACATGTGTGTGAGTGTGTCTGTGTTACTGGCACTGGGCTCCCCAATCTTTCCTTCAAATAAAACCAGGGCCCGCTTGCAATTTTCACTTAGTTTGAGTCCGAACGGCGAATGCGCCGGCGTGTCCGTGTGTGTGTATGTGTGCGTGCGTGTGAGTGTGTTTACGAACGTGTACTTGAGTGCGTGCGTGTGTGTTTGTGTGCGTGTTCTCGTGTGTGCACAATAAGATCGATACAATTTGAATTGCGCTAATTGAAACTGCAATTGAACTTGAATCGATAGACAACCGGCGAACGCGCGCCAAACTTATTATTGTTTATTTATCGATTTGTAATCTCTTTTTTTTGCTGTTGGTGTTTCCACTGGTTTGTGCTTTATCAGAAGAGTGCGCATGCGCAACAACAAAAGTTAACAAACAAAAAAAAAAAACGGAAATAAAAAAAAATAATACCTCATAAAAAATCGCAGAGTCATCGCCGGCGCATACATTGTTTGTTATTTGTGTGTCTCTCTTCTTTTTTTTATTATTTATTTGTTTTGTGCGAATCTGACGAATTGGACGATCCGAATTGACTTTATTACCCACAGCATTTACCTGACATCATCTTCACATCATAATCATTGGCGTCATTATCGCCATTGTCACCGTAACAATAACCAGCGACGTCGTCGGTACTTGCGGTTAATATCTTTACGGGCTTCATTCAGAGCAAAACTACTCAAAACAAACACCGAGAGAGGAAGAGAAGCGAGGGTGACAGAGACAATCGCTGAATATTACCAAGTAAGTAAACTAAATGTACCTACTAAGTATAGTACAAGCTAGAAATACTACAATACATCTTTGTTGCGGTACTCAACAGTGCTGTCACATAAGCCTTTTTCGGTAAAAGCTGCTTTTTTAGACCGCGTACTCTAATATTGAGTCAATTATGTTTGTCAGAAGCGAAATGTGCGTAACTGGTTGAAAGAGGCGTTGCAACTCCGCAAAGTGTATATATTCTTGATCAGCATAAACAGCCGAGTCGATATTGCAATGTCCCCTATCGCAAATTGTAAAAAAAAACATATTTATGACCCTATAACTTGAAAACTTTTTAAGCTATAGTAAACAAGTTTACAAATTATGTGTATCGTACCATGCTCACCAAGTTTGATCCGGATCGGTCCGTTATATTCTAAGACAAATCGCTTAAAATTGTGCACTAGAAGGAGTACGTGGTCTTTCACAGCCGGCTCGCTCGACTGTAGTCTTTTTTACTCGTTTTTTATTTGTAAATTTTGACTCGTGATTTCCTCTGATTTTTTTTAAATTAAAAAAAATGTATTAGTTTTGTAATCAGTGGCAAAACTGATAACTGGTGTTAGTAAATGTTCGAGTCTCATTTAATTCCATATGAGTAATCTGAAACATTCTTAATTTTTCCACGCTAATCATAAACTTTATGATTAGCGTGGAAAAATTAAGAATGTTTCAGATTTTATTTTTGTTATTGTTCTATGCCTCAATTAGTAAAAATCGGAAGTCTTTAGAAGCAGAACAAGCTATAGTGTGGCAATTCTAGAAACTTTATAACTATGTTAAGCATTTTTAAATTTAGCTAGAAAGGAAATTTTTTTTGATTCAATGCTTTAACTTTATAAATTTACAGATTTTAGAAACAAGAAATTAATTAAGTCACATTAATTTTGTTAGGATTATATTTTATTACTTTTGTATTACTACAGGGTCTAAATAATATGTAAAACTTTTTCTGCGACTGTTTTGAGAAGAAATCGCTATTTATAAGGATAAGATCTAAGATTGAAACATTTGGATTTATTTATTTTTTAAACCGCGGCTCACATTAAGCAGTTGAAATTTTTGACTACAAATTAAAATTTGTCGGTTTTTATTTTCATCATTTGACCCGATAAAATAAAATATATTTGCAACATCTCAGCTTCATTTACTTTATCGTTTATACTCTTTGATAAACACCTTTATATATTTATATATATGTTCTTCTTAACACCAAAAGTCAAAAACTTTTTAAGTACTTATAATCTATCCAATATCCCAATGGCTTTGTACATTTATGTTTGTTTTATAGTAAAAAAAAAAATATATTTAACATAAATTTCAGAGAGTATTGTGTTAATGTTTCGAAGTTTGTAACGCATTGAAAAATGTGTTTCCGATGCCATAAAGTACATATATTCCTAATCAAAATCAACAACCGAGTCCATATACATGGCTATGTCCCTCTGTCTGTACGAACTAGTCCCTCAGTTTTAACGCTATCTCGAGGAAATGATGTGTATTCTCTGTGCGCGCACGCGTTTATATGTTAAAATCGTCCAGATCGGATAAGTATACCATATAACTTGCATAGGATCAATCGGTTGAAAAAAAAGCTATCACAACATAATGTAGTCTGTTTGCATTTTGTACATAACCAAAATTCGGATGTGGATGATCAAACCACTGATGATCGGTTGCATTGATTTGCTCCATTACCAATGGTTAGCTCCATTAAACTAACTATTAAATGTATGAAGAAAAGTTAGAGTTTTATTAAGAAATTTTGAACTGCAAAAAGCTGTTGTATTGTTAGCTGTTTTTGTGATTTGGCTGTTTTCAGTTTAATTTTTATTTTTTTGCTTTTTGTTGCCTTTTAGGCCAAACCGTAGCCATATATTAAGCTAATTTCCTGTATGATCTCAGACAGCGATCACACAATCACAGAGACCAAGAGAGAAAAAGATAGAGAGATAGCGAGAGAGAGAGGGAGGGAGAGGGAGACACAGACACAAGCACAATCATGCTTGCAGATACACATACACATATTGTTTGTATCCGAGAGATACACAAAGTCAGGCGAGCTACATAAATAAATGCCGCCAGCAACTCCCAAGAATGGTCAAAATAAACGCGCGGCGAATGTTTTGCCCAAAAGCAACAACAATGTACACACAAAAAAGCAAACAAATTAAATTGAATTATTTGTTATAACGTATTTTGTAAGCTGCAGTACATACACACACATGTATGCGTATATATGTATGTTTATAAAACGACTCCACTGTGCCCACCTCAAACTAAATTTTATATCCCATTTAAGCAAAAGTTGTACCGTTTTTAAATTTGTTAAAATTTAGAAAAATATCCATTTTGTTCCCCAAAAACCGTAAAATTTAATAAATAAACCTAAAAGTTTTTTATTTTTAAAATTTTTAACAATCCAGATATATTGTGGAGATTTTTAGACAACTCACTTTGGTTTATGAGAACAAAAAACATTTTGTTTTATTTTTTATCAATATATTTTCTAAATTGCAATTGTATAAAAAGTGTACAAATTTAAAACTCAGTGCCATTCAAAGCGAATTGGTACAAAAAGTTGCAAAATGTACCAAAACTGGCAACCATGCGCGCCACCCTCTCTTTCCCCCCTCTTTCTCTATCTCTCTCCCCGCTCTGTCTATGGGACGATCTGTGGCCATCCCAAGAAACGCCTGTGCATTTTTTGTACAACAAGAAGCCGGAGTCTGAACGCTAGGAAAAGAGAAGGATGGAAAAAGAGCGAACGAGATAGAGAGGAACAGAGCGCGAAAAATAATAAAAATAAAATGGGGAAAAAATCAAAACGACTTTGCCATAAAAAATACATTTTCGGCCCACATGCGATGGAAGCGACGCGGAGACGCCCGCCACTAAAGAAATTAAAATATGCCTCGAGACGGCGACAACAACAACAACCACGTTGACTCCACATTTGCGAGTATCGCTGGAGTTACGTGCGATCTGGACAGGGTAGGGAGACCCACTTCTCCCCTTCCACTCTACTTCCACTCCACTTCACTTCCACTTTACTTATACTCTTTCAGCCAAAGCCCCCGTGCTTCGACTGTGATCGTTGCCGCCCTTCGTATCTCTCACTGCTCAACGAACGGTAGTCGTTCCGCGTTTTACGTTAAAAGTTTCATTTCATTCATAAAAATAAAATCTGTATGCCGACTTGGGTACATGTACATGTATGCATATTTATGTGTATGTGTGTGTGTGTGTGTGTAAGTGTGCTTGTTGTTGCGTGTGTGGCTCAATGAAACTACAACGCATGAATGAAAAATATGTGAATGAAGCACCGACAATGGGAGTCACAACTGGTAGGCGTACAAATTGCTTTGGTTTCGTTCGTCTCCGGATTATTTTAAAGCGAAATCTTTAAATGCCCAGCCTCCAGCTTCATTTATGTTAGCATAGTCCATTTTTAGACCCCGTACTCTAAAAGAGCACAGGGATTATTAGCTTTGTCACAAGCGAAAAGTGTGACAGCTTAAAATATATATATTCTTGATCAGCGTCAACAGCCGAGTTGATATTGCTGTATCCGTTTGTCCGACTCTTCGTCTATAGGAGCACCTTTAAGAGCTAGACCTACTAAACTTCAAACCATTGCCACGTCCCTACCCTCCTCCAAACTGTATAATAACAACTGCTAGAACTATCCCGAAATTATTAATTTGTTTTAAAAAATGCGAACTAGAATGAGTACGGGGTCTTTTTACAGTCGGCTCGCTCGACTGCAGACTTTCATACTTGTTTTATTGTCTATTTGTTTGTTGATTTTATTTGCCATTTTCTTTTGGTTTGTGGGCAGATGATCCTCAACTTTTTAGCTAGAATTGGGCACAGAAAAAATTCAGGTATACATTAAACTATTTAATTTTAAAATAATGTTGAGAGAATTAATCATTACAGAACTTTGATTGATTAAATTAATCGTATGAACATAGTTAATTTTTCAATAAAAGTTTATTTTGGAAATAATAATATTTAAGATTAAAATTTATTTGTTAAGCACTTGACTATATATTAAAATATAATTTAATCAACTTTGTTGAATTTTAGACAAACTTTTTAAATAAAGCGTACAGCAGTTGGTCAGGGGGAATAAAACTTTATTTAACTATTTAAATTTTATAGTATTTTTATTAGCATAGTTTTGGATAGAGTGTATCTGTGTTGTCGGCTAATGGCAATTCAATTTTGCGATTGCGCTTGCGTTCCTTCTTAGGTATGGAGTGTTTTTCCTCTTTCTGGGGAATTTTTTGTGATATCTTTTTTTTTTTGTCTTGAGGTCGCATTATTTGCATACAAAGTTAAGATGATCTAAGAGTAGAGCTTAGTTTGTCACAAATGATGACAATGTTGATGATCATTATCATGAGATGATGATGTGATCGACCAGCCAAATGTAAAGCGACAACAAAACGTGGCTAATAAATTAGGCAAAGCGTCAACAGAGCTGTTGACAAATGTCAATTTTTTGAACACCAACGCCAGCAATTCTGAAAAAAATATGTTGACAAAATTAAAAAAAAATTATTAAGGAAGGCTACAGCAATCCGACAGTAAAAGACCGCGTACTCATTCTAGTTGGCATCATTTTCAACCGACTTGAGCTGTGGAAGCTATAGGCTATACTTGTCTGATCTGGACCAAACTTGGTAAGAATATAGTTATAATGATGTCATACACATAATGAGTGAGTTTGGTTTCGATCGCTTAACAAACACTGCATGTCTTCACAAAAATAATCTATGTTCGACCGATTTATCCTATTGGGACTAGTTTATAGTTGTCCGATCCGGATCAAACTTGGTAAAGATAGGTATAACGGTACCATACACTTATTGTGTGAACTTGGTCGTTATGGTGACTTGAACATAGTTTTTTAAGGTGACCATAGTTTTATAAAATTTTGCGGGGGCGGATAGGGACGTGTCAACCATTTTAATTAAACATGATCTGCACGACAAAAGGACGGACATTCTTTCCATATTTGGTGTCTATAGTTCTTGTTCTTCTCATGGATTTGGTCGGCAAAATGTTTGAACATTTTTCAGGTATAATGAAAAGACATAGGAGCTGCAGGATTTGGTTATATTGTTCGTCAAAAATGTTAGAATTTTTTGAAACTAAAAGAAAAACAAAAAACAAAATGCCGGCTCCAAAATGGCGGTTTCCGTCTAACTCTGTGTTTCCACAACTTCTCTGGTAGTGATCGAAAGTCCATTAAAAGCTTACAGAAGTTTATTATATTTTCTAAGCTCTATTTTTAAAAAATTTGACTTTCTTAAATTTTAATTTATTTATAAGGCATTTTTATGAAGATATATGTATAGATCGACCGCTACTCATGAAGTTAGGTTGGAAAACAGTGTTTTGAGTAAATCACGTTCAAAGTTCTTTTTACCGCCTTCTAGACCGTGGAAGGAGCGTTCGACTCACTGTAACTTGGTAAATAAGTATGCTTGATTAGGTCCTATTAAAAGATCCAGGTCTTTGGACAGACAGATTGACGGACATCGCTATATCGAATCGAATTACGGAAATTTGTCTTCTAACAAACCTAAGAGACCCCTCTACTCTTTTTTAGAGCACGGGGTCTGAAAACAAACAAAAAAATAATATAATTAAAAAAACGAATACCAAATTTTAAATCAAATATATATATAGTATATTAATGAGTGTATAAATGATCAGAGCAAATCAAAGTTGGGAGTCGGGAGCCGAGACAGATGACCAATCGCGGCAATTTATCTTGGACTGCAATGAAATTTAGCCCGTCTAGGAAGGAGAAACTATATACTCATGTGAGATCATTCAGCCCACGTGCTCGGCAAGAGCATGAGCATTCAGCTAAAAAAGCCAGCGATGCGATTAGATAAATCAACTAAGCCTAATGATTGAATCGGTCGGTTTAGCTTTCACACAAATTCGTTTCACACGAATACATGCAGTGAAAACACGAAAGAAAATCTGTCATTTTATACCCTGTGAGGGTATATTGGGTTTGTGCAAACAAGCCATGACCGTCTGTGCGTCAGTCCGTCCGTAGGAACGCTGAGATTTCAGAGACCAAATTTGGAACATAGACTACTCTATGTTCAGGTAGATTAAATTTATTTTTAATTTTTGCCACGCCTCCTACCGTTCCAAATACCAAAATCGCGTATTTTGTTTAAAGTACTTACTGTTCATACCGAAATCATACTAGTCATACTAAGATACTAAATAATCGACCTTGAACAGCTGTTCAGCTGTATCGTTCGAGTTGCGTTTACGGACTTCTCACAGGGTACCTTAAGGTCGGGAGAGCCCGACTGTACTTTTATTCTTGTTTATCCTCGAGATGTGACAGTCTTGCAAATCCCTGTAGACAATTGTCGTTTTTTTCTTTTCAATGTCAGATATTTGATATTGTATTCAAATTTAATCGAACTTAAGTCGAATCTTTAAATTTATGCTGTGTAAATTCGGTTAAAGTTTTCTTAATTAAAACACAAGTTTACGACAAGAACGTCTAGTTTGCATAGCGATAGGCGAACAGACCGACATGGCTATATTGACCAAAGCATTGAAGTTGATCAAGAATGTATGAACATTCTCCTGATTTAACAAAGCCAGTAGACTCCTGTACTCTTTCTGAATACGGGGTCTAAAACGCTTCAATTTCCAATACATTGATGCATTGTGCAGTCGGGTTGAGAGCAGTTCATCAATCAGCGCTGGCAGCAATTACAATTGGCAGCCAGCGAAGCATGGCCAAGTAAGCTGCAGACAACATCATTGATCAATGCTCTGCGGATGCGAATGGAGGAATTGGAATTGGAATGGGAAGGAGACGGGGAAGGGGTATCGGCAGTGGTGGGGTTGGGGGCACTACTGCACTGTCGTCTGCCGTTTGTCGATTTCGAAATGAAAATTCAATCAATTTAATGGAGGGAGCCGTCAAATGTGATTGATTGATAATTAAAAGTGGCGCCTTCCATCCGACCAAGTGCAGCATAATGAACAGACTGGCTGTCAAGCCAGGGACTCGAATCGAATCGACTCGACCGGGACTCAAACTCGAACTACGACTTGGACTTGGACCAGCGACACTGTCTGGAAACTGATGTTCTAACGTTTAGCATATGATAATGTGGCGCTTGCTAATTTTTTGCGATTCTTTCAAGTTTCGCCGCAATTGCAAATGAGAATGTATCGCAGTTCGGAGAAGACTTAAGACTGGATACAGTGGACTGTTGATAATGAAACCTGAGTTAAACCATCACTTTATTGTCAACATTATACTCACGTTTAATTTTTCAAATGAATTTTAATTAAATTTTAGATTTCAACGGCGCCTGTTTAAGGCGCCAAGCAAATCTGTTTAACTCTACATATACTAAAAAGTTAACAGAACATATCATCAGGTTTGTCTTAGTGTAGAATATATAAAGATCTCCTGGTGATCTAAAAATTATTTTAAGTTCATTAAGTTCTTCAGAATAGGACGGGAACCTTGATTTAAAAATTCTCTAAAACACAATTTATCTACTTAAACTACATTTTTTCTATAAGACAATAAATATTTTATTGAAATAATAATCAACACGAAGAAATTCTTATTATACACTAGAGATTATTAAAATAAGTAAATAAAGTAAATAAAAATAAGTACATATAAGTATGTATTAAAATAAAAATTTTTTTTTACCAATTTCTTTTTTCATATGAATAAAGTTCACATAGCTAATACATTTTTCTGACTAATTAGGCGAACATAGCTTAATATGAATTCAAACGGCCAAAACCATCAGGGAATTAGAATCGTTTCGATGTAAAAATAGTTTAAGATTAAATGTTTTTACAATTATACCTTTATTTGTTCGTTGATCTTAAAGCATTGTTCTAACTGACTAATTGTCTATGTAGACGATTAAAACATTTTCCAGTTTTTGGTATTGATATTTACTTTATTAAATTTTACTTAAATTAATTAAAAAACACCCTAGAATACATTAAAAATGTCCAAACATTTAATGTTTACGATATAAGAGCAACAAAATACAATAAAATATATTATATTTTTTATGTTTAGCTACAATTTTGAAATATCAAATTTATTTTTGCTGTGAAAATCATTTTTGTAGAAAAATAATTCATTTTTGTTTCAAAAACTAAAAATTTGCAGCTTTTAACTAGCGAAATAAATAGAATTATAAATATATACAAAATAATAATTTAAGTAATAGAAAGTTAAAATTATATAAACTTTCTTTGTGTAGGGTACTCGCTATTCGCTGTAGTGCCCAAAAATTAAACTGCTCATATGATTTGTATATTTTTGGGCACGTTTCGTGCTTGGTAAATTTGAAAGAAAAGGTTTTTAATTTGTTTTCAAGCTAATGAGCTTTGTTAAATTTTATTAATGGAATTGCCAACATTTATCATAAATTACAAATCGTGATCGTGATAACAGCGCCAATTCTCCAACCAAAAACAACACAGACAACAACAGCAAGTTCCCATCTTTGAAATCCAGCTTCAGACTATAGTGTCATCTTAGCTTGGTCAAGACTTCGTCATCTGTTCATATTTTAAATAATTAAGTTGTCGTGTGTTGCTTTGATAATGACAACACTGTTGTTGTTTCAGTTTTTAGACCACGTACTCGGAAAAAGTAGAGGAGTCTATTAGGTTTGCCAGAAGCCAAATCAGGCTTGGCCGACCCCATGAAGTATATTTATTCTTGATCAGCATCAACAGTCAAGTCGATATAGCGATGTCCGTCTGTCCATATGATCAAATTTATTTTGAATTGTTTCCACGCCCCCAAACCTTGTTAACAACGATGTTCACCTCGCCAAAAACTGTTTTCACATCACCATAACTCCGAATGATAACATTATAACTATAACTTATAGCATCTATTCCCTAATGAGTACGTGGTCTTTTACAGTCGGCTCCCTCTACTGTAGCCTTTCTTAGTTGTTGTTTTGTTGTGTCCGTTGTTTTTGCTGCTGCTTCTGCTGTTGTGTAGTTTTTGCGCTTCTCTTTGAAGCGCCGCATTCAAATTCTTTTTGCTTATTTTTATTGCTCGTGTGTTTCTGGAAATGTCTGTTTCTTTCTCCCGCTCCCATACGATATCTCCCTCTTCCTTGTCCTTTTCCGGCTTTGGGAACTTCCCAAAATTTGACATCTTTATTTTATTCCCTTCATCTACATATCTCTCTCCCAGTCTTACTACATCCATCTCTTTCTTTTTCTATAATACTAAAAGCCAAATCATTTATTCCCAATGGTTAAAATGAACTTATGTTTTTGTGACATGTACCGTCTATCGGAGCGAACAAAGAAATCGTATGGAGATCGTAAGGTAACAGTTCTTTGCTACAGAAACTGAAAGCAAGCCGTATTGACAATATTCAGACAAAAAACTTTAAATCTTATAATTCTTTTAAGAACGGCTACTAAATATTTGATTAGTTGGAACTTTTTTAAAAATCTGCGCATTTGATAACCTGGATAAAGTTTGTGTTGAAATTATTTTAGTACCCTCAACCCAAAAGTAGCATTTCCAACCCTATAAAGTACAGGGCCCGCCACCCGAAGTAAAACTAGTAACAAGGAAAAACGGTTATCTTCAGCTCAACGAAGATTAAGTACCCTTGCTTCATGTATGAAGCGTAAGTTTGGTTTCAAGTACCAATTTTTTCTATGTCAGATATATGATATATTGTGGTCCCATCTGTATGAAATTTGGTTTTCACATCGGATTTTATACTTAGTGCGGATGGAGTGAATTTGAATAACCAAACTCACAAAAAAATTGCTTTTTCAACCGATTTTTCCTATGGGAGCTATATGATATAGACAGCTATATGATATAGACAGCTTTATGATATATACATCCGATCCAATCCAATCCATCCAATTTTTACATATCAACTGCGTGCATAGAGAATACACATCTTTTCCAAGTTTCATCATCATTTAGCTTTACAACTTAGAGACTAGTTCGCATAGAAACAGACAGATTGCACATAGAATTTATAGAACTTTTTATACCCTTGCACAGGCTATATTGTTTTGTTTGAAATGTAATGTTTGCAACACATCGAAAAAGGGTTTTCCGACCTCATAAAGTATATGTATATGTTTTTGATCAGTATCAACAGCCGAGTCGATATAGCAATGTCCGTCCGAATGAACACCTGGATCTTCGAGACTATAAGACCAAGAGCCACTAAATTTTAAACAGATCAAGTTTATTTCAAATACTTGCCCTGCGAATTGTAAAAAAACAAATTTATAACACAAAAATTTGGAAATGAGCAAATTCACACAGTATGTTTATGGTACTATTATTACTATCATTACCAAGTTTGATCCGGATCGGACAGCTCATATTGCATAGGCAATTCCGTCAAAAATAAGACATTTGTATAAAGACATTAATTATTAGTTGTGCGATTGCAACCAAACTAACACAATATATGCATATAATTATTAAAAGTATCCTCACTAAATTTAGTTAGAATCTGACTATTACAACATTGAATAAACTGGTCAACAAATTGTAAATTGCATGAAAAATGCAATTATTTATGGACACTTGCTTACAATAAAAGAGTTAACTCTATGTTTACGTACTTTAGCCATACTAATTATCTAGCAAAGAAGACGCCTGCTATTCAGGGCTGGATTTCCCACATGAATGTCATGGAGCCACGTGCGGTGGGGGCCTGTAAAATAGGGCAAAATCGTAACTCGTCAACATTGATTTAAAACACAAATTACGGAGTATATCATTTTCTCTGGCGATGGCTCATTATTATTTACAAAATTATCTATAAAAATTTTGTTTGTTTCATTGTAGAATCGGAAACCGCAGGTTTCTTAGTGATGTTTTGAGGAGCGTTTACGAAAGTATCCAATTTTCGTCTCTTTGATAACACAGTATCAACCCACGCTTTCTTTTCTGCAGAAAATTTTCTTTTTTCAAACCGCTTTTGCTCCGCATTTCTTTTAGTAGTTCTTTCGTTCGTGGACGAAATTTTAAAAAGTTTGATTCAGTGGCTCCATCGATATAATTCGAATTCATTTGATTTTTGCTTAAACGGTTACATCTTTGATTCCGTGTGGATGAGGCCCTCTCGTGGCCCCTATGTACATCCGGCCCTGCTGCTATGATTTTTCGTACTTGTATGTAAACCATAAGGTCTGCTGTTCGAACTCCATACATACAGGCATTTCATTTAGTTTTGATATGCAACAAATGCAATGATCGGTCCGTATCAATGCGGCTTTTTTCATCGCAGGTGCACCGTCGACCAAATTTTCATACAAAGACAAACCCTGGAGAACCCGCATGAGAACCAAATCTGCCTCCAACAACTGTTTGTCGATTTTAAAGCTGCTCTTGATAAACCACAGCGTGGACGCCTGTACGCCACGCATAATTTAGTTTATGTTAATTTAGTTTATGGTATGCAACAAGAGGAAGTCGCGGCTTCTTGACTGTCATCTTAGTGCTGGCGACTATAACTTTAAGTTGGTCAAGGACTTTGTCTACTTAGAAACTACAGTGACCAGCACCAACGATGTCAGCTTGGAGATTAAGCTGCCAACAGCAATTACTTTTGGCTCATTAGGCAAATGAATAACATACCCCTTTCTTCGATAGGCAAAAATTACTCTTTACAAGGCACTCATCATTTTTGTGATTCATTAGTTTATATCGAAAAAAGCAAGTAATAAAGGCTGCAGTCGACCAAGCCGACTGTAAAAGACCACGCTTTCCTACTAGTGCGAAATTATACTGTACAAATATGTAATTTTACACCGATTTGTCCTATGGGAGCAGTAGGCTATAGTTGTCCCATCCTGATCAAACCTGGTGAGGATAGTATTAAGGTACCAGTGTCAGTGAGTAATGTTTAGTTTTTTTTGTTAAATTTCACTTTAAAACAAGAAAGAAAAGTACAGTCGAGCACGCCCGACTATAAAATACTCTCTGCACTTTTCCCGATTAAATTATTAAAATCGGTATCCAGATATTACAATGTGTAGCACTTTCATTAAAACACGTTGAAACAAAAACAATCTAAGCATAATCAAACACACATCTGTTTGTTTGCATGCGAATACACATACATACATACCAGAGACCTGCAACGAGTATAAAAATTTCGAGTATACTCGAACGCTTACTCGTGATCGTTTTGTTCGAACAAATTTGATACCCGATCGTTTGGTGTGCGTGCCGCGGGCATGCTTATACTCGTTTTACTCGAGTATATACTCGAGTATTTTGCCGTTATACAACATGTTTTAAGCAGGCCAAACAGAAACTTATAATATTTTGCATGAAATATTCTCAGCGGTGGTACTAGACTAAATGATTTGACGGATTTAAAGATGTAATTTAAATACATTGACATTTAATAATAAATGAAATTCTGTTTTTAATATTTTGATCATAAGTTTTTTTTTGTGGCAATTTGTAGAAATCTGCATTACAATTGTAATTTGGAAACCCTTTGTAACGCTCGACAGATAAACGTAGATGGGCTGACCTTTTGGAAATTCCCTTGTTTGGCCAGAGTATGACTCTCTGAGTTTTGTAAAAGGGGTTGTTTTGCATTTAGCGCAATATTTGCAGCAGGTAGAAACTCTTCCTTTTGGGTTTTTGTGTCTTAAAAAATATACGCGAAATGCGTGGTATGTCAAACATATCAATACTTGCTCGCACTAATACACACAAAAAAAGGCAAGTCTCGAGATTGTTGCGAGTGCCATCAGTGTTGCTCTCTAAATTGTTTTCCGCCAGATCTAGCTTTTTACTTATGTGTACATGGGAAAATCAATGCACATATATTACAATTATTTCATTTTTTATATTATGCACTGTGGGTTTTAATTTTATTAATAATAAAAAAAGAAGAAAAAATATATGTTTAAACATTTTTCTTATTATTTTTTCATTGAAATTTAGCCATTTTGCTTTTTTTTTCCGCTAGAACTAGCATATTTTCATTTTATAAATGACAACACTGCGAACGTCACGCAACGCAAGCGAACCAACGAACTTGCTTGTTACTCAAACGTTTGTACTGAAAAAACGATCAGGACAGGTTGCGTTCGTATACTCGTTGGAATACTCGTTTGCCAATCGAACGATCAGCCAACGATCAGCAGACGATCTATGGGGCTGATCGTTTGAAGGTTTGAAAACGGACAACTGATCGTTGTGATTCGAACCATTTTCGGACAGCCCGTTGAATTACTCGTTACCCGATCGTTTGATGAAAAGTTCGAACGTACTCGAGTATACTCGTTGCAGGTCTCTGATACATACATATGTACGTTTGGCACTATATGCTGCATATATGCATGTATGTGTGTATTCGGCGCAGCCAGCTTCAGCGCCGCCACACAAGCAGCGAAAACGTTCGAACATGTGCTTGTGTGTTTCTATCTCGCTTGCACCTATGGGTTGATATTGTGATCAATTATCAATATTGTAACGCTTCTAGTTTTCTTGTTTATAGTCCGATTTTAATGCGCCTTTCAGGATAGTTTAATATAGTTAATCTCCACACGAATTATATAATTACAATACTGTACGATACGAACAAGTTTGCAAAAAACGGTATTTGAAGTTTTTTCAAGTGTGGGAAAAGGGGGCGTGGCAGTCCAAAATTTTAAATAGCAATGCAACTATGCTGTCGCTAGGAACCTCCTAGCACAAACCCAATATACTCTTGCAGAGAGTATAAAAAATTCAAATATTAATTTCGGATTCTAATACAAAGATTATCTTAACACAGAGCAAGGCGTGTATGGAAATCACTCGTCTGCCTATTAAGTTTTTTATACTCTCTGCAAGAGTATATTGGGTTTGTGCAAAAGTATGTAACAGGCAGAAGGAGGCGTGGCAGACCCCATAAAGTATATATATTCTTGATCAGCATCACAAGCCGAGTCGATATAGCCATGTCCGTCTGTCTGTCTGTCCGTCCGTATGAACAAACAGATTTCAGAGATGGTAAGAGCTACAAGTTCGAGCTTGGTGTCAAACGATCACATATTTAGTCAGTCAATACAAGAATCTTTTTTTTTTTCGATGCCACGCCCCATTCGCCCACAATGAGCAAAAAACTAGACACACCTCGGGAAAAATCGATGTTTTCGGCAAATATCTCAGTAACTATGGCAACTAGGATCACCAATTTGGGTACGGAGGTTCTTAGCGACAGCATAGTTGCATTGCCATTTAAAATTTTGGACTGCCACGCCCCCTTTTCCCACACTTGAAAAAACTTCAAATGCCGTTTTTTGCGAACTTGTTCTTATCGTACAGTATTGTAGTGTATAATTCGTGTGGAGACTAACTATATTAAACTATACTGAAAGGCGCATTAAAATCGGACTATAAACAAGAAAAACTAGAAGCGTTACAATATTGATAATTGAACGCAATATCAACCCATAGGTGCAAGCGAGATAGAAACACACAAGCACATGTTCCAACGTTTTCGCTTCTTGTGGCGGCGGCAGCGCTGCCCGCTGAAGCTGGCTGCGCCGAATACACACATACAAGCATATATGTAGCATTGTCAAACGTACATATGTATGTGTATTCGCATGCAAAAACAAACAGATGTGTGTTTGATTATGCTTTGATTGTTGTTGTTTCAACATATTTTAATGCAAGTACTACGCATACGATTTTAATCATTTAATCGGGAAAAATGCAGAGAGTATTATATAGTCGGGCGTGCTCGACTGTACTTTTCTTTCTTGTTTTTTATACTCTCTGCAAGAGTATATTGGGTTTGTGCAAAGTATGTAACAGGCAGAAGGAGGCGTGGCAGACCCCATAAAGTATATATATTCTTGATCAGCACCACAAGCCGAGTCGATATAGCCATGTCCGTCTGTCTGTCTGTCTGTCTGTCTGTCTGTCCGTATGAACAAACAGATTTCAGAGATGGTAAGAGCTACAAGTTCGAGCTTGGTGTCAAACGATCAGATATTTAGTCAGTCAATACAAGAATCTTTTTTTTTTTTTCGATGCCACGCCCCATTCGCCCACAATAAGCAAAAAACTGGACACACCTCGGAAAAATTGGTGTTTTCGGCAAATATCTCAGTAACTATGGCACCTAGGATCACCAATTCTGGAACGGGAGGTTCCTAGCCACGGCATAGTTGCATTGCCATTTAAAATTTTGGACTGCCACGCCCACTTTTCCCACATTTGATAAAAAAGACTGGAACCTTCAATGCCGGTTTTGGCGAACTTGTTCGTATCGTACAGTATTGTAATTATATACTTCGTGTGGAGACCTAACTATATTAAACTATACTGAAAGGCGCATTAAAATCGGACTATAAACAAGAAAACTAGAAGCGTTACAATATTGATAATTGCACGCAATACCAACCCATAGGTGCAAGCGAGATAGAAACACACAAGCACATGTTCGAACGTTTTCGCTGCCTGTGTGTCGGCAGCGCTGCCCGCGGTCGCTGGCTGCGCCGAATACACACATACATACATACATATTTGCATCATATACATATTGCCAAACGTATGTGTATTCGCATGCAAACAAACAGATGTGTGTTTGATTATGCTTAGATTGATTTTGTTTCAACGTGTTTTAATGCAAGTAATTCACATTGTAATATCTCGATACCGATTTTAATAATTTAATCGGGACAAATGCAGAGAGTATTATACGGTCGGGCGCGCTCGACTGTACTTTTCTTTCTTGTTAGACCCCGTACTCTAAAAAAGAGTATAGTGGTCTATTAGGTTTGTCAGAAGCGAAATGTGCGTAACAGGCAGAAGGAGGCGTGGCCGACCCCATAAAGTATATATATTCTAGATCAGCATCAACAGCCGAGTCGATATAGCAATGTCCGTCTGTCCGTCTGTCTGTCTGTCCGTCTGTCTGTCCGTCCGTCCGTCCGTATGAACACCTGGATCTTTTAAAACTACAAGAGCTAGAGCCACCAGATTTGGAATGAAAGTCCGTCTATGTTGCAGGCAGGTTAAGTTTATTTCAAATTTTTGCCACGCCCCTACCGCCCCCGCAATAAGCAAAAACCAGACACACCTCGAAAAAATTTAGTTTTAGGCCAATAACTCAGTAACTATGGCACTTAGGAACACCATTTCTGGTAAACAGGTTGCTAGAGACATCCTTAATGCAATGCCATTAAAAATTTTGAGCTGCCACGCCCCCTTTCCCCACATCAGCTAAAAAACTTTTACGCTTTAATGCCGTTTTTAAGGCATTTATTCATATAGTAGAGTGTTGTAATTCAACATTCGTATAGAGACATATAAAATCAAACTATTCTGAAAGCGGCATCAACATACTACCTTTAACAAAAGAGCTACAGCGTTACAAAGTTTGTTATTTAACTGCAATATCACTTACGGGCGAGAGCGAGACAGAAATATACAAACACATGTTCGAACGTTTTCGATGCTTGTGTGGCGACAGCGCTGCCGGCAGACGCTGTGGCGACAGCGCTGCCGGCAGACGCTGGCCGCGCCGAATACACACACACATACATACATGCATACATATAATTTTAAACGAATGTGTGTTTGTATGAATAATATATAAATGCTGATATTCGGAGAATTCTTGAAAGTGGCGCGTGGTGCAACTGATAGAGTTTGTCTGAGGTTGTAGGTTCGAAAGCCGGCAATGCGAATTGTTAAATGATTTTTATTAAATTTCAATTCAAATTGAATACAAATGTGCACTACTACATATGAGAGTACGGGGTCTTTTATAGTCGGCTCGGTCGACTGTAGCCTTTCTTACTTGTTTTTACCTAAAATGCACCCTATTATGAGTCTTTGAGTACGGGGTCTTTTACAGTTGATTCGCACAACTGTAGCTCTTATTACTTGTATTTATTTCTTTGAAACATTTTTAATTTTTGAAATTTTTTACTTGATAACTAGGCATCTACCAGACAAGCAGCTTGTATTATGCTGCTTTTGTGTTGTTGTTGTTCTTGCTTTTTTTGTTGTAATTTATGCCATAATTGTTGTGTGGAAAGGTTTGCATCATGCATGGGGCACAACTGTCGCCAATTCCCCCAAGAATTATTTTGTGCCACAATTGAATATACAGCTCAACCGGCAATCAGCCATGGCGCCACAAATTGTTGTCGCATCAGCAGAAACAGCAGCATTTGTTTAGATGCAACAAAAACAGCAACAATAACAATTGAAATTCAATCTCATTGCAATAACAAAAAAATCTTAACCTAAAGCGACGCCAACGCGGCTTACGTGGTTACTTAATTCTGTTGTTGTTGTTATTATTGTTGTTGCTGACTTAAATATGGCATTAATCTTGGATTAATCCGTGTACAAGTTTTATAATAAAATGATTCATTTAAGAGCTTAATACATTTAAGTACCTTAATTCCATTAAATGTCTGTTGAGTATTTACGCATTTTATGAAAATTTACCTAAGGCTGAATAACGAGCAAATCGACTATTAAAGACCCTGTATCATTTGGCATTTTTAATTAAATTTCCTATAACTTACAGGCTCGAAAGGGCATACAAATAGACACACCGACATCACTAGAGTGACTATGTTCCCGACGTTTCCTTACCAAACTTAAAGACCCATTTAAAACATCCATTTTAATGTTGTTTGAGTAAATTCATTTATTGAAAACAAGAATATATTATTTTTCAGTCGGCTTCGTATTAAATTAATCTAGACTTGACAGCTTTACTTTTCTTAAACTCGACATAATTAAATTACAAGAGTATAATTGAATATAGTATATTGAGCAGTTCATTAATCAAATGTGACGTTTATAATGTGAGGTTTACCGCGTTTGGAATTCAGATTTTCATACAAATTCATGTTTAGAGCATATTTTCGACCGATCGTTTCTATGGCAGCTATGCGATATAGTAGTCCGATGATTGATGGCAAATGTATTCTGTGTGGTTTTGATTAATATAGCTTAGTCAACGTTGTCCGATCTGGATCAATAAAAGTATTGTAATGATTAATTGTATCATATAAGGTGATTTGAATCTATGTTTTTAAATTCATTATGAAGTTAAGCAAACCCATGAGTTTTTGATAGGCAAAGGTTTGAAATCCCTATTAGATTTAAAAAAGGTAAACTAAGGGGCGATAACGATATTGAGTAAGCATTTTCAAATTTGTCGGATGGCCAAGCCAATTGACAGTATTTATGATTAGTACTTCAAATGAAATAGACATCACAACTTCCCGGTAATCTATCAGTGATGTTATGAAGATTTCTTCAATCCTAGGCCCGGACCGGACTTCTCACAGGGTATTTTATGGTCGGGAGGTCCCGAATGTACTTTGCTTCTTGTTTTCACTTCCATAAGTATTAATCAGATCTGTGTCTTCTATAATTATCTGCAGTTTTTCTGATAAATTTGAAAATCTAATACATTAAACTTATGCAAATGGGCCCAATAAATAATAGATAGCGTTTAAGATTTTTGACTATTTCACAAGAATTCTGTCTTTGAATATATCAAATATTAACTGGGAATACCACTGAATTTTAACTTGAGTAGCTACCAGTCAAATGGGTTTGTTGGAGCCCGATTAGCAAAACTTACATATTCCGACATAATAAAAACTCGTCTAAATTAAACATTTGACTAAGCTTTTTTCATTGTAACAAGCACTTTAACAATAATTGACAATGTTTCATAATCAGCTACTGATATTGGAGTTCAATTATCAATTTATTTAACAGTTAGCCACTGTAAGCATAGGATATGTTGTTATATACAGGGAGAAGGAGGCGTGACAGACGCCATAAAGTATATACATATATTGTCCGTTTGTCCGTCTGTCTTTCTGTGTGAACCAAAAGATCTCAGACACTATAAGAGCTAAAAAGTCTGTTATTGTTTTTTGATACGCCCACTTTGGGGGTTCTATGTTCATGGAAAGGTATAAACAGGTAAAACTAGAATGTTTTAGTATAGAAAACTATTTTGTTAGTTCCGCTATCCTAACCAAATTCGCACAGGATGTGCACATCTATGGTGTACATATACTATACAACTAAACAAGTCCAAATTGGACAACTATGTATATCAATAGGATTTTATCTCCAGAACCGGTCAAAAATGAACCCTAAATATGAACTAGTAAGAGAAATTCACGTATTTACCAAGATATTGTAATGAAACTGACACAGAATTCTTCTTGATTTTTAAATTAAGTTAAGTTAATAAAAAGTTTGTTGCTGAATATAAACTATAAATATTTATGAAGATTCAGGAACCAACAAAATTAAATGTATATAAAAAATGAGTAGAACTCAGAGTGTTTTAAGTCATCTATATTATTTTATACCGAATTGTCTTACTTCTGTCATCGTTCAGTATTGGGTCCAACGGAAAAACGGAATATTTTCTTTTGTATATACTAAAATCGGACTGAATTTTGAGATACAATTTCATATCCGCTTTTAATATCTTTAATTTTTATTTTAATTTTAAACTCAAATCGAAAGATCTAAAATCAATAATTATATAAAAATTAGTTTACTTAACAGTCCCGATCCACGCCTATTTGAGAAGTTCCTTTAGGAGCGAGCAAACGATGCAATCGCTGCCATGTGCAATCTAATTGCCAATCTGCTGGGCCGCATTGATAACGGCTAACACAGCCCAAGAAAACACAGCAAAAAGCCAACAGAAAAGCAAAGAAAGCGAGACAGGTAGAGAGAAAAGGAGAGAGAAGAGAGTCAGTGATAAACGGAATTTAATATTAGTTAAGCATATAAAATGAAACGCTTTTATCTGAGCACGTTGCTCTGTTTGTGGTTCAGCTGTGGATCCACTCTTAAGCTTTATGGCCTTCACACCGATGAGCTGCTGGAGGGTGAGGGGCAGCTGGTGGTGCCACGTCGGGTGCACTCCGATGGAGCATTTATGACGCACACACTCGACTACGCCCACAATCGGGATCATCGCAGACATCGGCGCAGTGCAGATCGAGAGTCGCAAGCAAAAACAGAGCCTTTGCTGCATTTTCAGCTGCCACTGGCTAATGAAACCCTGCACCTAGAGCTAACGTGAGTATATAAGTATACAACTCGCTGACAGTGAGATCAATGTCAGCTGCTAACCATTACTTATTGTTCGTCACAGGCCCCACAGCTACTTTCTGGCGCCGCATTTGATTGTGGAGCGACATCGTCGAGATCTAAGAACCCGTGCCACGCCTCCAAAGCATCAGCTCAACTGTCACTTTCATGGGAAGGTACGAGGCCAGCCGTCGGCCAATGTAGCCATATCCACTTGTTCTGGACTGGTGAGTTGGGTTATTTAAATTACAATAAAAATTTGTCACTTTACATTCTTTTTGATCCCAAATTGTATCCAGATATAGGTACATGGTCTTTCGTACTTTTCTCACTTAGCATACAGCGGGTTAAATTTATTTTTCGGTAATTTTATAAGTTAATTTTAGGGAAAAAAGTAAAATAAACCTTATTTAATGTGTTTATTTTCGGTATATTCAATACTGGTTTGCTAATCCATTAAAATCAATTTCTCTCGTTATAAGAAACATAAAAATCAGCCAATTAATAATTAACTTTTATAGTCGATTATAAACACAAATTTAAGGTTGCTTCTGCAGTTAGTTAGACAAAACCGATCAAAGCGGTAAACAAAATCATAGGTATAATCAGTTTATAATCAGTTTATAATCGGCTTATGTACACTGATAAAAAATATTTAATTAATTTGGGATTTGATCTTAAAACATATACTTAAAAAACAGTAATAATATAACAACTCAAGCAATGATAAAAAATACAATAACTATAAATAATACTATTTTTTTCCTTAGGTCTGCCTTTTTATAACATTTCAGTCCGTAGTCCTTTTGGTTTAGTCTGCACTATGAATGGAGTTGAATTTTAAGGGTTGCCTGCTCAAGAAAAACACTTTTACAAATCATTGTTTCCACTTCAGTATTTTGTTATAGAAGTTTGATTTTTGTACTGTTAAAAAAAAAAGAACTTCCTATACCAATCGATAGTCAGAAGATTGAGAAAGATAGAAATTTTAATACTAAGCATTATAAGCATTTTTACACATGCAATTTTTAACTCAATGAATTTATAATGAATTTAGTTGGAATAGTTTAAACGTTTGTTTTTTCACGGATGGATCCTATGAGATCTATATAATGTAGAGATATGAAACTACTGTACCAAGGTTCATCAATATATATACAGTTTATGGGGTCAGAAAAAGCCATATTTTGCTAGTCACGCAAATTTCACAAACCTAATGGACAAACCCAGTACTATTTTTGAGGGCGGGGGTCTAACATGAATAAATATTTTCTTAATATATGTAAAAATTTCAAGTCTTTCTAAATTATTAAAGACGATATTTTTTATTTTAAGACGCACTGCAGTTAAACTGTTTTGTGACATTAAAGTTGTTCGGCCACTGAAGGGTTAAATGTTGTCAAGTTTGCTGCCTAAGTCTTTTGTTTTTGACCAGCTTTTCCTCTTCTTCTTGCCAACAGGTGGGTCACATCAAAACGGCCAGCAATGAGTATTATATAGAGCCCTCCAAGCTAGACGCGGTGCATCCAATCAACGGTCATCCACATGTCGTGTTCCAACGCTCCTCGGTTAAGCCCAAGCAGAAGGTAAGCTAGACAAAAAGCACACTGTGCGTGTTTTTGGGTAATGACCACCTGTATTGTGCTGTAGGTAATGCAACAGAGACATCGCCATAAGCACAAACGGAAGGACCACCGCAACAAGGGACACGTGAGCAATTGCGGAACACGGGAACCTCGACGACGCATGGAAACGCGCCTCGAGTGGCAACCGCGTGGAAAGTTTAAAATTCAAGGAGGTCGCAAGGTGCGTCGAAATCGTCCCCACCAGCAGCACCACAATCAGCACCGCCGCCATCACCATCATCATCACAAACAGTCGCACACAAAATTCAAATACGATACGGAAACGGATGAGTTTGCGGGCGGAGTGCGGAGCAGACGTTCGATCAGCAGCCCACGGCATGTTGAGACACTGATTGTGGCAGATGCAACCATGTCGGCATTCCACAAGGACGTCGTTGGCTATTTGCTGACTATTATGAATATGGTTTCCGCTCTGTATAAGGATCCCAGCATTGGCAATGCTATTGAGATTGTTGTGGTGCGCATCATTGAGCTGCAGGAGAACGACACAACTCCCGAGTTGAATTTAACACAGAACGCACAAAAGAATCTTGATCGATTCTGCAGGTAAGAAGAAGCAACCAATTAATCCACACAAAACAAAAAAAGGTGTCTCTCTCAAGTGTCTCAAGTGTTGCAGTTGGCAGCACAAACTGAACTCGGCCAGCGAGAATGATCCACATCATCATGACGTCGCCATACTCATCACGCGCAAAAACATTTGCGGCAACAATTGCATGTGAGTAGAACAGCTTGAATGTGGCATGTGGTAAATCAGTTATTACCTGTTTTTTCGTTCGGTTACAGGACACTGGGTCTGGCTAATGTGGGCGGTATGTGCAAGCCAAAGCAATCGTGCAGCGTCAACGAGGACAACGGAATCATGCTCTCCCACACGATAACGCATGAGCTGGGACACAAGTAAGTTGCCACTTCCGTCAATGATGCAGCTAAACGAGTAGCATGGCATGACCAACAAGCAGTTGACCAACTTCGCAGTATGCGACAAGGGGCAAGTCGGCCAACGCACACAAATGCGTCAATTGATCGCAGCCAAAAAGATTTATGTGCAGCCCAATTCGTTTAATGAATGAATCAAAGCTACAACAACAACAACAACAGAAACTAAATGAATGAATTGCTACCTCTAAGTGGACACGACGGATGCTTTGACACCTGCGTGTGTTGTGACAATGATCGCTTGCGTTGCACGCCCACAGTTAACCAAAACAGTCACCTCGCTTTAGACCCTCCCCACCCCTACCTCTTTTGCCCCCTTCACCCACCTCGACGGCTGCCTCCTCCGCCATTCAAACTCAATTAGTCGCAGACACTTACTGGAAACATATGTATGCAAGTACTCGGAGCTAGTGATGGAACAGCCAATCAGTCGTTACGATTAATGCTGATTATTCATTACTTTTTGTTTGCTCTTTTGCAATTAATAATAATTTATATTTCGTGGATTGGATATGGAGTTATTCAGTTGTTTTATGTCAACAAGTATCAAAAGCTTAGATAGAACAATAGTCACTTTCCAAGGATAAGCCTTAATAAATAAAACATGGTTATTGTAATCATGTTAAGTTTTTTTAAAGTTTAAATCATGAGTAATATATTGTAATAGCTTAAAACTAATATTTAAAGCTTTTATTTTATGAGGAACTTCTCATGAATTGGGTTGGAACAATGACAATGTTTGATTATTTTTTGTGGGGCAATGAAAATACATGGGAGCTGGCGGATTTGATAATTTAGTTCGTCAAGTATTTTAGAATTATTCAAAACTTAAAAACAAAAAAAAAGCGGCTCCAAAATGTCGGTTTCCATCAGACGCTGTGTTTCCACAACTTCACGTGTGCAGCCTCTGATAGTAAACGAAAGTCATTCAAAAGTTTACAGAATACAATTTTTTTACATTTTCTATGTCGCATACCTAAATTCAAGTAGTATGGGCAAAAAAAAAAGACCCAATATGCATTTGAAAAAAATATTTAATTTATTGAATTATTTTTTACTTTGAAATTTTTGAAAAAATAGAATTAACGAATAATTTATTTGCGATTTCTTGCATTTTTTTAAACAAGTTTTTAAAACCATTTTTTTCAATATTTAATCGCTTTAAAGCGTAGTGTTTTTTACTGAAGTACTCGTAAAAGAAATAGTACGTGATTATAAAAAAGTTCTTTGATTATTTGATCACTCGATAAGGTTTTATGCCACATATTACGTAGATGAACCCAAGCGGGCCGAACATATATGTTTTAAAGGTTTTTGAGAAATCGGGGTTTTCGATAGAAATCAATGTTGATGTCGTTATATAAAAAATATTAATAAATCGAAAATTGATATTTGAAATAATAAATATTTTCAAATTAAGGTTTTAAATTTTGTAAATGTAATGTAGTTGATGTTTTACCCATGTTTACGATGTTTTGTCAAATTCTCCAAACATTGATATATTGAAGAAAGCAACGATAGTTGTGTCAGCTCTAATGCATAGATGGTTGTGAATGTGGAGAGGGGAAATGAAGTGAGATGATGATTGCTAGTTGATTGTTGGTGAATCAGAGGGAGAATGTAAATCAGGGGAAACGTAACAATTTGGTAGCCAGAGTCAGAGCCGGTGCTAGAGGTAGTTACTATATAAGTTGTCGATTGTGCCAGCGTCCAATTGTCTTAGTGTCCGAATGTCCGGTTGTCCGTCCGGTTGTCGTAGGCTTATCTCGTTTCGTGTTCGTGCCAAGTGGATTTTTGTAAAACGCCTTATAAGCGCGCCCAAGTGCCCGTCAGTCTGGCGTGTTTCGATTGACTCAACTAGCTAGCCAGACTCAACTGGTCGACGGATCACCAGATCACCAGATCAGCAACTCAATCGTCATACACACAGACAAACACACACACACACACACCTAGGCACACACGCAGTGGGAAGTTGTTATTTGTTGTTGAGCAATTTTAGTTTGATTGTCGTTAGGTCGTCCGGTCATAGATACAAACATACTTACATTCACATATACATTTACACATACATACATACATGCACTGACTAACAACATTTTTGCCACTGCTGATGTTCGGTATTTACTGAACTTTAATTTTTAAATCATGTATTATTTGAAGTACGATAATTATATCTGGATAAATGTCGACTTTTAAATTTATCATGGGAGAAATTAATGCAATTTTCAGTTAATTGAACTATTTATAATTTTTAATAACATTTTTTGCAGATAAAATCTGCAGTTTACGATTATTTTACTTTTGCGTCACACCCCTTTTCATAACATTATAACTTGTAAACTATTAGAGCTATAGTAACAAATTTATGTGTAATTTAAGTGTATGGTACCATTGTAACTATCCTCATCAACTATATGTATAATATAGCTTTGAATGAAGACGTGTAGTGCTCGTTGAGCTTCCAAAAATCAAATCGGTCAAAAATTGCTATTTCTATGGAACAATTCGCACTTGAGTGAGCTCGGCGTCGGCTCGCTCGACTGTAGCATTTCTCACATGATTTCTCTTAAAATTCATAAATCTGTCTTAAGATATAAAGTAGCAAATAATTCAGACTTTGGTTTAGAATGAATTACTATATTTGAAAAAAATATTTAATTTACAAAAATACTAGCATTCAGTTACGAAAAAATCATTGGTAGCATTTAAAAGCTATGCTGTGCCAAAAATATTGTTAATCAGTGTAAAGATAAATTCGTATAGACATATTCGTATGGTATAGTCAGGTGGTAGTCACTGACTAACGATATGTTTATTTATGTACGTGGTGTGTGTGTTTGTGTGCCTCTGTTTTGTTGTTGTTGTTGTTGTTGTTTGCTGATCTAAGCACTATTCTAATAATCAGGTTTTTCACTTGTTTTTGGTTAGTAGCACAGTGCGGCATAAATTGCCCGTCGCATTTTATTATTCGCTTCCCAAAGACAAAACAAATAATAAATCTCAGCAGGTGCTTGGGCACTTTTAATAAAAGCTCCGTTGACTTGTATGAGGTGTAAGCGACTTAGGGGTGACAGGGGTGTGCTGGAAAAGCTTTTCGTTCCAGTAGAAGGAAGGATAGTTTCCCCTAGAGATGTCGAGAAAAAGGCTGAGTTTAGTTGGGCTCGCAGATTAATGGTGTCTTGTCATCTTTAGTTTATTAATTTTATTTTGACGAAAACATAGAACTAATAACTCAAAATATCCTTTCATTCGAATTAAATTATGTACTTTGAAGGCATTTAATAGATACTTTTTGTCAGTTTTTACCCCATTTTTCCCAATTGTGATTAATATTTTACGTAACCTATCTGAAAAGGTTGAACCTGTGAATTTTTTTTAAAATTAAATATTATTTTTATTAACCTTTTACTACCATTTTATTCTAGTTGATGTAATGTTGTGCTCTAGAAAAGCACTTTACTTTTTTTTTCAATATATTAATCACATTACGAATTTAACTACAAAAATCTGGTGGAAAAAAAAACCGAGTTGGAAAAACTTTTAATGAAGGAAAATCAATATTTTATTTGATTATATTACTGAGAATAAGAGTAATTTTCTTTAGATCGATATAATATATTTGTTTTAAATAAGTTCTAAGATTTTAAGACCTCGACCTCAGAAAGGGTACAGGGGTCTGTTTGGCTCGTCAGAAGCGAAACGTACGTAACAGGTAGAAGGAGGTGTTTCCGACCCCATAAGGAATATATATTCCTACTCACCATCAACAGCCGTACTGATTTAGCGATGTCCGTCCGTCAGACTGTCCGTCTATCTACCCGTATGTACACCTGGATCTCACAGACTATATTAGCTAGAGTCACCAAATTTTGAACGAAAGTACGTCTATGCGTCAGGCAAATCTGGTTAATTTCAAATTGTTGCCACTTCACCTACCTCTCCCAAAAATGTTAAATAAACAAAAACATATTTTAATAACACCATAACCAAATCTATTTGGACCAAAATTACATATGTGTATGGTATCCTCACCAAGTTTAATTCGGTTCAACTACCTCCCGTAGCTCCAATAGGTAATTTATAAAAACAACGCGCACTACAATAAGGGTGGTCTCTTACACAGCCCGATTGCTCGATTGTTTATTATTTTTAATGTTTAGTCCTAAATTAATTTAATAAATTTCTGATCTATATAAATTACGTTGTAGCTTTGGTATGTTCCACGACACGGCCAAGATTGGATGCCATCCCCGAATGGGTTCGATAGTGCACATCATGACGCCCACATTTGGGGCCGATACGCTGCAGGTTTGCTGGTCGAACTGCAGTCGGAAATACATAACGCACTTTTTGGAGTAAGTACTAGTATGTTGTTTCTTAGACCTTGTATTTAAGATAAAGGCATGGGTCTGCTAAACTTGTTAGAAAATTTGTGCCTAACTGGTGTGTCTAATCTTATCAGTGTGATCAGCATCAACCTCAGAGACGATATATAACTTTGTCCGTCCGTCTGTAAGAACATTTTTATCCTAGAGATTTAAAAACATTTTATAATTGTGTATATCCTCTATCAGCTCGGTCAATCGTACCATATATCTCCTGTTGGACTAATCGGCTGATAATCATAATTCATAAGAAATACTTGAGGTAAACCTGAAGAATGGGATAACTGTTTCATTGATTGCCAGAATATATAATTTTTACCACCTTTTTAAGCCCTAAAATGCTTATAGTACTATTTACTTTGCAGTCAGGGACTGGGTGAGTGCCTGGACGATTCCCCCGAGCCACCGTACGAGTACAACTACCCGGAGACGCTGCCGGGGGAGCGGTACAATGCAAAGCGGCAGTGTCGCATGCAGTTCAACCTGACGACGGAGAGCGATGTGGGCGCTTGCTCAGCACCACACGAGTTCTGCTCAACATTGTGGTGTCGGGTGAATGGCGAGTGCGTAACCAACATGCGTCCCACGGCACCAGGTACTGCTTGTGGCAAGAACAAGTGGTGTCAAAATGGCAAATGTGTGCGCATGGTAGAGCTGACGCCCATCGAAGGTGGCTGGGGAAACTGGAGTGAGTGGAGCGAATGCTCTCGCAGCTGTGGAGGTGGCGTATCCATTCAGCAGCGGGAATGCGACTCACCCGTACCCGCCAATGGCGGTGCTTTCTGTATTGGCGAGCGGAAGCGCTACAAGATCTGCCGCAAAAAGGCGTGTCCGGAGCACGAGCCTAACTTCCGGGCTCAGCAGTGTGCGCGGTACGACAATGTCAGCTATCAGGGTGCTACTTACAAGTGGCTACCATTCTTTGACAAGAGTAAGTGCATCATAATCAATTGTATTACATTGTTTGTTCATCTTGTCGATAACTTTTTGTCTAGACAATCCCTGCCGACTGTTTTGTAGTGATGTGGACGACACAATCATTGCCAATTGGGGCGAAACGGTGCTAGATGGAACACCTTGTACGCTGGGGACCAACAACATGTGCATCGATGGCATCTGCAAGGTAAGTTCGACTGGGATTTGCGCTGCATTTAGTTGACCGGCGAGATCAATTAAACGAGCCTTTCATTCAGAAAGTTGGTTGCGATTGGATCGTTGACTCGGAGATGCAGGACGATCGTTGCGGTGTCTGTGGCGGTGCTGGTGATCAATGTAAGCCCATAAAAGAGATATACAGTGAAGCCTTCAATGTAAGCGATGGTGTCTACGTCGAGATTGTTAATATACCCGCACGCGCACGTCACATTCTCATCAAGGAGCTGGCCAATTCACCCCATTTTCTGGCGATTTCTCGGGCCCAAGGAGATCGGTTCTATTTAAATGGTGACAGCTTGATCTCCATGCCTGGTGAGTTCGAGATAGCCGGTGCCGAGAGCCTCTACGATCGCCAGGACGAGCAGGAGACCATCAAAATACCTCAGCCCATACAGCATTCCATAGCGTTATACGTAAGTGTTTAGTTCCTTAAGTTTCACTTAAGACTTAACAAGTGCCCAAACCCAAACTGATACCAAATGCTCATCATCTCCAGGCGGTTGTGCGCGGCAATGAGAGCAATACGGGCATCTACTATGAATTCACATTGCCCGCGTTCAATGTCACTGCGGGAAAACAACATCAGTGGCGTCTCAGCAACTGGACAGCCTGTTCAGTCAGCTGCGGTGGTGGTGTTCAGCATCGGGAGCCCATTTGCCATGAAAACGGCAAAGGTAAGTTGCTTTCAAAGTATCCATTTAATGCAACTTACTTCATTTAATCCTGTCACAGCCCTAAGCGACAAACTGCCCTGCTGGACGCATGCGAGAAACAAACGTCCTTTGAGACAGACTCGTGCCTGTGCCGTACAGCAGTGTCCGGCCCATTGGTGGCCTGGTCCCTGGCAATTCTGTCCGGTTACCTGCCGACAGCCGGGCACAGCCATGCCCCAAAGGCGACGATCTATTGTCTGTCTCGATCAGCACGATGTCGTCGTCGCAGATACACTGTGCAGTCTCCTGCCCAGGCTACCCGAGACGGAGCCGTGTGAGGCCTCCTTACCCGAGTGCAGGCCGAAGCTCTGAGCTCCGAGCAGATAAAAATTATTTATTGGTATTAATAAATCAAAAGTTAAGTTAAGTACGCTGCAAAGAGAAATCAGAAATACATTTGTAATCATATTTATTGAAAAAAGTTCAGAGTTTCCAAATCTAAATCAGCTTCTTCGTGTGCCTTGCAGCACCTAAAGAATGTCCAAGAATTGTTTGCATATAGAAAATTCATACTAAAGTTTCAATTCAATTTAGATATTCACTGTTTTTATACTCTCTGCAAGAGTATATTGGGTTTGTGCAAAAGTATGTAACAGGCAGAAGGAGGCGTGGCAGACCCCATAAAGTATATATATTCTTGATCAGCATCAATAGCCGAGTCGATATAGCCATGTCCGTCTGTCCGTCCGTCCGTCCGTCCGTCCGTCCGTCCGTCCGTCCGTCCGTCCGTCCGTCCGTCTGTATGAACAAAAGTATCTCAGAGACTATAAGAGCTAGAAAAATGATAGTGGTCGCAAATGAAAGGTACAATACCCAAGCAGTACAAGTTTGTTTTTGTTTTTGACACGCCCACTTTAGGGCGTTTTATTTGCATATAAAGGTAAATGTACAGGTTAAACTAGAATGTTTTAGTATAGAAAACTTTTTTGTTAGCTATGCTATCTAAACCAAATTTACACGGAAAGTATATGTCTAGGAAGTACATGTACTGACCAAGTTTGATCCAATTAGGACAACTATATCGTATAGCTCCCATAGGGCCGATCGGTCAAAAAATTCGCTCCAAATATGAGTTAGTATGGAAAACTTTTGCGTTAACTAAGCTACATTAATCAAACTCACACAGAATACATCTGCCAATAATATATATATACTGACCAAGTTTGATCCAAATCGGACAACTATATCGTATAGCTCCCATAGGAACGAAAGGTCGAAAATATGCTCTAAACATGAATTTGTACGAAAATGTCCTGGTTTGCCAAGCTGTACATCCATAACCATTGTTAATAACAAATTGAAACTGAGTAACGGGTATCCTAAAGTCGCGAGGCGACTATAGCATTCTTTCTTGTTTTTATACTCTCTGCAAGAGTATATTGGGTTTGTGCAAAGTATGTAACAGGCAGAAGGAGGCGTGGCAGACCCCATAAAGTATATATATTCTTGATCAGCATCACAAGCCGAGTCGATATAGCCATGTCCGTCTGTCCGTCTGTCTGTCTGTCCGTATGAACAAACAGATTTCAGAGATGGTAAGAGCTACAAGGTCGAGCTTGGTGTCCAACGATCACATATTTAGTCAGTCAATACAAGAATCTTTTTTTTTTCGATGCCACGCCCCATTCGCCCACAATAAGCAAAAAACTGGACACACCTCATGAAAAATTTGTGTTTTCGGCAAATATCTCAGTAACTATGGCACCTAGGATCACCAATTCTCGTACGGATGTTCCTAGCGAGAGCATAGTTACATTGCCATTTAAAATTTTTGACTGCCACGCCCACTTTTCCCACAGTTTATAAAATAGTTTTCAAGCTTCAATGCCGTTTTTTCCGTATCGTATAGTATTGTACCTTATAACTGGTGTGGAGACTAACTATATTAAACTATCCTGAAAGGCGCATTAAAATCGGACTATAAACAAGAAAACTAGAAGCGTTACAATATTGATAATTGAACGCAATATCAACCCATAGGTGCAAGCGAGATAGAAACACACAAGCACATGTTCGAACGTTTTCGCTGCCTGTGTGTCGGCAGCGCTGCCCGCGGTCGCTGGCTGCGCCGACGTTTCAACGTGTTTTAATGCAAGTAAAACACATAGTAATATGTGGATACCGATTTTAATCATTTAATCGGGACAAATGCAGAGAGTATTATACGGTCGGGCGCGCTCGACTGTACTTTTCTTTCTTGTTTTTTAAACCTTTATTTATAACGCATTGAAGTAGGCAAGTCGATATAGCCATATCGTCTATTCATCTGTATCTATTTTTAGGGAACTAGTCTATCAGCTTTAAAGCAAACTTTGTGAAACTTGGTACAGATGTGAGTTTTCTCTGCACGCAGTTCTTATGTTAAAATCGGCTAGATCGGATGACTATATCAATTAGCTTCCATTTTAACAACCGGTTGAATAAAAATGTTTTTAGACACCGCAACCAAATTCATTTTCGTTTAGTATCCAATCCCATATGAAAACCAAACTTCATCCAGATCGGAAGAGCATATCGTTTAGCATACAGCTAGGAACAATCGGTTGAAAATGCTTGTCATGAAAATTGGTAGTGTCTTTAAAGCGATTGTAACAAAATACACGCAATTCACGAACTTTCTATCATTCCCCTAAATTTTATTCAAATGGGTCTACTATATCATGTAGCTAAAATAGAAATAGTCAGTTGGGAACACTTGTAATAAAAAAAATGTTGCGTAATAACTGAAACCAAATGAATATGTATGTCTAAAAGGGTATGTAGTCTTCGCAGAGCCGGAGATAAGCGGGTTTTTATGTTTTTGACTAATTTTATAATGCCGTCCTAATTAAAAAAAAAATATTTTTTTTGAAACAAAGCTTCTGTTTTAAATCAAATTGAACTCAAAACTTAGTTTTCATAAAGGGTTCTCTTCTTAATATTTGCCCTGCTTTGATCTATTCGTCATTTAAGAGCAATGATCCTTATGCGTTATGTTTTTCCCCTGTTCATCAATATATTTTTTTTTTATTGACATAGTTTTACCACGTTCTTATTTTTTTTATATCATAAAACATTATTAATGATATAAATAAATGAACTAAAAATTTTAGTGTGAATTTTGTTGTTATGCAAAACATTTTTCAATCTGCTTTATCTTTAGGTTAATCCGAAACAGAGAGCATATAAACTTAGTTTTATACTTTTCTGAGTTTCCTTTGGTTTAAACTTTTTAAAATGTTTATGACTATGCTTGACTTGCAGATAATTCTTTAAATTACCTTTCGTATTTATTATTAAATGTTGTTAAAGTCAGTTTAAGACAGTTTATCTTTAAGTTAAAAGTAATTTTAATAAAATGCATAAATATGCTGTACAGTAATTTAAGCTTTTTCTGGATAGACCTATCCAATTTTTTTTACCGAATTTAAGTCGCGAAAATATGTAAAACATTCCTTCTCCTTTAATCTGACCTTATTAGGTTAAATCTAAAGTGCTTTGAATTATTATATTTGTTTAAATTCCTTAAATTTGCAATTAAACCATAAATAAATTCTAAAAAACTTTTCGCTAATAAGTATAAACAATTAAGAAATGTTACAGTCGAACTTTGAAAGAACCCGTACTCATCATAGCGCGCATTGTATCATGCAAATATTATGTCATTTTTGAACGATTTTTTATGCGGTTTATAGGAAACTTACGTGTGAACTTGGTGGCGATCGATCAACTTATAATATATATATATACAAATGTCCTATTCTCGACTGATTTGCTGTCAATTGGAAACAAAAACTCATATGCCTGACATATTGATGAACTTTTATTCCAAATTTAATGGCTCGAGTTCTTATTGTCTTGAAGATCTAGGTGTTCGTCTGGACAGACAGTCGACCAGAGGGATATTACTATATCGACTTTCCTGTTTATGCTGATCAAGAATATAAATACATTATGGGCTCGGCTACACCTTCTTCTGCCTGCTTTGCACATTTTGCTTCTGACAAACATAAGCGACCCGTCTACTCTTTTTTATGAGTATGCGGTCTAAAAAGTTTTCCCAATCATAGTTTTCTAAATTAAATTTTAAATAAAGAAGTTTTTAAGAAACTTGATCCAAATTTGCCCCATTTTGAAGTATTATGTTTATAATTTCTGTTTAGTTTTTCTGGTCTATATTCTTCTTTTTTTCCACCCTATTATTATTTATGGAATATCAAAACTTGTTGTTTGAACATAAAATTTGATTGTTTATTGTCAAGAATTAATGTATTTCATTTTATAGATAGATATTGAATACTTTGGAAAGATCGAGCTTAAGTCGATATACATATACATATACACACTTTAGATATATCTAATTCGATCATTATACAGTGCCTTACGAATTGTACTTAATTTTATAAAAAAAAAAAATATTTAATATAGAATTACTCAAAAGTAAAAATATAAAAATGTATATTTTTAATTTAAGCCTAGAGATTAGGCACTCTTATGTTTTAATTTTAATTTGATATATGTAGTATTATCAATATTCAACAGTAAATTGTATTTTTAGAATAAGCTACTAATAATAATAATAATAATACACATTTATTTGATGGCTGTTTGAGTGTGATCTAGAACAGGAACTTAAACTGGTGCGGGTTTAGAAGCGAGTGTTGTCTGGCATTTTGCGGAAGTAGGCGATTTTGTCCTTGGGCACGCGGTAGCCATGCATCCAGCGACTGCCTTTTCGGAGGGATCCATCGATGCCGTCTTTCCAGACGCCCTGGGGCAGATAAACTGAAAGAAAATCAAAATATAAGCACAAGAGCTTGCTGAGAGAATGGTTGACTCACCTTCGCGCTCCTCGCGACCTGCATCGAGAATCGGTGCCACAATCAGTTCCTCACCAACGGAGAATTCGTCACTCACAATGAGACACGCAGGATCGTGTGGATCCAGCATCCAGAGGGGACGTACCAAGGGCAGTCCCTCATTCATGGATGGACTGAGGTATTTCTTGAGCAGCGCTATGACCACCGTCTGACGTACTTCCTTCATCTCCTGGGCAACACGGGTAACTAGATCGCTATGATACTCGTCGGGGAGATGACTAAACTGCATTGCGGGCAGAAATGTGGCCAGCTGAAGCCAACGGATGTAGAGCTCGGGATCTGGCAGCGGCGGCTGACCCAACGAATAGAACGAGACCATTTTGGTGAGCGCACGCTGTAGCAGGTAGTCACCACCAATGGCCCCAGGCAACACAAAGGGATATCCAATGACGCCATAGTTTAGTACGGCAGCCAATGTATCCCGTAATCCCTCCCAGGTGCCATTGGCCGGTGGTGTGCTCAGGAATGTCGGTGGTTTGGGTACCACACTTGCCGTCGAGACGGCCATCAGTCCTACACTTTCCAGGCTTGTGGTCAGCATGCGGGCGTACATGTCCGGATTGTCCAGTGGCTTGCGACATTGGTAGTAATGCGGTAAGTTGTAACCGGTGCCGAGATCCAAATAGAAACTCTTGACACCGTACTCATCCTTGAGTCGCTGAAGTTTCTCAATCAACCAGGGTACGGATGCATTGTTGGTTATGTCCAAGACACCAGCACTGGAGCTGCTCTTGTAGCGGGTGAGAGCGGGAATGCTGCGCTCCGAGTAGCGCTCGTAAATGAGCAGTTTACGAGCCACTGCATCCTTGAAGTTGGCGCTGTCCGTGCTGATGAACGGCTGGATGGTGAAGACGACTTTGAAGCCACGTCGATGCAATACATCTATGGTGTCCCTGAGTGTGGGAAATCGAGTCTGATCAACGGTAAAGTCCCCAATATTCTCCTGCCAGAACTCATTGATTACAATGTGTCCCAATCCCATGGCAATCGCATTCTCCGAGTAATCACAGATCATCGATTCGTTAAGAGAATCACTGTGCTCCAAATTAGGTATACGCCAGACGGGCTCTTCTAGTAGCGAGTGCAGCTCCCCGATGTCCTGCTCGGTGAGGCCATCCCACAAGCTCTGCTGAGTCATCAGCATATGCAAGCTACGCATGTCCTCCGTGGTACATATCTTATAGTCGAGCTGGGGCAGCGGTGTCAGGCGATTCACAAAGGTGAAATCGTCATTTGCCGCTCGTAGACAAAACTGATTCTCCGTCCGATTGATACCAAGTTGGAGAGGAGTACGCTCGCTCACCTGCATGGCCACGCCAATGGAGTTGATGAAGTACCGCTTTACGGCATTCCCAAACTGATGAACCTTATGATCTCCGCTGGCGTAGGGCATGAAGTCAAAGTTTGCGTAGCTAAGTGACCACTCCTGACCCTTGGTTATCCCACCACCAAACCAGAGGCCATTGTCCCTCTTCAACTCGTAGCAGTCCGTGGGCAACAGGCCGGGTGTCAGTGCCTGCCACTGCAGGGTATAACAGCGGAAGACCTTCTTGTCCTCAAAGTTCATGTGCAGACGGGCGATTCCATTCCACTCGATGCACACACTCCCATCGCTGCGTCGATGATCCTCGAGGCAGTGGAATGGCGATGAATCGCTGCCTATTGTAACACCCAAGTGACCATGAATAACCTCCTTGTCGTCGTGGCTTAGTATGCGAATGATGCGATCCTTTGAATTGAATTTTATCTTCTCGAAGTAGCTCTTGGTCAGCATCTGCTGGTGGTAAGCCACATAGGCGTAACCGATCTGTAATCAAGAAAATCTTTTTAATTGAATTTGAATTGTCTTTCAGCTTAATGATTTAAAGCTTACCAGAAAGATGATCATGAAGAACATCACGATTACAAATATTTTGATCTTGTAGTCCTTCGTTTCCCGCTTCTTCTTGCGTATCATCTGTGGAAAGGCCTATCAAAATTTACAATATTCAAATAGACATATTGTGATCTATATCAATTCTCTTATCTTAATAAACTGACTATGGAAAGTTTGAAACAATTAATGTAAGTCTAAAAAAAAATCATTTTATCACTATCGATCTAAATCTAAAAAAAAAATTATAAAATCATTTAGTTTTGGGAAGTTTAAGCTTACTGTTTTTAACCTTACAAATACGGTGAATCCTACAAGTTACTAGCTCTTTAAACTTGTCTTTTTTAATCCAATTCTAGTCTACTAACTTACCTGCATCTTCTCGCGGAGCAAACTAGCCAAGGAGTTGACGCTTGTAATCGAGGCCTGGTTACTAGCCAGGCTGTGGGTATCAAAGTCGCTGGCTAACATTTCTTTGCTGTTCAGTCTCAGGGCAGGAAGTGGGGCGATGGAGGCACGTCTTCGACTGCGAAACCGATCGCTAAAGTTAAAAAAAAGTATTGTATAAATATTTATAATATTCAATTTGAATTTTAAAATTTATATTATTTCACTCTTGTTTACAGATTGCTCAGAAGCAATTTGTAAATTGAAACATTATTTTATTCTCATTCATAAGACTTGAATAAATCTACACTTCGAGGAGCCTTTGCGGCATCTCAAACTAAAATCCTCTGCTATATCAGAAGTAGACTGAGCGAATATTTATAAGCAATAGCAATTCTATAGTATAATTTGAATATTGAATCTTATCTTAATCAAGAACACGCATTAAAAAAAACTGATCTTGAATTAAAGAAAATGAAAATGTGTTTTTAATTTAGATACAAAATGTTTTAAGATCACTGAAATTGACGAAAAGTTTAAATTGTTCTAACAAGTCAGTGTAATAACTAACGAAAAGCATTAATGTTTTTTTTTTGATAAACCAAATCAAAACTTTTTTTCTATAATCGATAGTTATAAACCAAACTATTGAGTTTGGAATCAAAATCTTCTTTTATTTTAGTTTCCACATTTATAGAAGTTTATTACAATTTTTCAGCACTTATTATGAGCCTTTGAAATTAATCGGATCTACCGCATCTCATTCTTGAAGTATCTACAGTATACCCCATTCTTTTTAGATGTCCGGGTGTAAAACAAACAAATATTGAGTGAGTGTCAGTCGATATACACTCAGTCACATAAAAATGTCAACTTTACAGTTCTAACTGTTTATGATCATTTGAATCGTGTCATGTTCAAACGATCTTCAGCTATCAAATTGCTGACAAGTGTATTATAAATAAATTATGCGTTTCTAACATGAATGGTAAATATCTATATATTATCAGATGATTTTTCAAGACACTGCCTATTTATGGCAGCCATGACAGCCATGACAGCTTGTTGTCTGTACTCATATCTTAGCTATCAACTTTATGGCATTAAAAACAACAAATATCGTGATAAGTGCTCGAAAATATATAGTTTTTGTCAATCGGATTACTTATTTTAACCGACCAACAAATACCGCATACTTAAACATTAGTTAAAGCTATGCTGGCAGTCTTAAATAGGTATTATACCCTTCATAATGTAGTACTATACATACAGGGTATTAAGAGCCATGACTTTATGGGTTATGGTGAAAGATTATGACCAGTTTCGTGGGCGTGTGACATTTTTAATCGTGAAACTTACGCGGATTTCTTTCATGGCATAATATACATGATCCCAATTGATAAAGATATTTTCATGTAAATATAAATATCAATTAATTCTCAGAATCTGTTTTTAGAGGCAAAGATGTCAAGGCTAAAAACTTTTGCGGTAAGGCCATCAATAAACATTGTTTTTTTTTACATAAAATTAGCACAATTCTCGAGCAAAATTTAACTTAAATTGGATTTACCCATTAAAGTTGTTAAACACATTTACCTGTAACAATTGTAACTATTTTTATAGAAATATACAAAACTTCGGATTTGGGAACTTTATTTAATTGAACAACGAGTTTTTTGCGATTTCAGTTCGTTTTTGTTTTTTCGTCTGTTCTTATCACGCGTATTCACAACTATCTACTGAGCTGGGGCTACTTTAAGATATAAAATTCCGACATCTCAGATATACACAATTACACACGCCTCACGTCAGTTCAGTGCTATCGCTTTATACACGGCAAAAAAAATTTCCAAATTTATGCCAGCAATAAGACAATTTTGAATATTATTAATTTGAGTTTAATATTATCTCAAACAATTATATTAATTTTATCATGTAAGCGTCCACTATTTATAATTAAACTGATTTGTTTTTTAACTTAGAGATAAATGCCATAAACTTGAAAATTACGAATTTAGTTACTAGATTAGATAATCAGTTTTTGCAACCAGTTACCAAATGTTAGATTTAAAAATTGATTTATCAAAGAAATATTTTAAAAATCAAAATAGAGATAAAAAATGTGTTCTTAAAAAATATTCGTATAGAAATTAATTCTTCATTTCTTTATCAAAACAAGATATCCAATTAATAACTTAAGGTTTATATTTTTTTTCTGTGTATATTTATACATTTGCACACAAATTCGTTGTTGCAATCAACAATGTTTTCAAAAACAACAACAACAACGACGACATCGACGACGCCAACACAATGACATAGCCATAACGTGTGCCTCTGCTCCAGCTTCAATCTCAGTCGCAGTCTCAGTCTCAGTTGCAGCCGCTCTCCGCTCTCTCAGTCTATCTATCTCTGTCACTCATTTACTTATCAACAACAAGCGAGATTTGCTTTTACCTCCACATTACCCCAGTCCCTCCATCACCATCAAACTGCTATGACATTAATTCGCTTAAACTGTAAAATTACACATACGCACGCACACACACATGTAAAGCCACAAGTATAAATCTCTCAGTGTGATCTTTGTTTGTACAAGTTCAAAAAGCTTTTTGTCTTCACATTTGCTTAGAGGTTAAAGCTCTGCCAATTAAAAGCTCGTTAGCTGTCATCTCGGTCTGTTGCACATCTTTTAGTTAACATTGAGCTTTTATGTTAGGTTTAAATTAGCTGCATGCGACTTTTGGTACATTTTGTACCCATACGGCCTTACTTTACGCTTGTTAATTAAGTAATTAAAAAAATAAATGACTATATTAAATCCAATTTTTTGTATTTTAAAACCGTTAACATTTTTTTATCAATTACTTTTTTTAATTTTATTAGAGTAATTTATTATTCAACTTACTTTTTACAAATCTGTTAACTATGTTTTAATTGTCGACAAAAACTAAAACGAGTCCGGCACTATGGAACATCTTAAAAAATTGCAATTTCAATTAATAAGCACAACTTACTTGAGAAATTAAAACAATAATAAAACACATTTCTTTAATTTGCATAACAATTTGCATAATAAGAAGACAGTGATACTGTTCTTGAGGTTTTTCTTCTCAGGGCGCGTGCATATATATCAGTGTGAACCTTTTCAGAAAGCTAAGCAGATGAATAATTTTTTATTAAAAGCGGCATAAAAACAATTTATTTTAATTTTTAATTTTTTAAAACAATAATATTTTTAGCGTTTTTACACCTAATTTAAGGTATTAATTCAAATGATTACACATTATGAAATTGAATATTTAATATATATTAGAGTTCATAGTAGTGAAAATAGTTTGTTCACATAAGGCCAAATGATAAATCGCAACCGACCATAATTATTTCCCGAACTTGACATGAAGCAAATTACTTTTTATAAACAATAAGATTTAACTCTGAGCTTACACTCTCTGGATTAAACGAAGCACCGATCCTAACTAAATCTTGCCTTAAATTTCAAGTTGAATCATTTTAACTGTAAAATATCCACACTGAAAGCGGTTCGAAGACGGAATTTTAAAAGGGGCACGTTTTAAATATTCACCGTTACGCGCTCATTGTGTCTCTTTTCGATTGTCTCGGTTACAATTAAATTTAAAGCCTAATGACGTGCCGTAAATGTAATTTAAACAAAAACAACTACAACAATATTCAGACTAAATACCGCAGACACTGAATTAATTAATTTAATTGCGTGCTGAACTTCGACATGATGCGAATAATTATTTCGTTCTTAATTTAATTAACTCTATGCTTTCAGCGTATAACAAGTGTGTGTTTTTAGACCCCGTACTCTAAAAAAGAGTAGAGTAGAGTACTCTATTAAGTTTGTTAGAAGACAAATCTGCGTAACAGGTAGAAGAATGCTTTTCTGACCCCATAAATTACATATAAGAGATAGAGCTACTAAATTTGGAATAAAAGTTTACTTCGCGAGCAGAGCAAGTTTATTTCAAATTGTTGTCACTTCCCTTACCGCCCCTCAAAATTGTAAAACAAACTATGGTCAGTTCACCAAAATCTTAGTTTATATCAGCATAACTGGAAACTACTAAACCTATCATGACCAAATTCACACAGTTTCTTTATGGTACCATTATTACGACACTGAGAACGCTCAACTTGAACTATATGGGGGGAGCTATAACTATAGTTGTTCGATTCAGTTCAATCTTAGTAAGGATAGCTACAATGGTACCGTACACATAATGTGTGAGTTTGTCCACGATAGCTCTGGTCGTTTCCAAGAAAAAGTGTTATAAAAATGGTATTTCATAGTTTACGGGGCGTTGCAACAATTTAAAATAAACTTGGTCTGCCTAACATATAGACAGACTTGGATTCGAGATTTTGTTTGCTCTAGCTTTTATAGTCTCGAAGATCATGATGTTTACAGACAGACGGTCATCACTATATCGACTCGACTGCTGACGCTGATCAAGAATATATACTTTATGGTGTGAGCAACGCATTCTTCTGCTAGTTACGAACATATCGGTTTTTAGAGTAAGGTGTCAACAAAAGAAATGAAAATTGACGGTTGATACTCAATCAATTTAAATTTACACAAGTTGCAGCTTATCTGTGCTCAATGAAACACATTATGACAGGTTCAGATTAAATACAGGGTATTTAAAAATTTACAAACATACATGGGCATACTGTGAGCATCACTAATTAACAGCTGTGTGTCAAGTGTTATTGGAAACCAAGTTAAAGTTCGAATTGACGCGAAGAAGGTGAAACTAGAAATAAACAAGATCGAGGCAGATATACATATATAACTTACCGATGAACTGGCTTCTTGACATTGCCGAACTCATCACTGCTGTCATCGTCCTCGTCATTCTTGGCATTACACGTATCCGGAGTCACTGTAATCACCGCAGAGGTACCCACACTTGAGGCCGAGATCTCGTCAATAATCTACAAATTGTAGTTATTTGGGATTATTTTTTGACATATAGTTGCAGTATTATTTATCGGATAAAAAACTCTAAGGGCGGGGTAACGCGGCGTATACATAATTCAAACTGTTTTCGAGATTCGTGTCATAAGACGCTTCCTGCCTTTGTCTGGCACAATCAGATGAGATGCTAAAACCAGTTCGTGCCAGTCCCAACTCAATAGTCATCGGATCAGATCTGAGACGACTCGAACATATGTAATATACGTAGGTATTTTTATATTTGTTAACTAACATAAAATGTTGATTTTAAATTAATACGAATTACATTTAATTGGGATTTTTAAAGTATATAATAAATGTAGAATTACTCAGGTATAAAAAAAAAATATGTGTTTATATTACACATTCGTTGATTATTAAATATTTCCTACCCTCTTTATGAGTATAGGAAAGTTCACTTTTTTAAGCTATTGTTTGGATCGATTTTAGCCCAAAATGAAGAAGTTTTTGTATATGTAGGAAGTACCTGCCTTAACCGCACTTAACTTTGCTGAATCATCAGGCTGCATATCCTGCTGCTCACTGGTCCAAGTGCTACTGTTACTGTTACTCTGACTCTTACTCAAATGCAAGCTCATTGCCAGGCACTCAGATATAATCCCAATCGACTGTTAGCAGTAAACTGTAAACAGTAAACAGTCAAGAAACCGATCGACCGACTCCAGTACGTTGTTCGTCTGCTGCCTTTGCCGGTTGCTTGATAATTGCTCAAATAATGTATTAGAAATGTCGGCTTCGCTTGAATCTACTATCTATGCCTCAATTCGCGTGTGTGTGTGTGGGGCGAGTGAGTGTAAAATTAGGTGTGTGTGAATTTGTGTTGGTTTAATCGTTCGACGTCGAGCTGCGAATACTACTAAGTACATGTGAACTTCTTTATAATGAACTCCAGCAATATTGAATATATGGAATTTAATCGCAAAATACTGATATACGCTTGCTTTGATTATCTTAAGTATTCCTGGTGTTATTTGGTTCGTCATAGTGTAGCCCAACTGTACTTGTGCTTGAGTGATTAATTGCGACGCTTCAGCTTCTCTTTTCTTATAATTTCATTGAGACTTTTGCTATAGTACTCGCTCATTTTTTCTATGCGAGGGCCGCACAAAAAGTACGGCTATAATTGAGCCATATATGTACATATAACAAATCACTAATGAATATTACTGAATTTAACCAAAATCAATATTTTTATAATACACAGTAACTTGTAAAATTTATAAAAGTTTGAAGTACCTTCTGCAAAATGGAAGAGTACGTAATGGATATTCATTCTTCGCAATAAATTAAAATGTAACTCATAAATTTTTACATTATATGTATATTATTATTAAAATGTCAGTTATTAAATAAATAATAAAAACAAGTAGTTTGACGGGTTAATTAAATAAGTATTCGGGAAAACAAAATATTAATTTTTTTTTTTTAGAAATTCATGAGTTGACTTAAATTGATGTAGCTATATTTGCTTAACTGCTATACATTATAGTATTTGAGATATTCTCTGTATTGTTAAAATACGACTATTAATATTTCGCAGATATTGACTTTTTACAGTAACTTATTAAACCACTCTCGAAGCTACCGTACCGACTTTCGCCACGATATTTTAAATTTGATTTTGATATGTGCCGAGAAATTGCCGCAACAGACCCATAAATTACTCAGTTCAGCTTACTTTGTCGTACTTTATAATTGCAGCCGACTAGATTTAGCTTTTAATCTAAACTACTTCCCATAAATTACAGTCTATCGAGTCTTGGACATTTTTTATATTGTCCCCGTCTTACTTGGCCTCAGAAATATCACGATCCAAACCAAAATATTAAAGTACAATATACCTCAATAGCATAAGTGTGCTGAGGAGGATCTACTAGCATTTTCAATAAATAATGCCAACTGTGATGAGAGCCCACACTCAACTGTCAAAACATCTTGTGTTTTCAATTTCAAACCAAAATTCTTTTAGCCGTTGACTTAACAATAACAAAATTATTTTTTTTTAAATCCGATTTTTCCAATTAATTTGTAAAATTGCTCACAATACTTTTAAAAACTGATCTTGTTCAAGTTCTAAGGTTCGAGCAATGCACGAGTCCATCGACTACTAATTAAAAATTCAAATCGTTGTGATTTGTACTAAACAAAATATGAATATTCCACAGCAGTAACCTTAGGGCGTACGTCTTTTCATATCATAGTTTCACACACGTCACATTTGTTATAATGTTTAATTATTTCAAATTTAAGCCAGTATTCCCCGATAATTTCAATATTTTGTATACATCAAACCAAGAATATATTCCAAAACAACATACACACAATCAAATATTTGTACATGCAATTAAGTAAACAATTTCATTGTTAAATTTAACAAGCTTGACAATTTCAACATTAAACAATTATTTTGATTGTCATTATTTTGAACAGGGTTGGAAAATAGAAGAAAGCTTTTCCGACCCTACAAAGTATATATATTCTTGATCAGCAACGACAACCGAGCAATTTTCGCTTGTCCGTCCGTTCGTCTGTATGCACACCTGGATCTTCAAGACTATAAGACTTTAAGAACCACCAAATTGATGTCAGGTAGATTAGTTTCATTTTAAATAGGTGTCACGCCTCCTATCGCACTTTAAATTGTAAAAAACTATTCTCATATTCATAACACCATATCTTGGAAACTATTAGAGCCATCATGAACAAATTTTTGTGTATAGTATCATAGCTATCTTCAGACAGATATAGCCTACAGATCCCATAGGAGAATTTAGTCGAACACAGGACATTTGTATGAAGACATATAGTGCTAGTCGAGAGATCGAAACCAAACTCACACATGATGTGTAGGTGATGGTGGTAACTATCCTTACCAAGTTTGATTTGGTTCGGGTAACTCCAACTCTCTTTCTATAGCTCTCATAGGATTGATCGGTCAAAAATTACTTATATATAAGTACATGTAGTAAAGCGCACACTAGAATGAGTACAGTGTCTTTTACAGTCGGCTCGCTCGACTGTAGCCTTTGTTACTTGTTAAGTTTTGATTGCATGCCCCCTTAGCGCACGAAACCAAAAACATAAATTTTAGTATCAATTGCTTGCTGAAGCCAGTTCGCAGAGCGTGCTTCTTCTTGCTTAAGTTCACGTTAAGTTTTCATTCATCTATCATTATAAGTTCTTTAGTTCATTTGAGTGATTCATTATTAATCGTTTTAATTTACATTTACCAAGGAAAACATTTAAAAGTTATCTCAAGTCGAGAACGTAATTTTCACAGGGTATCTTACGACTGTTGGGCCCGAGTGTACTTTGCTTCTTGCTTATATTTCTTCTTTATAGCCATATGCATATCGAAAAGGAACTGCAATATGGCTTTTAACCTATCGTCTTCAGCAGCGGTTGTTCTTGAAGCACATTAACTATACAAATCTGCGATACAATTAATTAAATTGTTCAGCTTGATGTACAAGTTTTGGCTAATATCGCCACGAAAATTGAAAAAAAAAATGTCCCTAAGTTTCTAAAATATATAAGAACAAGTAAGAAAGGGTACAGTCTAGCGTGCCGACAGTAAAAAACCCCGTACTCAATCTAGTGCACATTTTATCATAAAAATTTATAATTTTCGACCGATTTGCCCTATTTGATTTCCCTATGGGCTACTCTGATTTTGAGTACGGGATATAAAAAAAAAAATAACTTGCACTAAATCTTTTGTAAAACTTTTGGGTAAACTATATTTATTGAACATTAATGAGTAAATGATATACGAACACGAAAACCTATAGAAATCTTAAAATTTCTATTGTAGTTTATTTAGGCTTGTAAAGAAACTCAAAATTCATTGCTTACTTTCGGGCTGGTTCTCTGATCTTAGTCCCGCTGAGGTCATCAGTGTTGCCAGAATTCTGGAGCTTAAAACCGATTAATTGATTCAAAGTCATCAGTTGGTTAATGACACTGATTTATCCTTTGTGCTTCTTTTTATCCAATATTAAAATTGATTATTTGAAATTGAATTTTAAAATGTTGCAAATAATTCTAAAATAATTTCACAATGATTTAAAAGAACTTAAAATGCTTAGGAGTCAAGAAAATATTCAATTGAAATTTTCAGTGTGTCAATAAAAAGAAAAAGCATTTCGAAAATATAAAAATGATTTTCGTAAAATGGATTATATGTAGTTATTAGCTTTTCACGAAATTTCAGACTTAGAATAAAAACATAATTATATATTTGGCAATGAATTGAATAAATTGTGTCACTGTAGGTTATGCTTAATTCAGGTTGTAACTTGATATTCTACGCTATAGTTTTTATATCATAGTTGTATAGTGTAATTAATAGAATAGTACATATTTACACGTTGATATACTCTGTATTATATGCAAGTGCAAGCTTTATTAATTATTAAATCTCATACAGTTTAATTTATTTATTACTACACTTTTACAACCCAATATTTTTAGACCCCGTACTCTAAGAAAGGTAGAGCGGTCTATTAGGTTTGTCAGAAGGGAAATGTGCATATTCTTGATTAGCATCAATAGTCGAACACAGTATGAACACGTAGATCTCAGAGACTATTAGAGCTAGAGCCACCAAATTTTGAATGAAAGTCCGTCTACTTCGCGAGCAGAATACGTTTATTTCAAAATGTTGACACGCCCCCAATCGCCTTTGAAAATTGTAAAAAAAAAACTATTTTTTTGTATTAACAAATTTACACACTTTGTGCATGTTATCATTATAATTCGCTTGACCATGTTTGATCCACACCGGACAACTATAGCCTATAGCTCTCATAGGACAAAATGTTCAATTTATTTTATCTTAAAAATGACTAAAACTCTTTTCTTTGTAAGAATGTTGTATATTTCAACAAAAATGATTGTAATGGAACATTATTGTAATGAAATTAATTCCTGATCAATCAAATCTTAATGTAATTTTTCCCTTTAAGCCATTTGGTAATTGTAAATTTTGGTAGTAAAATTGCTACGTCTTTAAGACCAACCTTTGGAATTTTGGTCTTGAAATTATTTTAAAGAAACTCAATTGAAAATTGTCAAATGAATTTTTTAAATACAGTAGAATCTGGTTATACCGACTTCGCTTAAAGATTCCATCACGTCATTGCGACGAAAATTCGATGACTTGGTTGGTCCCCATACAAACTTGTATGAAAGGGCCTCCGTTTGGTGCGTTTCCGCTTAAAGCGACAAACCGCAGTGCATTAGCTTTTATTTAATAATGTAAATAAAAATATTCTTAGCAACGAAAAGGTTTTCAGAGCTGATTTCACAAGCTTTAAATTCGTAACTTCTAGAAAATCTGAATTATAAAATTAGTGAGTTGCAATCAAAAAAATTATAAATTATAAACAAATTGTATTTCACTAAGAACTTCTATAAATATAGTTGCTTTCCGATATAATACAGTGCTGAGTACCTTAAGGGTATTTGAACGTCGGTTAAGCTTTTAATCCAACTTTTTCCCGACTATTTGCAATTCGAATTAATTACAGTTGAAGTGTAAACACAAGTGAAAAACAGCAGCAATGGTGTTAGAATTGATGATGACGAAATGATGACAAGATGAAATGATGCAATGATGATAATTTGTCTTGAATTTGTATCATATTCAGCTGTCAGTATAAATCGGGCATTGCGAGTATCTGATTCAATATAATATTTAACTTTTACAAAATTGTAGACTTTAAGTCGTTTCTGACTGAAATTTAATTGCGGTTCAAATTTTGGTAAGCACAAACAGACACACACCTACACACGTTGTGCTGGAGTGCACAGATAACAGCTAATGAGCGTTTTATTATTACTTATTTTTATTTCTATATGAATGTATATTTATAGCCTATTTCACAAAGACAACAATGAGCTTATAATTTTGTGGCGTATGCGGTCTGTCTATACAAACACTTATATCTGCGGGGTTTAAAACCTACAAAATTAATTACATTTGCCGAAAATTTTAATTTGATCAGCCAATAAATATTGAAGTTGTTCCAGGTGGCGTCATGCAGTTTTCGGTTTAATCCACGAGCTACACAACAATTCTATCTAACTCTTTTTCAATCTTAACAATCTTTTCTTTGGTAATTTTCCAACATGAGAAAGTTCTTTAGCTAGGCACTGAACAGTTGATCACCTAGATTGAAGCGTTCTTGCTTGCTTTAATGATGCAAACGAGTGCTAAACAGCACAAACCCGTTTGTAAAGTCAAAATAGGTATTTAATTTGAGGAACAAAAACCATGACAATGAGGGTCGAGTACTCACACTTTCCGACCGACTCTCCTCGTGTAGCGCCTCTTGTGCCTGCATCTGGTGCCGCAGACGCAGTGCCTCCAAGTCTAGGGAATTAATACCCGATGGCAGAGAAATGGAATTTCGACGTAATCCTGGACCAAAGTGCTCCCGATCCCTTTCTCGCTCCTTTTCCTTTTCAACGACTGGCGGAGGAGATGGCGTAACGCTTCTTGACGTCTCCGCCTCCGTAGGCAGCTCATTAATCACCAGCAGATGCGGCAATTCTACGTTGCGTCTTTGTACCAGGGATTGCTTACGTGTTAGGCCAATTTCGGTATCGCAATTCATCAGCTGTTGCTCCTCCTCATCAGCTGCCTGGTCATCAGCGTAGGGCAACTCCAGCAGCTGATCATACTGACTGTTGAGCGCGTGCGCTGCACGAAGCGATGGCTTTGATTGTGGCATCCTTTTGAAATCGGACTACTCAATTTTGACGCGGCTTGCGGACGGGCACGTGTGCACGCGAACGCGTCCAGGTTGCGACTCGCAGCGTAATCGAAAGAAAACGCAAAATTGCAGCTGAAACTGTCAACAATGTGGAGAGCGCGACGTCAAGCTCAGCTGAGCACAGTAGGTGTATAGGCAGGGGGCAGTGGGCAGGGCTGTGATGGAGGGGAGGGTATAGGGTAGGGTAGGGGTTATCGAAGTGGAGGTTGTTAATAGGGTTATGAGCCATAAAGCCGCGTCGATGTGCCTTTAATCATCAACGCTTTACTTACCATTATCATCCCAGTCGACGCTACGATTACAAGCGGCACTGATTACGTATGCGACGCGTTGTACGCATTGCTTTTAACTGCTCCGCAAGTTTATTTTGCTTTGTTTGACAAACAATATTATTCGTTGTTTATTGATTTAGTTAATTAAATTCTTGTTTTTCTTATTTTTTGGCCACAAAGAAGTTCAGATCGCAATGCTTTGCACACCTCATTAGACAATTCCTTTCTCTCTCTCTCTCTCTTGCTCGCTCTCCCTCTTCTTCTCAATCTCTCTCTCACTGTGTCTCTCACTCTCTCTCCATCTCTATCTGTCCCTCCACTTAGCTCACTTTCTACCTTCCACTGGCTTTGAACAGCTCTCATTATTGCACCGTTATCAGCACATATAAAACGGTAAATCGCGCCAATTGATCAAATAATACCAACCAGCGTCAAAGGTTTTTCATACTCTATCCATAAAGTCATATACACTTTTTTAGAAAATCATTATGTAGAAAACAAATTATGTGTATTCAAAAAGTTAATTTTTGGACTAATTTGTTTAAAAGGATTCGCTGAAATGCATGAAGATTTTCTATCTTTATTTTAGGCTAGTGTAATCCACAAATACTCGTCATTCATTAATTATACTGATTTGAACCATTGAGTTATAGAAAATTAATAAAGTTAAATCAAAACTGAGTATAGACAAAGTTGGCATAAATCAGGATATTTATACATCAATATATGAAATACAATACATATATGTACTAGTATATATTTCTTTTACATCAACTGTTCAGAGATCGAGTTTAAATCGACGAAACTTTGACTACATAAAGCCGATATATTGTTGTTTTTTTCATATCTCCCAAAAAATTCCAGAAATGCAATTAGCAGAAAGGCAAAAGGAACAATAATTAAAAGTCGTTAGTCCGGTTTCTATAAAGTCAATACATATATCTACATTATATACTACTTGTTTTTGAAAGAATCAAGTAAAATACAATTTAAACTGAAGAGTATTCAACAATGCGACGCCTTGAAATCTATTTTTAGTTCGTGTTGAATAATAACATGTGTTACCGATCAGCCAACAATATAAAATGCGGGTATGAGGGTTACCTTACCCACCTGACTTCCCCCACGGGCTTCCCCTCACACACACACGGAATTAGCTGATAAGTTGATTAGTTTCATTCGCTTAATCAATCGGATGGACATATTAAACTAATTCGCAATATTGTGTTAATAAATTCCAAAGCAATTCTGCGCAGTCAATTGTATTGAATTGGAAATGGATTATTCCTATCGCAAAGCAGCGCAGCCTCACGCACTGTACTATGGGCAAAAACCAGCAATTCCCTAAACAAAAATACTTTACACGAAAAATCAGAGTCTTAAAATTTGGTATAAAAGTGAAGATTTAAATTTTTTAGCTTAAGTTTTTTAAAGCAAATAAATAAATCTTTTGATTAGCTTATAGTAAAGTATTTATAAATTTTACCAAATCAATCAACTTATTTTACACGTTACGTTTAATTTTGTTCATTACTTGTCTAAAAATAAAGCTCAGATTACCTCGGAAGTAAGAGGACATTCAATTCTTCCTAACAATACAATCAGAAATAAATATTCTTTAATTCTACAGAAAAGTATTGTATAAATCCCAAAGTATTTCCACAGTAATTGTGCACAGTGGAACCAACAATGTATGTATGTATCTAATTGACATGCCGCACTCGTTGGTAGTCTGTTTCTCTGTCACTCTTGCCCCCTTCTATCTCTACCACTATCTAGCTCCCACGGCTATGTGATGTGTGAAATTTTAAGTTGCGGCCAGCTGTGACTTTGGCATAGATTTATGGTATTTTATCGCCGATACAATTGATTTATACATTTATTACATAATATTAGTAATACACTATTTACCTTTCAAAAAAAATCGTATTACACTTAAAATTGAGAAAGAATATACCTAATAAATATCAATCCAAATTATTCGAATAGATGTCAGAAATACTATAAAGCCTAGCGAACAATCGGCACTGTGCCAATTTTAATACCAAAAGTTTCGAAATGGGAATAATTGAAGGTATTCACCTTGAAGCGTATTCAAGGTTCAGATTTTCAGTCAAAATACCTAGGAAAAAAAAAACGAAAGCGTTACTTGAAAAGGGGAAAATTGCAATCTTTATTTTAATAAATTATTCAATCGGTATTTTGATAAGATGTTATTCTTCTTATTTACTTTTTATTCCAGCGTCTCTTCTTATATCATAACTTTTGTTTGTTTCCTACAATTTGTTGCTATTTTTTTGTTATTTGTAAGCATGCTTTAGTTTGTATTGTTTTGTATTTGAACTTCTTACTTTACATCTGGATCTTGCTGGCTGGCGGGTGGCTTCTCTATGTTTTACGCTGACCGTACAGTGAAGACACGGTACATGGTATATTGAATGGTCAACAGCGATTGAGTCATTGTGTGTTAATTGTTAAATTAGGCGCATATTTATTTATATTTTATTATTAATTTATGTTTTTAGAATATGTAAGAAAACATTTGATATTCGGTTTTATTTGCCGCTTTGCTGTTCATTTAATCATTTATAAGGAATGTTTTGTTTTTTCGCATTGTTTTATTTAAATGTATGTATTTATTAATTTATTTTTAATAGCTTGTTTCATGATTTTGCTTTTTGATTTAATATTTAGAAATAAGTATATGCATATGATGTTGTTGTTTTTGTTTTTGTTTTTGTTCACTAAACATACGAATACAAATACAAATTAATGCCTTTGCTTAAGTATTAATTATGTATTAACATATTTAATTCTTTTGTTTGTTTGTTTTTTGTTCAATGGTTGCCTTTCTACATATTTCTTTGACGATTTCTTTTCTAACAAATTCACAAACAATTAAATACGAACAAAAAAAATTAGAACTTAGAAAGAAAATACACAATAAACATATAATATATGGAATATACATAATTAGTAGTTAAACAGCTAAAACGTAAAACGTTGCTACAATAAATGGCCAAAGAAAATGTGATTTCACAATCAATCAGTTTTGTTACAGATGCAGATACAATAAGATACAGTTACAGATGCAGATACAGTTAACGTAAATCGCGTAATAAAAGTTGTTTTGTGGTTATTGAGACACAGTTCGTATTAATTTACACATTATATAGTACATATACTAACATAATATGCCTTATGGTTGGTTAGATATTTCGTTAAATAAATAACTTGACATTGAATATAAATCGTGTTGCACTACAAATTTTACAAACAATTCAAAATCAAAGAAATTGTGTGGAAATGAGAGAAAAACACAGCAAAAGTAGAATTGATTATACTTGAATTTACATAAAGAATAATCATATCATAGTGGTAAATTTAATCATAATAATAATTGTGTAAATTGTAAATATCACAAGCAGACGTCACTTGCATCGTTGATAAATGTAAATATATTTATATATTTATTCATATATTTATATGTATGTATTTGTATATGTTTGTAAGTGTATGTGTGGGTTTGAGTGTGTATAAATATAATTATGTGTATGCTTGTGTAGCTGTGTGTGTCAATGTGTTGTACTGCTTTATAAAGTTTTTATTTGTTTCCTCCATGTTCATTACAATTAAAATGTTTTGGGCCTAAGTACCTATGCTTGTGTGTGTGCGAGTGTGTGGTGTGTGTGCGTGTGTCAAGCAGAGCACTGACTCAGTTCTAATTCCCACACACACAAACAGACAAACACTCACTCACAAGCGCACAGACATTTAATTTATTAGGCAAAATTGCATATTGTTTTGTTGTTGTTTCTTGCCTTGCTTGAATATTACATTTATATAAACTGCTCTTAAATATTACTAACATTTTCTATTAGAAAATAAGAATGAGTACATAGTTTCAACATGTTTATCGATTTACAAATCATATATATATATGTTTTGTATATACTTCTTCTAAATATTAAGACTTATTAAAATTGACTTTTTACATTTTAGCAGCAGCTTTGCTTTCTAGACGCTTAATCAAAAAAAAAAAAAAATGATAACTAATTATAAGTGATTTTTGCTAATTGCTTAGAATTTACATATGTGTGTTAGTTGTTTTTATTTTGTTCTATATATATTTGTTTTTATTATAATATTACGTGATCATTTGTTCTTTACTAAAAAGTTATTTATGAGAATCGTCCCAGATTTTACTTTTTATTATTTTATAAATTGATGATTTCGGCATGGCTGTTAATGTGAGTGTGTGTGTGTGTGTTGGTGTATATACTTTTCAGTGTGTTTCTCGCATGCTTTCTAAAGCTAACTACTACTTTTATTTCTAAGTGCTATGGTGCTAAAATATTTGAAACATTTTGTTGCCGCTGTTAACATTAGTTTTCATCTTGTTGTTGTTCTTGAAGTTTGTTTGTTATTGCTGACTAATCCATCCATGTCCCTATATAATCAATTGCTTTTTACAAGTATCGTTACTTATATATTTTACAAAATACATAAGATGTACTTCAGTGGTGTCCTCAGTTTTCGGCTTCAATGACATAAACTTTTTAAACATAAGCTGATTAACAGAATCAGAGACACCATCAGAGACAGTTATGATCCTCAGCTGCCTGCACATCCCATAACATACACACCACACACACACACACATACACCAATTGTGAAACAAGAAGATTTTACATACAACAGAATTTTTAGTTCAAAATACTTTAACAAAATCAGAAAAACAGAGAATTTTTTATAGGTGAAAGTGAGTGTGTGTGCGTGTGTATATATATGTGTGTGAAATAGAAAGAGAAAAGGATTGTAAATGACATAGAATGCCTAGGGATCGGTGGCTGCGATGATGTTGATCTTCAGATGATTTGGGGTTAATTTATAGATCTGATCAATGCGCTTGATGATGAGCCCGTTGTTGGATTTGTTTTAATCGCCGCTGTCTTCCCACTTGCGTTCTTCCATTATGCGATCAAAGCAATCGGCAAGGAATGCATGCTAATTAGTAATAAAAGAAAGTTGTGTTATTATAAATCCATAGAATTTGGAATATATTGATTATTTTATTTACATATGGCGTATAGACTTTGACCCAACGTGCTGGCTTATCTGGACGATTGTATTGAAAGCAGAACGACATGGACTCCTCGTCACTCTCGGATCGGGTTATGCTGTCCCATGTTAGCTCCACCATTTGGGCTTCCAGTGAGCCGTCTTCGCGACATGCATGAAGCCGAAAACTCTTCATTCCTGCAAATAAATATATTTAGAAAGAACTATAAGTAACAATATAAAGCTTTTTAAATTATAAAACTCTATTCTTAAGAATATTGCACGGGTTAATAAGTTTTGTCACAAAAAAAAGTGTACGTAACAAGAATAAGGAGGCCAGCCGAGTCGATAAAGCAATGTCCGTCTGTCCGCCCGAACATTTGGATCTTCAAGATTAAAAGAACTAGAACCGCGGAACTTGGAAAAGTCCGTCTCATTCGCGAGTTTATTTCAAATAGATGCCACAACACAACCCACCCGAAAAATGTGAAAACCATTTTCATAACGCCATAATTTGAAAACCACTACAGCTATCTGGACCATTAGAACTATCCGGTCCATGTTTGATCCCTCAGACAACTGCATCCTATAGTAGCTTCCATAGAACAAATCGTTCGAAATTGGCATTAAAAATAGAACACCAATTTGAATAGCTTTAAACTGCCAGTATTCTCTTTTCTTTTCTTTTGTCTGTTATCTCTTTCTAATCCGCTCGTTTACTGCTCTTAAATAAATGACAAAGAAATATTAGCATAAACTTTTACTCAAATCTTTAAATATTTGTTAAGGAATTTCTAAATTCTTGTAAATTTAAAAAATGAATCAAATCCAGAACCATTTTGACGTTTTTAATGTTTAAAATGACTTACCCACGGCGGGCACAACATGGCCCTCCTTGCGACTATCACAGGAGCAGTGTGGAAAGACGACGTCACCATAGCCGGGCAGTGTACGGGCAAGTGCCAAGTAATCATTGGCCTTTTTAGCGTCTTGAAGTGCTTTCAGCTCGTAGAGACGTCCATCGGCACGAATATTGCCGCGATTGACTTCATCGACGGCTTGATAGAATATAAATCGTGACGCCTGTTCGCCCTCGGGTAGTGTTAGCTCCTTGCCAACGGAGAAGAGCCAGCGCCGTACACATAGACACGTCGATGAGGCGGTACTGTAATTCTGTACATAGAGCTGATGTGGTATCTCGTGTGGTTGCAATTTACGCTCGAAATTGTACTCGACAATCTCAAAGAGATAAAAATATTGTTGCGTATAGGCGGTGAGGTTGGCGCGCTGCACCAGAATCTCCCATACGACCTGAGCATTAGATGACTTCTTAACGGACACGCTAGTGACCTCATGATCCGGCAGCATGACTTTAATATCAACTGGCGATGCGGATATATCGTCTTCGGTATCCGTTAGGAAATCCTGCACTGCATCGCTTTCGGCAATCACCCGGACAGCGCACACCTTCTCCAGGTACTGCTCGAGGCCACGACGACGTGTGTCCAGCTGCTGTTCGCTTAGCTGGAAGGGCCATTTTCCAGGCAATTTGGGAAAAGTGAAGCCGCTGAATTCCTTGCGCAGCATAGAATGCAGATTGGCGAACTCCCGATAACGGCGTGAACACAACTGTCGTCCGGCCATATGTATATTGAATACAATATAGCGTTCTCCATTCCGGTTAACGATACTGTAGTCGGGTATGCTAGAAGCAAGAGTTACTATAGATTAGTTATGGGACACATAGTCAAATAAGAATTACTCACCTGATGGGTAACGAACGCTTGTCGGAGTAATCAATGTAGGAGTAGCCACTCTGATCCTCCTGCGGTTCCAGTCTATCGGCCTCCTGCTGTGTCACGGATATTACCGTTAGTGTGAGGCAATCACCGCCAGATTTGATCAGATCGACCACCTGTTTATGTGTGGCACCTTCAACACTGACCCCATTGCTGCAAATACAAAAGAAATTATGAGACGATTAAATAATTTGTGGGATTCACACGAACCGCCGACATCGCCGCTCATAGACACTCATCTGGGCAAACTGTACGCCGTGGAATGGCAACATTATAAGAGTCACAAACAGATTAAGAAATTCTTTTAAATTGAATTGAAGTCAATCAGTTTGCAACTCGATTGTCAAACGACAATTGAGGAGCTACTCGTACAGGCGGATTATTTAAGAAACGCAGTCAGAACAAGAGACTACGAGAGCAATAGAGATAGCTAAAAAGCAAAAGAGAGACAGAGAGAGATAGAGAGAGTGCTGCAGTTTATTGATCGACTATGGCACTTCTCAAAATACTGATAAGACAAATCTGCGGTAAATCGAGTTCCAGACACTTGCGATTCGGGTCAAGTCGAGTTTGTTTATGATAAGCACGAGCCTTCGAGTTGTTGAACCGATCCGCGGAGCAGCTACTTGACTGCAACTAGGTAACAAACAATAAAAACTACACTGATCAAAAGCTAATTGAATTTTGAATTTCTAGATTCAAAATTTATAATTAAAATTTTGTTCTTAAAATATTTTTGTAATCAAATAGTTCAAGCTATGTTTAAGCAACGAACAGTGAATTAGTCAGCAATGCATTTGTAAATAGAATCAATGATCTTCCAATGGCTGCTCTAATCACAAGTCGTTTGTTTTTTCTTATAATTCCCAAATGGTTTTTGTTGTGTGAGTTTGTAAATAATGTCTATACCGTCTGCAAGAGTATATTGGTTTTGTGAAAAATACGTAACAGACAGAATGCGGCATGGCAGCAATGTAGCCAGATTTCGGAAAGCATCATAAGCTAGATTGAAGAAAAAAATAGCTTGAATAAGCTAAAAATTAAAAAAAATAAGCTAGCTATTAAAACATGAAAATAGCCAATGATTATTATAATAATGAAATGATTTCATCAGCTTCATCATTTGAGTCCACATATTTGTCGGATGTTTTATTGGTGCGAAATATTTGTTGGGAAGATTGTAGTCATGACAGCATTTGCCACGACGTCGCAGTTCATATCTACATATAACATTTAAAAGAATATACTTAGTATATACGCAAATCGCAAAAATTTAGCTTGTAAGAAACTTTTTCTTTTGTTCAAAAAAGTGCAAAACTGCGATGTGACCGAATCTTATAAGCGAAAAATGATTAAAATACGAACAACAAATATGATTTTTGTCCTAGTTATCAAAAAGAATGGCCAAAACTTATAATACAATCAGAAAACAAAACTTATTTTGTTCTACATTTTTATACTCTCTGCAAGAGTATATTGGGTTTGTGCAAAAGTATGTAACAGGCAGAAGGAGGCGTGGCTGACCCCATAAAGTATATATATTCTTGATCAGCGTCACAAGCCGAGTCGATATAGCCATGTCCGTCTGTCCGTCTGACCGTCTGTCCGTCTGTTCGTATGAACAAACAGATTTCAGAGATGGTAAGAGCTACAAGTTCGAGCTTGGTGTCAAACGATCATATATTTAGTCAGTCAATACAAGAATCTTTTTTTTTTCGATGCCACGCCCCATTCGCCCACAATGAGCAAAAAACTAGGCACACCTCGGGAAAAATCGATGTTTTCGGCTAATATCTCAGTAACTATGGCACCTAGGATCACCAATTTGGGTACGGAGGTTCCTAGCGACAGCATAGTTGCATTGCCATTTAAAATTTTGGACTGCCACGCCCACTTTTCCTACATTTGATAAAAAAGTCTGGAACCTTCAATGTCGTTGTCGGCGAACTTGTTCGTATCGTACTGTATTGTAATTATACAATTCGTGTGGAGACTAACTATATTAAACTATACTGAAAGGCGCATTAAAATCGGACTATAAACAAGAAAACTAGAAGCGTTACAATATTGATAATTGAACGCAATATCAACCCATAGGTGCAAGCGAGATAGAAACACACAAGCACATGTTCGAACGTTTTCGCTGCCTGTGTGTCGGCAGCGCTGCCCGCGGTCGCTGGCTGCGCCGAATACACACATACATACATATTTGCATCATATACATATTGCCAAACGTATGTATGTATATTCGAATACAAACAAACCGATGTGTGTTTGATTATGCTTAGATTGTTTTTGTTTCAACGTGTTTTAATGCAAGTAATTCACATTGTAATATTTCGATTCCGATTTTAATAATTTAATCGGGACAAATGCAGAGAGTATTATACGGTCGGGCGCGCTCGACTGTACTTTTCTTTCTTGTTTTTTAAGCCGAAGAAAGCTAAATGAAATTTGATTTCAAGCTATAAGCATTTCAAGCTATTTTATTTAAAATAAGCAAAATCTAACTTAAAATAAACTAATATGGCAACACTGCATGACAGATGCCATATATTCTTGATCTGCGTCGCAAGCCGAATCATTATAGTTATGTCTCCGTCTGTGTATTTGTTCGTATGAACAAACAGATTTCAAAGATGGTAAGAGCTGCAAGTTGAAATTTAGTCTCTATACACTCCATATTTAGTCAGTCAATACATCGCTCAAAATAAGTCAAAAACTAAATACACATCGGAAAAACATCAATGTTTTTGCCGAAATCTCACTAATCATGACAATTGGGAACACCACCACAATCCAATGCAATTAATAAATTTGGACTGCCCAGCTCCCTTTCCTATATAATATATATAAGCCAAAATCATCAAATTTCCATGCCAATTTTAGTGCACAGTTTTGTTATTTAATTTTCGTTTGGACACAAATTATATCAAATTATCCGGAATGTTAAATAAAAATCCAACTATAATCAAACATTATAATTAAACGCAATGTCAATGTATGTGTGCAAGCGAGACAGAAACATATATACATATGTTCGAGAGTTAACGCTGCTTGTGGGGCGTGGCGGCAGCGATGCACGCGGACGCAGGCTGTGTTTTATTGCAAGAACTGTCCATACAGCGAGTATTATGCGGTCGGGCGTACTCGACGTCGACGTCTTTGGTCTAGGCTAGCCTCCCATGTCTTCTGCTTCTACCTTTTTGGATGGTTTCGTGAAGACACTGTGTGTGTGCGTCTTTCCGGTTTGACTTTTGCCACCGCAGCAAAAATAAATAAATCGCAGCTATCGTGTTTGTCGTGTCGCTGGTGACGCAGACAAACAACAACCACAAGAAAAGCGACAAAGTGACGATTGCAACAACAACAAGAAAAAACGGTTGTCTTCGTCTCGCCGAAGATTAAATACCCTTGTAGTCATGCATAATTAATTGGTTGTAATCATCAATTGTTCATATGGCAGCTATATGATATAGTAGTCCAATCCGGCTGAAAAGTTGGCTTGTACATAAGATTTGGTAATAATAATTTGGTGAAAATATTATATATTATTATATTTCTATAAAAGCTATATGATATAGTGATCCGATCCGGTTTTAACATACTGTATGAACTGCGTGAGAAATAGCGTACACATCTGCACTAAATTTTATCGAGATAGATTCAAAACTGAGAGACTAGTTCGCATATAAACTTAAGAACAGACGGACATGGCTATACCGACTCGGTTGTTGATGCTGATTAAGAATGCCGCCGATGTGTTGCAAACATCGCGACAAAAACAATATACACTCCGCAAGGGTATAATAACATGACTCAGAGTCAAGCAAACCAAACAGACTTGCAGAAGAAGCCGCCAAGTGATCGAAGCGAAGAATATTCAGCTCTAAAGTGTTGACGGAATTGGTTTGCACTTTTAAATCTTTAAGGCTTCAGTATTTATACCCTGATTAGTGAGCAAAAACTATAGCACACCAGCATAAATTTAGTTTTTAATTCATATTAAATTAATTGTTTCCAGCTCACACCGTTTTTTATAGTTGTTCGCTCCAGACCAAACTTTATATGAATAGTTACATATAATAGTATTTGACACATATGTCAATTTTGTCTCGATTAGTTTTCAAATTATCGCGTTTTCATTACAATTTGCGGGGTGTGGAAAAATTCAAATTAAGCTTGATCAACCTCCACATTAACGTAGTCCATGTAGCAATTTTGGTGTTTCTAGCTTTTACCATTTGTGAAATCTCAGCGTTTATACGGATGGACAGTCGGTCACAAACCCAATATACCCTCACAGGGTAAAAAAAAACCCCCAATTTGTTGTAAGCTAAATTCTCAACTTTCCAAGACCGCCTGCAGGCGAGTTATCTTAATTGGTGTCCCAATATGGTTTTTAAAATAAAATTATTTGATTTTTTTTATTTTATCTATTTAGGGAAATTCCAAGCTTTCATTTTGTACCTTTTGCAGTTAACAATTGCACGGCAATCGGCTGTTAGAACAATAGAAAAAAATATATTATTCTATTAGGGGCACAGCGGCTAAACTTAAAATATTAAAAACAAATTAGATGGTGAGTTTCAGGCATAAAGGTAGAGGCTTGGTTCAACCTCTCCTGAAACTCCACGAATCAAACCCATCTAACCGTTTCTGTGTATATATAGAATTCAAAGGCATGGAAAGCCAATGAATAAACTACACTTCAAAATGATAAACATAAGTTATTATCTTAATACTTTTATAACTAGGCAAATCGAGCAGCAAAAGATAAAACTGCATCACACCTTTATATAATTTTTACAAAATCGCATATTCGTTTAATATCCAGGGTATAGCAGCCATTAAAAATGTATGAAAGAAACCAGTTTTAATGTTTCAAGCCAAATCCCCAATGATACTCAAAGAAATTTCAAGCTATCAACATTGGAACTGATCATTGAATAATATTATTATAAATTTTAGCCTAACATTCAAAAAAAGTTCATTTTGTTTATTTGATTTTTGTATATATAAACATTGTATTAGTAATACAACACAAACATAAATAAATTTTAAAACAAAGTATTGCAATATATTTTCCTTTCTCAATGCTCTGTAATCGTTAAGTAGGTTAAGGGTAATGCACGATGCAAAAAATAAAACAATAAATGATGCATTAAAACATATACTGATGATCGATAACTAGTAATTGCTAGTCAAGCACTAAATCATCTTGTTTCACTGGTCTTCTATTTATTGCCTAAAGTAATACCACAGTGTTGTTAATTTCACCAACACCCACCCGCCCTCTCACTTGCACTGCCAGTCTGTTGATAAAAACAGCAAAAGTTGTTTATACACGCAAAATGCATGTATTCGTACACACACGTACACACGTACAAAAACACACTTGCTTATCTATTTTGCAGTGATCATACGTTCTTATTTTGTATGCGAAAAGAGAGAGGGAGAGCGAGCGAAGAAGCTTTAAGTCAGAGAGCAAAGCAGAGAAAGAGTGGCAACTCGCTCTCGTTAACTTTGCCCAGTTTTCCTCAACGTAAGAGAGTCTTTTCAAATTAAAGAGAACAAAAATATATGTGCGTTTCAGAGCCATGACATGACATAAATCAATCAACTAAGTCATCGTTAATTAAGCCGGTTTAATAAACAATGACAAATCAGTATACATCAGAAACCAAGCAACCTCTTGAGTCTATATTAATACTTTGTATTCGTGAATATATTATAAATAGTATTATAGTATTAATATTTATATTAACCTGTGGTCAGCAACAGCGTACTTTTATTAAGTTTATGGCAAAATTAATTTAAAACAAGAAAAACGGTTCGCCGAAGATTAAATACCCTGGCAGTCATGAATATTGCATTAGAAGTCCGATTTGGATGAAATTTGGTTTGCACATTTGATTTGGTATTAAATGTATATAGCCTAAATTTTGTGTAGATATTTAAAAAAAAATTTTTCTTTCATTTGATTGTTCCTATGGGGGCTATATGATATAGTGATCCGATCTGGCCGATTTTAACATATGAACTGCGTGCAGAAAGAATTCTGATAGCTTTAAAACTGAGAGACTGATCAAGAATATCTATACTTTATGGTGTCGGAAAAGCCTGCTTTATTGCGTTACTAATACCCTCTGCCAGGGTATAATTAGAAATTAAATTAGTTAACTTAATAAACAAAATGAAATCACAGGTATTTAAAACATTTTAATGCAACAATAATTTCTATATTTTCCAAAAGTCGTAAAACGAAAACAGAACTAGAAAACAGCAAATGATAAAAACAAACCGGCATTATGTGATCTCAACTGGGATTAACCAGCTGCTTCCAATTTTTCCATCAGCCCCTCATGCCCAATAATACATATTTATAATAACAAAAGCGAAAATAAAGTAAAAGTACAAGAAATTGAGGGAGAAAAACACTCGAATGGGGAACATTTTTGTATGTACTTTTACTTATTCATATTGGTGCGAGGCCAGGCCATTTTCCATTGAATAAACAAATATGTATAAATGCGCATAAATTATTTAATTTGTTCATATACCTAATAAAGGCAACTGATTTGTGAATATTTTATCAATTTATGTGCTTAACTATTTTCCAAACAATTTGTTTCAGAGTTTGTTTAAACATTAACGCAAATATCGAAAGATCAGCGTATATCGTATAACACATCGTATAACGTATAACGAAGATCAACCTAGTGACGAAACTGAAGCCTACGACCAATAATTGACGAATTGTAAGTATTGTCGTCTTTTGTGCATAGCCGTCTTTTGAACAGCTGCATCAATTAACATTATAGTAACCCATTTTTGTAAAGATTTATCTAGTTGCCAAACTTTTTATTAAGTCAGCACCAATCATATAAGACAGCCTACAGTTGAGCACGCATGACTTTATCATTACCAACCCTTTACCCCAAAATAGAAATAGAAATTATAGTTGTAGCTGTAAAAAGTAAAAATTAAGGTGACCATACTCTTCACTTTTTAACATGCGAACAGATTGTTTCATTGACAATTCTGTTCTTTTTTGAAATATTAAAAGAGAGTGCCATACACAAATGTTAAATAAACTTAATTGCTTAAAATTAAAATAAGCTTCCGTTACAAAATAAAAGTCTCCAGTTTTTATTATTAGTATTATTATGGATAAATCGGCGCATTCATTGGGGTTCGTAAAAACGTTTTGTGATTTCAATTTGTATTTAAAGTGCTTAAAGTATTAGAAGTAGTTCAATCTAGTTTTCTAGAAAACGTGTGATTTTGCTGCTAACAAGAGACATTTAATCAAATAATTTAAAACAAATATTTTTGGTTTAAAAGACAACAAAATATTTTTTTTTTAATCAGTATAAACTGAATTTATTTAACTTAAAGCTGTTTTTCAAGGATATCTAAAGCTTCAGTGTACTAGATTAATTTTTTGATTTCGCTGCGTTTAGTGTTGAGGCATGCGTCTATTTCTAGATTATCCATAACAAAGCTAAATCGACGTGAAAATCACAGCCTAAAACTGAAACCTCAACCCCATTGGCTTAGCTAAGTTCATGGATTTGCCCAAAAACCTAAAGGCCCGACCCAAAACCTAGCCAACGAAAACCCAACCTTTGAGTGACGCAAATGTATTGATTATTCTGGGGCATATGGAACAAAAAAGGAAAAGAAAAAAAAAACAAGAAAAACAACAACATTAATAACACGAACAAGAGTCGAGCATGGACACAAAACCACAAAACACAACATAAAATAAATTACAACATAACAATTCTGGTAAAATAAACTTCAATGTACGTAAACCGCTCTTAAAATAGTACTTTTAATGGCTTGTGAATTTACCGAGAGCTGGGAAATTAAAAATCAACATAGACCCTGGAAAATTCCATTCTAAATTTGTATGATGATTGCCCACTTTAAACATGTTTGACTTATTTCAACGATTTAAGAGCTATATTATATCCGCTTAAACTCTACGTCATAAATGACTTATCATCCAAGGGATCAAATTTGATGGAGAGTTAGCTTAAAATTGTTTTGCGTAAAGTCAATGCTTTATCATTTTAAAAAATTTAGATTTAAATTATTAATCAATGAGAAATAATTTTAATTACAAGGCAACAACTAGTTACTTAAGGAACTAGATTGATTCCTCCAAATAGAATAGAATTTAATGAAGTAACTATTTACAAAAAAAAAGCTACTGTCCAGTTGTGGGCACATTTATAAAATCGGCTAAAAATGAAAATATGTATAGCAAAACAATTTATTTACTTTAAAAAGACTTCAGTGGAATAAAAAAAAAATTGAACGTTTTCCCATTACTCAGGAGCACGTATTCTAAAAAAAAATATGTTTTTTAATCAAAAAATTAAAGTCAGCATTTGAAATCAATTGTTTATTTTTGGAACTTTTATCAGAAGGACTATAAATTCTAATTGCAAATAATATAATTAAAATAGTTTTCATACCCAATCCCTGATTTAGTCAGCATAATTATAAGAACTTTTATTTATGCGATTTACAAGAATAAATTTTAATTTTGTTATCAAAAGTTTGTTTGTTTTTTTTTTTTGGCAAAACTAACCAAAACATTTAATTTTAACGAAAACTATTTCAATTTAGAATTTTAACACAATCTTAATATATTTTTGAAAAATAAATCCGTTCTTTTGCCAATCTGATACTTGCTTTCCATGTAATAAACACTAACTTTTTTTTTTAAATTTAAAACTTTTTTATTAGATACCCCTATTTTGTGAAAATAAAATATTTCGATGTGTTGAACGATTCATTTTTAGATAATTTAATTTATTAACGAAATTTGTTTGATTTATTGATTTTAGATAATCCAATCTGAAGATGTACAACGCAAAGCGTATTTTTTAAGGGAAATTGGGAATATAACATGCAAAGTCCTCGAAATTTTTATTTGTGTAACCACAAAAAAGTTACAAATGATAAAATTCAGAAGCGTCTTCAGGATTAAACATTGAGACATTCCTTTTTGGAAGGATTAAGGATAGTTTTGTAACCACAAAAAATTTTCTAATGAATAAATTCAGAAGCCTATTCAGGATTAATCCTTGAGACATTCCTTTTTGGTCACATAACTGCGTATAAATGCTTAAAGAAAAGCTCTTCTGGGTTTAATTATGATATGGCCACCTTAAAAGTGATATTGTGTGATAAAAGTGATATTTCTGTACTCGATGCATTATTTAACACAAAAATATAAATTTAAAGAACAAACTTAGATATAATAATACAATAATTACTTATATCAATGCAGTAGTCGCTCACAACCCTTAGACAAATCGTGACAAAGACACAGGGGTTAAAATTCTGTGGTGGTTTACCCTAGTCTCAAATAAAGGAAGAGCTATTGGTTTCGTCGTTGTTCTCGTTGGGTTTCTAAGACATTATTGCTCTTGTAGCACAATAGTAGCAGTGGCATTGTGTGCTAGTTGTTGCTCTTGTCATTCCTTCAATTTGTTGTCGTAAATGTTTTAACGAGCCGCACGTTGAACAACAAGAAATAAAAATAGTTCATAATCCTCATTGATTGCATCGTTTGCCACCCCCTGCCCTCACTCCCAACCGTCCCACCTACCGCGCACACAGACGCACACCCACAAAGATTTCAAAAACAACAATGCAATGTTAAGTGCCAAGTGCAGCAACAATAGAACAACATGCAACCAAGAAGAATCCAAAGAAATAGAGGAAGAGCAAGAACAAGAGCAAAATGTAGATGGAAAGCAATAATAAGAAGAAGAAGACGACGGGACACAACAAGTGAAAGCCACACTCACAAATAAATACACAGGTTTGCATATTTAAATAATTACTCAAAGAAAACCACTTCTGGTTTTTCAATTTAGTTACTTTTTCTCAATTTGTGCGAATTATGCTTTTAGTTCAGTTTAGTTTAAACTTTAAAGGCATTTTTTGAGCTTCTATCAATTAAGTTAAAATAAACTTTTCTATCTGGTTCACATACAAGACTGGTACTGTAAAAAAGAGTAGAAGGGTCTAATAGGTTTGACAGAAACAAAATGTGCGTAACAAGTATAATGAAGCTTTTCCAAACCTATCAAGTCTATGTATTCTTAATCAGCATCATCAGCCGAGTCGATATAACAATGTCTGTCTGTCTGACAGTGTGTAAACCTGGATCTTGTAAGCCACCAAATTTGGAATGACAGTCCGTCTATGTTTAGACAGGTTAAGTTTATTTTAAATTGTAAAAAATCTAAAACTATTTTACCGTTATAACTATCCTCACCATTTGATTCGGATCGGACAACTATATATATGGCTCCCATCGTGCAAATCGGTCGAAGTTTAATGAAAATATGCACTAGAAGGAGTACGTGGTCTTTTGCATCCCGACTGTAGCCTATCTTACTTGTTTTTAATTTAACTAAAAATAAAACATTCCTTCGAAAAAATTACATCGGTACAGTTTTATCAGAGTTGGGAAATTGTAACCTTTTTTTTATAGATTTTAATAATAATTAAAAAACAATCCTCTAGAATGAAATATTTATGAAATTTTATTTATTTATATTTATATTTTTTAAATTTATTTAATTGTTTAGTAAATATGGTAAAATATATAATTCACTTAAATAATTGAATAACTACATTGCCCAATAAAGTCTAGTGAAGTAATTTTCTCGTAGTCAATTTTTTTAGAGTATTTGCCAGTCAACTTTAGATGTTTAGCAATATTTTTAAGCGACAGACGGAAGAGTATGTGTATCGGGCAGATAGGCGATCTGCACAAAAATAAGTCAAACAATTGAACTTGAAAAACTCTTATCGATGCAATTTGGCAATTTTGGACAATCCACTTGAGGAAACGTCACAATCAGTGCTGTCGACAATCGATCAAAAAAGGCTAGACGAACCTCGAGTTAAAAAAAATATAAGTTAATTAACGATTTTAACATACATCATGTACAGTTGTGATTCTATATAATCTTATATAATATTATTTTTTTTCACATTTTTATAATGATATTTATGATGTATTTATAAATTTGAATTTTATTCCTTTTTTTTGGAATTTTTTAACATTGTTCCTTTATTGTTATAATTCAATAAATGTGCTTTTTGTGGATATTTATTTAATCATTTTTGATTAAAAGAACAGAGCAGTACAATTAGCCCACCCCACAGTAAGTTGCCTATATACCGTATAGTCTCAAACTGAAAAGTCAAATTTAATTATATTTTCAGAATTATATTAAAAATTTAAGCAAAACTAAGCAAAACAAAAATTAATGATCTTACTTAGATTTTAATTTTTTTCTGTAAACGAATTTTCAAAATCGGTTTTCAGCATTTTTTATTCAGGCTAATTTTCTTAAAAATTAGCATCAACATTTGTAATATCAAATAAACTTAATATTTTGGAACTAAAATTAATCAGATATTAATATCAACATAAATATAGCTAGTAATCTTAATATTTCAACGATTTTTTTTTTTTTAAATTATTTTAATTATATTTTGGGAACATAGTATTTGTTTGTTGTTTGTAAAAACTCAGTGTACTTAAATTTATATTGCAGCTGAGAAGACTCAAACTCTTAGAATTGTTCCTCCCTCATGGATCAAAAAATAAAACTCTATTTTTTTGTACCTTAAAAGAAAAAATGTATATAGGTACCAGTAACCAAAATGACTAAAGACAGGTAAGGCACTTAGAAAATAACATTTTTTTTAGGAGTTAAGTCAAAAAATAGTTTTTTTTTTTTAGCTTTAAAAAAAAATTATTTATTTTTCCCGCTTCTTGGTCCGCAAGCTTCGTCCATCGGACCGCCAACTTTGCATGCATTTCTTCTTAAAGAGCATTGTTATGTCGATTTGGATTTGTAGTTTGTGTGGGCAGAGCTCAATGACATCATCAACATAACTTAATATCTTATAACTGTTTTGTTATTTTCTGTGACCAAAAGTCTCTGAGACTTTCGAACTTAAACTGTCAGATCAAACTTAGCCTCTTGTTCCGGTGGGGAACTAGGCTTAAAAAGGACTCATCTGTTCAGAAAAAAGGCTAATTTGGCAGCACTGATCCAAGTAGCAATCCCAGTCATAATCGTAATCGAAGAATCGAAAGCGTTATCTAATCGTAGAGTAGTTAAGCTAAAATCGCAGCATTTCTTTGTTGAGCCAGCAGTAAAATATGGCCCAAAGAAGCAAATTGGTCATTTGAAGAAATGAAGGCGATGAAGCAACTGATTGTGGGTACAACGATCGTGCTACTGCTGCTCCTGGAGGTGAACAACGGGCTTGAGTGCTATGCCTGCGATTCTGCGGAGGATGTGGAGTGCGCCACACGTCCCGGCCAGCAGCTGGAGGTGGAGGAGTGCTCGGTGGCAAACGATGTGTGTGTCACCTCGATCACAGCAGGTCTCACCCGCCGCGGCTGCCTAAAGCGACTTTACCCGAATGGTTACTGCGCCGAGCCCTGCGATCGCTGCAATACCAGTCTCTGCAATCGACATGTCTATCCTGTGGATCGATTACGTTGCTATCAATGCAACGGTGCCACCTGCATCGATGTAAGCCAGCGACCCCAGCTACTCCTGCCGTGTCCCATTTACAGTGCCGAGGATCGCTGCTATACAAACATCTTGCATTTGAGCAATACTCAACGTGGCTGCGAACATTCCAATCTACCTGAGGGTTGTCCACATGTGTGCCTGAAGTGCAACTACAATGGCTGCAACTCAGAGCTGACCGTCACTGAGAGCCGTTGTCTTCAGTGCACAAGCAATCGTCTTTCTCCTAATCCCGACTGTCAACGGGAACAGCAACCGCAGTCCGCTTCGGATAAATGTGCTCTCAGCAATACAACTGTGACGCAGTGCGTCAACAAGGTGATGTACGGACATCGGGAGCAGTGCTACACGCACCGCAACAATCAAACGGAGGTACTGCAACGCGGCTGCTCCACTACAATGGGTTTCTTTCCCACAGGCGAGCTGTCCGAATGCTATGGCGACAATTGTAATTCACAGTGCCAGACCATCGCCTGTGCCACATGCAATTCCACCAGCGACGCCAATTGCCGTTCTGGCCATGCCCTCGGTACCAAACAATGCGACCCCGGCACCGTTGCCTGCTTCTCCTGCGAGCAAGGTTAGGGTGAGTCAGGCAAAAATCCAAACAAAAATTATTTAAAGAAAACCAGACAAGAACGAAAAGATGAATGCGTGTAATCCATTTTTGGATCTCAGAACATAAGTTTAAGTCATTTTTGAAGCTCAGATCTCCACTTTCAACTCACTGAACTGACTTTAAAGTTGCTTTATCGTTCAATAAAAATACATTTTAAAAGTAATTCACTGAAAGAAAATAAAATAGCTGTTTATAGCTGAGTACGACACATTCACACTAGTGAGGAAAGAACATTGAATTAGAATTCGATAGGCTAAGCAATAATTCGTTTATATAAAAGCGAAAAAAAAAACTTTAGAGATATCAGCAATGTTATATCACAATCAAATGTCGGAAAGGTCAACGTCGGATGTAAATCAGCTTTATATGGCTACATTAAGTTTTTTCAATACAATAACTTCTAACTAAACCGATAGAACTAAATATATATATAGAAATAGGACTAACGAATTTTGACGTAAAGAAAACTTTGGATTTTCGTTGGAAAATCTAAAGGATTAATTTATAATATCAATGTCAGGACCATAAATTATAGAAATGACTTTCAAAAGACTTTAAAATGCTTTTACAATATTGACAAAAATTGAAGTCCATATATTTAATATGATAGAAAAAGACAAACTCAGTAATTACTTGTGTGTATAAAATGAATATTTCCATATACATACAATATCGTTAGTCTCTTCTATGAAATCAACAATGTTGTTCTCTATATTAATTCCATCATGGGGGACTATTTTAGTCAGATTTCTTAAGAGTAATTTTTATTTCTATAAGTATATATACGTTATTAATCTGTCAAGCGTTTTATTATGTATATATAAAGTTTTAAAACATTGATTCTTTTACCTTTCATATAAGGAAAGTCAACTTTATGTTAAGTGGCAATTTTAGGCATAAATTACGAAATTTTTACATGTGTATATTATTGATCAGCAATAGCCGAGTCGATACAGCCATGTCCGACAGCCCATCCGTCTATATTTACACCTAGATCTCAGAGATCACAGGTGCTAAGGGACATTATTTAGAATAAAGTAAGCAGTTAAAGTTTATTTCAAATTGAAACCACTTCCCTTACCACCCTCGCAAATTGTTAAAAAACGTTAGCAAATACAGCTATAGTGAGCTGTAGTGACCATTGTGTGTATGCTCACCAATTCTGGTCCGAAGTGGACAACTATATCAAAAGCTCTAATGGGATAAATCGGTCGAAAAAAGAAAATTTCTAGGAAGACATGATCATAACTATCCTCAACTTTCCTATTTACACTAGAATTGACCAAGTTGACTGGCAAACTCAAATCTTGGTCAAGTTCGGGAAATCAAGCATAATACGTTTGAATACTCTAGAACCAAGGGACAAAAATGTATGGCAGAACATTGAATGAAGTTTCTTCTTCTTCCAGATACGATGCTACGTCGTGGCTGTGCTGATGGGGAGTTCCTGCTCAAAGAAGGAGAAGCCTGTCAGCTATGCCGCAGCGGAGACGGTTGCAATCGTTGGTCTGTTCGCAGCTGTTACCGATGCAATTCACAGGAGCACGGCGAAGAGTGTGCCCAAATGCTCGAACCGAACAACATGACCGTAAAGAACTGCACCAAGCCAGCGGAGTTGTGTGTAAGCACCGTTATTAGTCGACTGCAACTGGTCCATACGGTTCGTGGCTGTGCCAGTGACGTGCCCGAGTGCACCGCCAATGATCCCTACTGTGTGCGCTGCAACGGCAGCCTCTGCAACGTGGCGCCCACCTTATGGGCCTCAAGGCACGCCAAACAGCATCTGCAGCTGACAGTGGAGACAAGACCCCAGCCACACTGGTCAAAATCTCTAGTCAGTTATCTGTGGGCCAATCCCTGAGCAGTTAGCAATTAGAGAGCGATAGAGAAAGAGAGAGAGGGAGAGCAGTTTGGGCAGTGATAGCATTACGATGAATAAACAATAAACGACTAAAGTCTGCACCACCTTCCCCTCCCCCGTCCCCGATCCTACTCTTCATCCGTTCTCCACTCGCCGTTAAAAATGAGTAATGCTGATAAGACTGCGTTCGAGCTGGCGGAGGATGTGAGTGTTTATCCAGTTGACAACCAGCACAAAAAACGCCCATCGAAAGTGGGTTGGTATGGGAGAGGGCGAAGGGAGAACAGTGTGATCGGGTGAGGTAGTCATCACCAGGGCTTGTAAAAAAAAAGCGCCACTAAATATATTAACAAATATATTTAAGAGCATTTCTTGTAACTTCAGTTCTAAACTTTACTTGTATTACATAAATTGCTAGTTTATAAAATTTATTTGTTTAAGTGAAACTGTTTTCAGTTGGCTTTGATATAAATAAATAAATTTTTTTAAATTTATATATTAGGATAAATTACTAGTTCATTACAAAATTATTTTATAGCCCACGGGGCTGACAAAACCTATTTCTAAATATTTTACTTCTTTTAATTGTCTATAAAAATTAAATCTGTCTATCTACTTTTAAATATAAAAACTAAAAGCAATAAAAAATCTTACGTTTATTTGATATATTTCGTTTAAAGTGAAAACATTTGTAAAATAAAACCAACAAATTGAAACCATGTGTATTTAATTATGACAATAGTAAAACAATATTAATGAATTTAAATTCGGAACCAATTGCTGCTGATTTTAAGACATGAACTAGTTCAATTGGTCAATCGAGAAATGAATTTCATGAATTTGATTTAAGCACTTGAATGTGAATATCCATTTATCTCGCTGTTTTTTTTATTTTTTTTTTTTTGTGGCTGCGTTTTACAGTTGCTTTGTTTGCTCACGCCCCGGCCAATTAAAACTGTTGTTGTTGTTGGTGCTACAGTTGATAATTAAATGATGGGCGCTACATATACAACAGCACCCAGAACTACAACTAAAACAAACTGACAGCTGGCTTCAGAGCGCAACGAAAAAAAAGTGCGAAAATATCATGTACATTTACAAGAGGAAAGCGAATGGGAAGCGATGGGGAGGAAAGAAGAGAAAGTGTGGATAGGAGAACATGGGCATGCAGGGAAGCCCACAGAGCTACAAAGTCGGGAGGTGGAAGGTGGCAGGTCGTCGAGCTTCGTCTGCTGCCGATGATAATTAAGTTGTTAGACATCGCGAGCGGTTCGCAACGAAACTGTTGCTAAAATTATTAATTGAATTTGACAATTTTTTTGTTGTTTATCAACTGCACGGGAGACTTAGTAAAGGTTATCAAAACATTGGCGCCCCAAAACAAAAACCTCCCTGAGTTTTGATTGATACATTGCACACACAGCAGGTGAAATGCGCAGGGAAATTATTTTGGCTGTGACGCGATAATACAAAATGTCAAAGACGCCAACAAAAGCTCTGCAGAGCTCAATAAGCAAACGAACACAGACAGCAAAGGACAGAAAGATGGGCGAGAGCATAAAAAGCGAACTTGCGTCGTTTTGTACGATTCATACGAATGACCAGGAAGGTGGGGATTTTGGGGGATAGGGAGCGGGCACTAGGGGCATTTTAATTAGCTTGCTTTGCACATACATACATACATACACACATACTACGATTACATATGTATGTGTGTGCGAATGCATTCGTGTACGCGCATCTGGCAGTCTCTACATGTACACCAGTGTGTGTGTACGTTTTTATGTAGGTGTATAGGTTTGCTCATACAAGCAAAATGTAAATGTGAATGTGTGAAAAAACAATGGCATAAACATTACGCCATAGCATGAACAACATCAAGGAACATAAGCTGTTTCCAGCCATAACGGCAAAGTTCTGTAACAACCCTCTCTTACTCATTCTGTCTCTTTTAAAGAAACCCACACACACATATTGAGGCAAGCAAACAAACACGCACTCACAAACCTACACACGCACACAATAACATTACGTTATTGATTCCAGGACTTCTGGTAGCAAGCCGCATACTGAATACAATTCATTTTAAAGTTTCTTTTCCATTTCGAGTGGAGTGGTTCATTCGTTCGTTCGTTTAGTGGGTGGAATACTCTCTTTCCTTTCCTTCACTCTCTTTTAGTTTTGTCACACAATGTTTGAGCGTGGATGTGTGTTTCATTCGCTCGGAAAGCGGGACAGGGCGGGGCACAACAAGCAGGTCAAACATGAATGCCGCGTAAAAAGGAAGTTTTTTTTTTTTTTATTTTTGGCATTGAGGTTATACGTGATATCATTATCGCGGATGATTACTTACACCTCGAGTATGCGATCGCCTTTCTTGATGCCCGCCTTCTCAGCGGCACCGTTCTCCAGCACAGCACTGACATGCTGAAGGGGGGCGTACAATTCACCATTGATGGATCGCAATTGACCGCCCTCAGACACCTGTCCGCGGACATTAAAACCGAAGCCAGTTTCCGTCTTATAGATGGTAACGACTCGCGGTCCATTGGCGGCTGTAATGGTATTGCTGCCGTTGTTCTCACTCATTGCTGCGCTGCACCGCCGCCGGTTCGCGTTGCGTCCGCTCAATGAGCACACTCACACACACGAGTGCAGACACACACTGCCACAGACACGACACTGTTATTATTTTGCACAATTTAGCTGCTTTTGCTGTTGTATATTTGCGTAACTTTTGTATTTTTGCAACTTCTTTTTGCACTCAAACATTCGCGCGAACACACACACAATGTAACCGAAACATGTATATGAATACAAATACGCATACAGGCTATGGCTATGGCAGAGGTAAATGCGGGGACAGGTGGCGAATACCCCAAAGCAGCCACTTTTACTTTCCGCAAATAAAAAAAAAACTTGAAACTAGCAGCAACTCCAGCTCCGGAATTAAATCACACTTCGTTTGATATGTGACTTATGTGATGTATTATGGATTTGCGACTGCAATTGATATGATTTGCATTGCGTTAACGTTAACAGCGAACAACATGCATACCGCACATTAATTTTGCATATTGTTTCTGCTTTTCTTAATTCACTTTTGCTTTTGCCTTTGCCTGTGCAACTCACCCAACAACTGCTAGGCGCTAGTGTTGGGTTTGTCCATTAGGTAAATGTTTAATGAACTGAACTGAACAAGTGAGCGACTGCTTCCTGGTTGTTCACATTTGGAGCGCTCACAGCCGAACAACAATTTAGTGCTTGCAATGACAGTGTGGCAACGCTCTTTAGTGATGCCCAATTAGCATTAACGTTCAAAATAAAAATATTAAATGTATAAAACTACTAGCATTGTTTAAATGTAAATACAAAAAATTACTTTTTAGTTAAGAAAGCAAAACACAATATGTATATTCGAATTAAATGCTTCGCACATATAATTGCAAGTTTTCCAACACTGATGAACCAGTAATCGACAAGAGTCAGCCATACGAATAGCAAATGTTTTATAACAATTATCAATAGGTGTCTGACTAGTAGCAACAGACTAATTGTAGAAACATTTTTTCCATCGAAATTTAATTGCTGAGGTTGAATTGTGGCTGTTGAACTATCGCTACGACAGTTTTTATCATTAAAATTCTGGCAACGCTATCTCTCTCCTGTTCCACCACTAGTAAAGTGAAGCGGAAAACTTTAAAATAAACTTTTTTTAAACGCCTAGCTTATAAACGGAACTAAACTGCAAAATACAGAACTAGATTTGTTTTTAAACATAGGGCCCACAAAATAAAACAATAGGTAAAAAGGACTCAATTTTAAACGGAATTTAAAGGAATCTTAATTTAAAGCATTGAATGAAAATAACGATAAATAATGAAATAAAGAACTCATTTATATTCGTAAATATACGTACATACATATATCAAGAAAAACTTAAGAATTTAAAATTATTTAGACATGTGGAAAGTAAAGTATAATGATCAGTTCGAATGTGTTTGTAAATAAAGATCTTTCGGAAATGAGTTAAATATCTAAACCTTCAAAGGGTATTATGATGTCAGGTACGGGAGCAAATTGGGAATATTTATGTAGGGGCACATTCATGGCATATTCATATCGCCTTTGACACGGCGCCATTTCCTCTTGGGAGGGGGACTTGGCAGCCGTGGTAGGCGTATTTGGAAACGTAACATTTGCGATGCAGGTGTCTAAGGACAAAAGTAAAATAACTAAAAATAATTAAATAAATATGAGTTTGAAAACTCTTTCTCAAAAGCCAAGAAAATAACGAAAATGGCAAAACAAAGAACATTTTAGGCAATCCTCCATTTTATTTAATTTGCAGGGAAAAATTGAAGCTCAACTGAATTCACTCTGTATTCTTTAAATATGCTACTTTATTTAAATAATTAAAAGTCCCCTTAAATTAAAATTAGCGAGATTAAAAACGAAGCAATTCCCCAGCACTCACACATATTCAAGCGCAAGCAGACACCCACACAAAATGCCGGCACATTATAACGGCATTTCACTGGCTTCCTCCGTTACGTTGAGAACAAAGTAAACTTCGTGATGACAGACTTTCAGTAAATAACAGCTGATTCTTCCTTTATATGCTTGTATGTGTGTATAAGTGTTTGTAGCATTCTTTATGGTGTTATGTGTAAACGGTTGAAAACACTTAATTGAGAGGAACACAGAGCTTAATGTTGTGTGTTATTATTAAAAAAAAATTAACGCTTTGTCTAAAACAAATATATGTATGTATATATGTATCAGTTACAATTATTTTCCATTTAGCTAAATAAAATATATATATATATATGTATAATATGTAAGTATGTTTGTGGGTAAATGAAGATCCCTTAAAATCAAATTCAATATTTTAGTATAATAAACATCTATGGTCTGCTCAAAAATAAATTGAGCATAAAAATATATAGAATTAATCTAACAAAAAAAAAAGGTAAAAAAAATGTATACAAACTATACATGTGTGTGTGTGTTATATGTGTGTTATAGTGTGCAGATTATACGGCGGCCAGTAGAAATGATTAGTTGCACAATTCATATAAAAATGGTTTTAATTATAAAATAACCGTTACGTGAAAGCTTTTGCTTATGTTGTATAAACATATATATGTATGTGTGTATACAATATGATTTAAAAGGCTTTTAACTGAAGTAAATATAACCGTGTGTGTGCGTGTGTGTTTGTGGGTGTATGTTTTTCTGTGTGTCTGTGTGTGTTTTTTTCACTTACTTGTCTAATACAATAAATTTTTCGCCTACAAACTAATTGACTAACGACTACAATTTATTGTTATTTCTTTATTCTTAATGTTAATTGTAATTGTAACTTTAATTTTATGCTCTACAAAATTTATAACTTTTCACTTAACATAATTAATTTTCATACTCTCTGTGGTAATTCTTACTCGATCTCTAAACTCATTGTTTTCACTGTTTTTATGCTTAATCCTAATTTTAATTATATACTTTTTAGCTTATAAACTACATAAATACATCTCCACTTTCTAAACATTTTCTTTTACAATTTTCCTTGCATTCCCTTTACTTGACATTTTCCATTATTTACAGGTATTTTATGTACGCGTGTGAGTGTATGTGTGTGTGTGTGTGTGTGTGTATGTGAATGTGTGTGTTAGTGGATGTTTAATTACTAACTAAGCGAGAGCTTTTTAATTTCTTGTGATTGGCTGGCGCTGGCTACTGCTTTAGAGCAACTAACTAAAGTTTAAAGTTGTTGTGTTAATTCAACTTTGATGCTCAGTTTGGTGTTATTGTTGTTGTGGTTGTTGACATCACAGAAATGTTGCATGGTGCTGCTGCTGTTGCTGCTTTTGATGTTGCTGCTGTTACTGCAGTTAAAATTGCTACTGTTGCAGTTGCTGTTCTTACTGCTGTTGCAGTTGCACTCGCTACAATTGCAGTTGCCCCTCTTATGTTGCTGTTACTGTTGTTACTACAGTTGCAGCTGCTGTTGCTGTTGCTGCTACTGCATTTACAGTTACTACTTATGCTTGTTGTACGCTCAATTCCAAAGCAGCCAACGTTAACTCTTTGTGATCTCTAGATGCTGCTGTTTTTGCTCCCACCACTCCTGTATGCTGCAGACCATCTGGTGACGACGAAAACGCAGTGATTCGTGAATGCACATGTCTATAAAATCTGATTTCATTTCCTGATCACCCTTTATCAAATTCAAATGCTCCAACAATTGACTGTAATCCCGTCCTGGTCGTCGTATGTCACGAAAGATTTGCAAACGCAAATCGACATTATGTTTACGCGCAGCTTCCCTTTGTTCCTCCGATAAACCACGATCAGGTGACAATAGCATCTCTGTTTCATCATTAATGTTGTTGTTGTTGTTGTGGTTATTATAATTGTGCGTTGGCGATGCTTTAGCTTCCAGTTTGGGGCTACTGTTGTTATAATTCCTATGACAATTGGTATTGCTAATATTGTTATTATTGTTGTTATTATTATTGCTGTTGCTATTGCTGTTGTTACAGTTGTTGTTGCCAGTGCTGTTGTTAACAATATTGTTGCTATTGGGACTGGTGTTGTTGCTATGGTGATTAAGTCCGCTGCCCCAATAGAAATGCGGATTACTATTCACTGAGGAGCTGCTGATGCCACCAACTGTGCGCTTCAGTGCATCAAAGCTATTACCAGAGAGATCAGAGTCGATGTCATTGCCGTTTCCATCGCTGGCATTGCCATTCAATGTGCTGCTGCTGTTGTTGATGCAGCTGTTGCTGCTGCCACTGGCATTGCTGCTGCTGTTATTGCTCATGGTACCGCTGTTGCCGTTGTGACAAGTCTGCAGTATGCGCGAGATCTCAGAGGCGTCGTTGATGTCATTGTGACTGAAATACGTTGTTGGTGTTGTTGTTATGCTGCTGCTACAGCTACTACTACTTGTTGCCGTTGTTGTTGTTGATGCTGCAGCTGCTGTTGTTGTTGCTACCGCTGCAGTTACTGCTCCCGCTCCAGCTACAATACCAGAGAGCGCTGTTGCTGCTGTTGTTGTTGCCAAACTCGCAGGCGGCGACAACATCGCACCACTTCCCAATCCATGATGACTTCCATAGCCATTGGAAACCAGCAACAAGGGCGGCATTGCAGCTGCACCTGAGCCATTCTTGTTCATGCCCGATAATGTTGATACTGTTGCTGGCAACATTAGCATTGAGCTGTCCATTGTAGTTGGATTGGAGCTTACATTGCTGCTATACGCCGCATGTTGCCTGGTCAGTCCATTGAGAGGCACATACAAGACGTCATTGGTGTTATTGATGTGACAATTGGTGTTGTTGTTAACATGACTGATTACGCTGCTGCTAATGTTGCTGCTTATGCCCAGTATGCCAATGCCGCTGCTATTGCTGTTGCCAGCTTCTGGTGTTCCATTACTTGCTACTACTCCTGTCGCAGTAATGGTTGTGCTCGTTATCGACGCCCCTGTGACTGGCACAACATCTGGCAAGGTTCTTGGTACGGGACTTATTGGTGTGCTTGTTGCTGCAACTGTTGCAGCTGCGCTGTTACCGACACTGCTGCTGATGCTGCCGCTGCTATTGCTGCTGGGTCCCGCGGAAGTGTTGCTGCCGTTGCTGCTGATATCCGTGGCTTCGATTGCACTTGTCTCCTCGGTAATGCCGTTTATAAAGTTGTGCACGTAACCATTCAGAGGCATCTCCTGTTCGCTGGCCTCCTCCTCAGGAAAGTCAAAGCTTAGACGTTCCGCTGGATGCAGTGGCATGCCCATTCCGGAATCACTGCCGCTGCTGACACTGGATGCTTCCGAGCATATCGAGGATGCATAGCTACTGTTGCTATCTTCATCGACCATCAAATCTCCGACGCTGCCAAGCGAAAGGCTGCTGCATGTAGAGCTGGCCGGAGAACTGGGGGCGCTACTGCTGCGCATGGAAAAGTCCGTGGAGAGACGCCGGAACTCAAAAGCACGGGGCAAGGGACCCGCCTTACGTTTACGTCCACGCGCTGTGCCGTCCAGCTTCTTTGAGTTTGGTCCCATGGGACCGCCGTTGCCATTGCCACCGCCGAGCATGAGGACGGACATACCGGCACCAACGGGTCCCAAGCCACTGGAGCTGCCGCCGCCACCACCATTGCCGCTGGAGGATGATGAGACTCCACCGCCGTTGCCATTAGGCGATTTCATGGGCGCCACATCGCTGAGATCCGCCTCGTCGACCATAACCATGTGCTTATCCTTCTTGTAGGGATTACCAAACATGTGCTGTCTGACATTTGTCGGCTCGATTTCACGCAAAGGATTATCTTTGTTCTTGAGATACTCCTGGTAGTTGCCCATCTCGGCGATGGGTAGACAGTGTCCCGAATCCTTTGCCACCAGACTGGCGGGTCGCAAGAAGGTCTCACGCATTCGAGCAATCTCATCAACCAAATCCCGTCGAGGAATATCAAAGGGATTGCGATAAGTTTTCGCCGACGATTGATGGGTCAGCTGAGGAACCACAATCGTATAGTTCTCGACGGGTTCGATCTCGGCGTGCAGCTTGGCAAACGTGTCGCGCAGCAACGGATGCCGCACCAAATCCCGACGCAGTGCAGCACCTGTGCACAATTTGGCAGTTTCCACCTGTCGATACGGTGGCTTCGGTTGCTTCAGCTGCTTGTACACTTTCAAGCAGAGATTCTCCTGATCCTGCTTGGCGGTATTCTTAATATGCTTCAGCTGATTGGCTATCGTCGGCGACAAATAGTTGTCCACATTCTCAGGCAGCAGGAACTGCAACAGCTGATACGGCACATTGATGTTGACCAGTGCTTTGCGTAGGAATGGACAGTAATACGGAGGAATCGATCGGACATAGGCATTAAACTTGTACATGAGATCATTGGGCGGACTCATGTTGTACTTGTGGATGAGGTCGTGCAGTAGCGGCAATAAAGCCGGATAGTTATAGGCCAGCACATAGAGATGCACCTGGGTAAAGTTGGGCGAGGCCTTCAGGTAGCCAAAGGGTAGCTCAAATCCATGCATTCCATTGGTAACGATCACTTGCCAGCATTTGTTCATCTCCCGCTTGTTGAGGATCTGCAGGGTCAAGGGGCAACCCTCGATCTCGTACTTGTCCACTGGAAAGCTCCGCACCAGCTGCGGCTCATCCACAGCAGGCGTGAGGATCTTAAGCTTGGGATGAGCGTCACGGGGTGGCAGCGTTATCGCCTTTGAGTCTGGCCAATATGGTTCGGGCAGTGGCCAATAGCCAATGGGAAAGGTCTTTTGGGTTATGTGCTTTTGTACATAGATCATCTTTTTGATGGGCTGGAAGACAATGTCAGGCGTGGGTTCATTTGATGTCGTTGTCGATGTTGCTCCACCGCCACCCACACCGCCAGTACCACCGCCACCACCAGTGCTGCCTCCGACACTGGAGGCACCACCTGCTGCTCCAGCTCCTGCTGCAGAGTTGCTGTTGCCGTTCGACTCTTTGGGTAACATGGGCTCAAATTGCAGCACAACACCAGGTTGCACTTTCTGTACAAGACTCTCAATGCATTGATTAAGGACATAGTGACTGCGCACTCGATACGATCGTCCGCCAGTCACCTCGCACATCCGCTCAATGGGTGAATCGTCGTGAGGCACTTTTCCATCGACACGTTCATCGATCTTATTGCCGGGCATGCGAAGCACCAGCGAAAACAGTCGCTGATCCCAGCGGAAGGGCTCTTTGGTGAACTTTGTGCCGGGTATTTGATTACTTAGAGGCAGTATGATCTCCTGATGTACACCATTTCGATACGAATAGCGCCCACCGTCCGTAATAACAATTATCACCGATGGCTCCAAATAAAACGGGCAACGTCCTTGACCATATGTATCAATACCCGATTGCATTCGATTCAGATTTAACAAATCAAAAGCATTCCTTAACGATTCACCCATTGAAGTCAGGCCATGACTCTGCAAATTCTTTAGTTCATTCATGAACGTCGCATGATTCTCTTTCCAGCCGGCTTTTACATTCGCCGGCGGCTCCTCGAATGTCAGCAGCATATAGCGATCACCCAAACAATCCTGGGTTCGTTGCCGATACTTGAGAAACGTCTCAACGGCACCCTTAGCAATGTCCAGATATGTCTTTTGCACACCATTTACATACGCCTTTTGGCACATGGACGACGAGGTGTCCACCAGGAATAGAATTATAGTCATGGCTGCTGTTTGTGCCTATATTCCTGCCGCTTCAGCTTGCTCTCCTGCTCCCACTCCCGGTCCTAAACAGTAGTTTTCAGTTGTTCTTCTTCGTGTTTTTTTTGATAATTCAACTCTTTGTATTGCGATTCCTGTGAAATAAAAAACGAAAATAAATACAAATACGTATAACACACATAAAGACATCAGATATACAAGCTATGATGCGCGACATCAGCAAATACGAACACAATTTACCGTTTTCTTTCCTTGTGTTTGAAGAGTTATTTTGAGCGTAGTACAGCTGCAGTTGGAAGAGAGCAACAAAGAAACAGGGGCAGACCAGCCATACAGATAGAGCCACAGTGGGTGTTGTGTGTGTGTTTTTTTTTTTTTGCGTGAAAGGTAGTCTTCTCTTATGTATAAAAGTTTAATTAACACTTTCTTTATTCTCTTTCTCTTAGTTACAGATCTGTATTTTTTTCTGATTTTAATCCTGCTTCTTTGATTGCTAGCAGCGAACTTCTTCTTGTTGGTGTCCTGAACTTGAGCAGTTTGCTCTTTTTCTGCGTTTTACTGTGCTGCTTTTATAGTACATGTTGCGTGAAACAGCTGACATTTGGCGTTTAAAAGTGGCAAATAAACTCTGTAAATTAATAAGACACAAGAAAAAACAATTTAATCTTAATATAAATGTTGCGCATACGCACTGTGTACCACCAAGATCAAGTTAAATCATAATTTTTAGCTGGTTTTGTAATACACACACTCACTAACGCATACAGAGAGTAAGAGAGACTGAGAGAAAAAAGCAAGACAGCCATGCACATGCATACATGTATGCATACGTTTGTACACCTCTCGCCTTCGTAATCACTGATAATGTACAAGCAAATATAAGCACAAATACGCACACAAACACATTAACACAAAAGCACGCACAATTTTGACAATAAATGTGCTAATTTTGCTCACAAAACTTCTGATTACGACTCTAAAGCTCTCGTATTCGTTTTCACTCTCCACTCTCTGTTTTATTGCGTTGTGCTGTTATTCTCATCCCCAGCTCTTCAAACAGTGGGAAAAAAGTTTGACATAAATTCAAATACCACATCAACCACCAAACTCCAATGCTCCCTGCCACAGCCACCAGTTCAGACGCTGTGCAGTCATTCATTCGATCTATAGTGGGTTAGTGCAAGATCACTCTGGCACTAGAGATGAGTAAGTGCACGAGACCCAAGCACGATTGTGCAAATCCGTGTGGGTAACAAACACGTCTGATTTCATATATTTTTGGCTTTCACAACTTTAACTTTAAACAACACGGTATTTAATATAAATATGCATTATTAAGAGGCTTTTATTTTATCATAAATATATGTTTATGGTAATTAATTCAACATACGCATAATTGTGATCTCATTTTGCTTTAAGCACGTGTATGGTTTTATTCTAAATTCACCATCGCTCACGATCGATTCATCTCAATATCGCTCACGATCGATTCATCTCACTATCACGCACACATCTGTAATTGGCAGAAAAATCTGACCAAAGCAGTTAAAGCATTTGCATAAAATTCCGAAATTTAATTATTATTATGAATTATGCAAGTTTTACAACTATTTTCCTATTAACCACAAATACATATAAATTTACTTCTTTGGAATGACAAATAACCCGCGGATTAACTAAAATTTGTACTAACGAACTTGCATTTGCAGTTGTCATCGCTGCCGCCGCCTTCTGGCGACTAATTGACTGAGTTTTGAGTACAAAGCACTCAATTTCTATTTGAATAGGAGCATACACATACATTCATGTGCGTGCGGAAGCGTTGCCAGAAATTTTATAAAATTAAGCAAAAACAACGAAAAAGTGCACGTGGAAAAAGTTATAAAATAATTTCACTTAAAAATTTTTGCTCCTTTTTAAATTATGTTAGCAAAAATGCAACAATTTTTAAACACACAAAATCATTAGTATTCGATCTTGGTGGCAACTCTGCAACACCAGCAAGGTAGCGAAACATAGGCAGGGGTTGGCCATACTTTTTTTTTTTTTTCAAGACAATAACATATCGCTGCTATGATTTAACTCTTTAATTATTATGGAAAAGACTTCAACGTACAACTTTATTAATCTGAAGTTTAAAAGGCGACTTTAGGTAAACAGCACCTTTATATGTTCAACGACCTTGCAAGACAGGATCGCCAATAAAGTTTAGTTTTATTGTTGTTGTTTGGTGTTGATGAAGCAGGGAGGGTAGACTCTCTTTATCTAACAAATCGCACGATTAGAGTGACCTTAATTTTAAATGCGACATGAGCACGAACGAGAACTAATTTGCATGTGGCAGTGGGTTGACTGCGGGTTCGCTTATCGGTCTTTAAGAGTCTAAATCGTCTATCGAACGATATACAATTGCAGTGACGCTTTCGATTAAGAGGAGCGCGCCAAACATTTAAGTGTTATCGTGCCTCCGATTTGCAGCTGATTGTGGGTGCGTTTTTGGCATTGTTTCTGTGCAATTCACTTTGTAATAACAATAGTAGTTGCGTTAACAACGTCACAAGGAACACTTATTTAAATTTATTCACATACACTCTATCGCACAGCATTATCACCAGTGAGTCGAATTAAAAAAAAATGCAGAGAAAATAAAATGTGCCATTTACTAAAGGATGGGCTAACTATTCGGATAACAATAAGAGATAGAGTTGTAAAAAGCCGTTTAATATTGCAATTAACAAAAAAAAGATTAAAAAAAATATAAATATTTAGTTACTGTTGCTGTAATTTCGATTAGACGAAGGGGAGATACTCAGCGTTGTTGTGAGAGATTTTTATTCTGTTATATTTTTACTTTGTGCCAACAAAAAATTTATCACCACCTTCTCCGCGCGCGCAGACCGACACCGACGACCACAGCCACGCACACATTTATAGGCACACACGGACGTACATACATACCGTATGTATGTAGAGGTATTAAGGTGCATAGCCCGTAAGCACACAAACAACAATCTTTATACGCGCGCTCTCATGCTCACTACTACTCTCTTGGCGCTCGCTCGCTCATCCAAGCAACCGCTCCCATCGCCCCTCCGCACAACCCCCATCACTTCTAACCAACCAATCCACTCGCCAACTGACTGACTGACTGTCGACAGTGATGACGACGACGATGGCGCAAACGACCGACGGGCAGGCGACCGAAGCAACACGAATACGACACGACCAGTGGTGGCATGTATGTATGTATATATGTAGTTATTTGTATGTTTACTTGTAGTATCTCAGCAGGCGGGTAAGTTTGTTTCACACACACAGTATCCGTCACTCTCGTTGCGTCTCGAAATGTCGCCTCTGCCTTTTCTATTGCTATTACTTCTGCTTTTTCTAATCCGGCGCCATTGGCCAGCCAACCTCTCTGTTCAAAAGTGAAAAACTAACTGAGACGCTGCGATTGTTGTTATTTTTTATGGATATCGATAACTCGATAACAGATAGGAATGTCGCATATGGCAACTGAACAGAGTTGGTTTTATTTGTCGATAAAAACTAATAAATCCAACTAAGGGACGAATTGTCATTGTCTTAATAAAGTGACTAGTTACTATTATTTACAAAAAATATCTGTTCGTCACACTAGCACAAAGGATGATTAAATTTTTCAATCTAAAGTATATTTATAAATTTCAGGAGACAGATGATTTTGTATAAAAGGTGGCAACATCAGTGTTTAAACTATTAGAATTATTTACAGAAATCATAAGTATAAAGAGAATGCAAGCGACGACACCAGTACTCCACAAAAAACGTCAACTGTTATCGAAAAAGTACAACTTGTAGAAAAAAGCAATGCTCGTAACATAAGCCACTACAATTTGTTTACAATCAACGGCTAAACTTATTAATTGAACGTTATCATTTATGAAAATCTGAACAAGTTCATTTGTTCATTTCATCGACCGTTCAAATTTCCGAACCTACTCAACAGTTGTCCGAGAAGTCCCATCAGCTGTTTTTCTTTAAGAGTGACTTAAGTTTTTTATTTTTCAAATAGAAATTAAGTGTTTACGAACCAATAAAAAATACAAACAAAAATATTGAAATATCAAATTAATTTAAAGTTTTAGTGCATTAAATCATAAAATTCACAAGCCACATCGTTTATCGCTAGAGACCAGCCTGTCTATCGGAATCGCCATTACGCAGGGCTGTTATAGGGCACACATGTTTTCATTTGTATTGGCGCGCGCGAGTACTGCCAATAACAGAAAACATTAATCGGCGGTGTTTAAATTACTTATTGAATTACAATGCCGGAGAACATTATTGCCGGCATTCCAGTGCATTTCCCTTTTGAGCCATACGAGGTGCAGCGCGCGTACATGGAAAAGGTTATTATGTGTTTACGCGATGGCACAAACGGCGTGCTGGAGTCACCCACCGGGACCGGTAAAACTTTAAGTTTGCTCTGTTCCTCGCTTGGCTGGCTGCGAACACGTCAGTCGGAGGTGGAAGTGAACATGAAAAAAATGCAACAGGAACAACAGAAATCAATGAATGCAGCATCTTTATTAAGCAATGAGGTCACGGCTGCCATTGGCAAGGCCAACAATTGGGGCGTGCCCAAGGTGATATATGCTTCTCGTACCCATTCTCAGCTGAATCAGGCTATGCGGGAACTCAAGCGCACGGCCTATGCCAATATGCGATCTGTAGTCCTTGGTTCGCGTGATCAGTTGTGCATACACCCAGATGTGATGCGGGAGCAAGGAAATTCGAACAAGGTGAATATGTGTAAGCTGAAGGTGCACGCTAAGACATGCACGTTCCAGCTACGGGTTGAATCAAAAAAGGATCATCCGGACTTTCGGGGACCCACCATATTGGACATAGAAGATCTGATTAAAGTGGGACAGCGTCTGAAGATGTGTCCATACTATGCCTCCAAGGAGCTAGTTAAAGATGCGGATATAACTTTTATGCCGTACAACTATCTGCTGGATCCGAAAGCCCGTAAAGCCAATAAAATTGAGTTGGGCAACACAATAGTCATACTGGATGAAGCGCACAACATAGAGAAGATCTGTGAGGAATCTGCTTCGGTGCAGATACGATCTTCTGACGTGGCCATGGCCATTGAGGATGTTACGCACATCATGAAAATCTTCACCAGCGGCGAATCGGTGGACAATGGAAGCGATGAGCCCAAGGATTTTACTTTGGACGATTTAACACTACTTAAAGAGATGCTCCTGGAGCTGGAAAAGGCCATCGACGGCATTGTGGTGCAAAATAAAACCGAAGGAGCTACATATCCAGCTTCCTATATCTATGAAATTCTTGGCCAGGCAAATGTGAGTCCAATTGTGTGCAAGCTGTCGATTTAGATTAGATTTAGCCGCTAATCCTTTGTTGAAACTTCAGTTTACCTATGGCAACTGTGCCACGATCGTGGGTCTGCTAGACAAATTGGTCCAGTATCTAATGGTGGCATCTCAGCATTCTATGCTCCGTAAGGGCGGCAGCTTTATGATATTATCCGATTTACTCAACATTGTGTTTGCGAACAAGGAGGACGTTATGGCAAAGGTCCATCTCAGCTTCAAGGTACATGTGGAAATCGAGGAAGTTAAGCAGGTCAAGCAAACGACGACGAGTAAAACTAACTCCGGTTGGCTAAGCAAAGGTAATAACACAACAACAACCACAAAGGCAGCGAAAGTTGTCAATTTTTGGTGCTTCAATCCCGGCTTTGGCATGGAACAGCTACTTAACACACATGTCCGGAGCGTAATTCTCACCAGTGGAACTTTGGCACCACTCAAGCCGCTCATTGCAGAGCTGGCCATTCCAATAGCTCACTTCCTGGAGAATCCGCATATTGTCAATCAGTCCCAGGTGTATGTTAAGATCATTGGCAATGGACCCGATCGAGAGCAGCTTATATCCAACTACAAGAATCGGTAAGAGTCTGATCAAATACCAGCTACAAATAGTACTTCATTATTTATCTATTTTCGGACAGTACTATAATTTTTATTTGATGAGAGTGTATATTGCGTTTGTTGCAATGAAATGTGTGTGACGAGTATACAAATTGTTGTTCAGCCAGTCCTTTTCTGCGCCCTCACAATCTGAAAGATTATAAGAGTTTATGCACAAAGATTGATACGCAGAATTTTTATAACCATGCCCCTTCAAACGCAATACGAAAAATTCCTTAAATTTCCTCCATTCAATTTTAATAATACCATTATAACTATATTGGTGTTTACACAAGCTTTAACGATAGTCGTACTAGGAAGTGTAGCATTCCATACGTATTTTTTTCCTAATTGGATGTTCCTATCCCATTTTAATTACATCACAAACAAATCCTACGGTCATGTGAATCGTACTTAAATTTATTTCCTGTTTCTTAGTTAAACATTTTTATATTTATACCCGTTACTTGTGGAGTTAAAGACTATAGTATAATGTTCGTAATAGAGAAGGAGGCGTGTTATACCCCGTAAAGTATATATGTTCTTAATCTGCATCATCAGCCGGGTCGATATAACTATGTCTGTCTTTCCGTCTGTATAAATAAAAGGATCTAAGTGACTGTAAGACCTAGAGAGGTAGCAAATAAAAGAAAATTTCCAAGCCGTATAAGTTTCTTTTTGTTTTTTGCTAACAGGTAAAAGTAGTATATTTAGCTAACTGCACCATAGGATGTACACGTCCCAAGAATACATGCACTGATCAAGTTTTACTTTAATCGGAATACTACATCGAATAGATCGGTTGTGTTTACCCAGATTTCTTAATCAAACTCATTAGTGTGCATCACCCCAATGATGGCACTAAGATAATTATCATACCCCATAATTAAATACACATTTAATCTGAGTAACGCGTATTCTAAAGTCATGAGGTGTCTTTCTTATTTTGTATATAATTTGTCCTTATTTTCGGTCTTATGTTTTTTTGTTGTTTTTTTTCCTATATGAAATTAGTCACTCTTCCAGCCTCCTAGTATATTATTTTTTGTAAACTACTACTAACTAATACTATTATAAGACCACGCACAATTTCACCATGTCAACTAATAATCAGAAAGTAGAGATGCAAAGAAACTTATGTACATACTTGTTTGATCACTTATTAAAGCAACTTCTTTTACAACCAACCAGGGACAATCCCAAATACATAAGTTCGCTGGGCCAGACGATACTCAATGTATCCCGAATTGTCCCGGATGGCTTATTGGTCTTTTTCCCGTCGTATCCAATGATGAACACGTGCGTAGATGCGTGGCAAGCGAGTGGTCTGTGGGCGGACATATCGAGTCGCAAACCGATTTTCTTGGAGCCACGTGGTAAGGATCAGTTCACAAGCACTATGGAAGAGTTCTATCAAGCGATAAGGGATTCAAAGGGCGCCTGCTTTATGGCTGTCTGTCGGGGTAAAGTCTCCGAGGGTCTTGATTTTGCTGACCGCAATGGACGCGCTGTGATAATCACTGGACTGCCATTTCCACCGCTCAAAGATCCGAAGGTAATACTTAAACGACGCTACCTGGAAAACAATCGCACCAAAGAAAATCAACTGCTGAGTGGCCAGGAATGGTATAATCTGGATGCAACACGAGCCGTCAATCAAGCCATTGGTCGTGTGATACGACATAGGAACGATTACGGCGCTATTTTGCTGTGTGACTCACGTTTTCAGGATACTTCTCAGGTGCAGCAATTGTCGAAATGGATACGTGGTCACTTGGGTGCTCGCCCACAGAGTTCACCCTTTGGTCCCATTGTCCGGGAGTTGCGACAGTTCTTCAAGAATGCCGAGGAGACGGTCGGTTGTTTTTAGTTTGATTCGTTCCATACCTTAAATTCACTCATATCCAAACAGATGGTTAAGCCAGAGGAGCGTGCCGTTGAACCCTTGCTTCAGAGCGTCTACAAGGAGGAGACATCGGCGCCTATCCCTGCCAGCCAAATTAAACGAGAAGCAAATACTTCGGGCTCATCCAAGTTCCAGCTTGCCTCCGAACTGGCCATGTAAGTAGATGAAATTAGTGAAATAGTATTTCAGGTTTTAAAGTATTTCCCACACAGCAAAGTTGAAATGACCAATTCGATTAAGACCTGGACACCTGCGGATTATGCGAATGCTTCTGGTGGTAAGCAGCTATTAAATCAGCCCGCGCCGAATGCGATGGATTTCATAAGTCGTTTGAATTCAAATGTTACTGTAAGTTTTAAATTCTTTTAATTTAGTTCAGCACCAGTGCTGGCGTTTTAGCTTTTTTTTTTTTGCTAAAAGCTTTAAGTAATCGACTTTTATACCATAAAATACCTATATTTTAATACAATTTAGTGATTTCTCCTTATTTTTGATGCAAATCAAACTAAACTGAAAAATGTTACATAGGCAGATCGGTTTTTTATACAAAAATATGTGGATCTGACTGGAATTTTTTCAGAACTATTCTTCGTAGGCTTTTAAAGAATGTCTTTTCGGCCTAATTTCATTTTAGTTTTTAATCGAGTTTTTTGTATGTTCAAGAAATTATTAAGCATTTCCTTTTTATTATGCTTTACTTTGGTTTCAACTAATGACAAACACAAAACATACCAAGTTTTTTCAATCGATTGTTCCTATGGGAGCTATATGATATATATTCATCCGATCTAGCCGATTCTATTGTATCGTGCAGGTTGTATACACACCTGTACCTAACATCTTTCAAACAGAGAAAGAAACCAGCGAATAGATAGACGCATGTGACTGTTTTACCTCTGATTTGGGTGCCTTTAATCAAGAATTTAAATACTTTATGTTATCTGCCACGCCTCCTTCAATGCGTGACAACGTTCGTGACAAAAACAATATTACTACATATGTTATTAATCACAGAGTCGATGTTTTGTTATTATTTTACATCATGAACTTACATATTTCAAACACTTCGCCCCGCAGAGCATTGACTTCAACAATATGGACAGTGGTCTAGTAAAGATTCACAAACGCGTAAGAAGTTCTCCATCGTCCAGTGAAACGTTGGCCAGCCAAGAGCTGAGTAAAAAGCGGTACAAACTTGTCAGCTCTGACGTTGCTGTCAAGGTTGAACCGAGTTCCAGTCAAAGTCAACGAAGTTGTATAAATCCGCGGGAGAAGCCAACACAGTCCCAACAACTAAAGGAAGCGCCAGAAAACCGAACGGATTTCTTACGAGAGGTTTGGATAACTTTAAATCCATTGGTAATAAAATAATTTAAATTATATTCAATCAACAGGTGCGCAGTGTTATCAACAGCGATCAATTCCGTAGCTTTGGTAAAGCTCTCGTCGACTATAGGACTGGAGGCGACGAAGCCTTCGAGGCTTTAATGTCACTACTGCTGGAGGTGCTGCGTGCTCCGCATCTACGTCATTTGCTGCTTGGAATGCGGCGTTATCTCAAGAACGAACACAAGTCGGAGTTCGATGTACGTTTATCCAGTCTGGGACTGGTTTAATCAAGACTGTCAAACAGCTTCGCTGTTTTGTCTTGTAAAGAAACTTAAATTAAAAGTATGTAAATATATTAGTTCTAAAACCCCTTGCATCATAATTTGGCAACTACTAGAGCTACCTCATCCCAACATTGTGTAAATGGTGATTCTTAATATATACCAGTTATGGTCCAGACAAGACAACTATGTCATATAGGCCCCATAGACAAAATCTCTCGGGGTCTTTTACAATCGGCTTGCTCGACTCTAGCTTTTCCTCTTAGTTACAACTCATTTGAATGTTTCTATATTTAACTTTTGTTAATTAAAATAGTGTGTTAAAAAAGATAAGATCATAGTCTGTGTCAAAGTAAACTGGACTTCGTGTTTAAATAATAAATAATAAATAATTAAGTGCAAAATAGAAAAGATTTTCTGTCCTTAAGTTATAGCTTCAAAATCGAATTAAGTGAAATTAAGTGTTTTGTGATTTTTTGAGTCATTTATCAACAGCTTTTGTAGTTCACAGTGGGCAATGCACTTTTTATTAAACATATTGAAAACATTTTTATTTTTCTAAAACAGCGAAAAATAGTTATGCTTGTTTTCAAAAAGTCTTCTAGACATAAAGTAGTCCAATCTTGGCACACATGTAAATTAATGTAAGATAAATGAAAAATAATTATATATAAAACATTTTTAGAAAAAAAAATAAATAAATGAAAGTGTCTAATAAGAACGGTGTAATAATTTATATTCGTATGAAGAAAGTGTTTAATTGACTTTTGATTGAAAAGTATGGGTGATAGAGTTGGTCAAGTAGTTTCATTGAATAAGAACAGAAATAATATTATTCATAGTTTCTTTAAGTTTTATTAAAAAAAAAAATAAAAACACTTAAACTAATTACTTAGAATATGTATTTACCAAATTAAATGGATTTAATTGTATAATTACTTGTATTGTATAATTTGTTCATGCTTATGGTTTTACTTGCTTATTACTTTACACTTATTACATTTTAATTCGATTTAAGTTACAATTGTTGTTGCTTAACATTACATTACATTTGCGTTAAGTCTCCTCTCGTCTGGTACTGCCTACTTTCAATCGTTGGCGTTTTCAATTCTGTGTTGTAAGATTTCGAGTAAGATTTGCTTGTTAGTTTTCATTATTTATGTTTTGGTTAAGCAACAGGACAGGCGTTAAACATAAAGCCAATTGCCAGGGCTGCAGCGTTCACACGTCACGTCTGTTTGTCCGCCGTTTATGAGACGTCAAGAAACCGAACCAGCAGCCTCAATCCCACCCGATGCAACGCCGCCGCCTCATGGCGCTAACGCGAGCTGCACACTCGTTCGTTTGATATCGTATTCAGTTAATAGCTATTTGTAATAATAGTGATTACTCGGTACCTATAACGGTTTGATTCCAGAAGCGATTCAAGTTCTTATATCATTTTACATACACAACTGTTTTTTTTTGACAAAAACAAACAATTAAGAGAAATAATAAATATATTATGCAAGGATAATTAAACATCATAATATGTCTAAAGTTTCTTGAAATAAAGACGAATTGGTAAATTTAAATTATACAACTTTTGTCTTAAAAAAAAGCCCTATCTCGTATAAAATTTTATATGTTTTGATATCGTCTGAAAATCCGAAAATTTTAACACGTTAAATAAATATGCAATTTTTTGGTAATATATACGTACATGATGTATTAATGAATTGGAATAGTAGCCGAAATAATGTAAATAATTCATACATTTGCTCATGTAAAATGAAATTTATGTTAACAAAATAATAAGAGAAAAAATTCCCGATACTTCTTAATTGATTTTCTAGTATATGCACAATGTAGAAAACAAATAATTCCTCTTAATAAAATTAAATTTTATGGCTATGCTTTAAACTTCCAAAAATCGAAAAATGTTTCAACGTTTTTATATTGCGAGCAATCACTTATTAGCTATCAGCTATTATATATTGCATATTGTTATCGATGTATGTAAGTTTCTATGTAAGTGCTCAAAGGATATGTGATGATTTGTTCAAAACTTGTAACTATTGCTAGAGATGATTTGGATTATGAAAACGCTACGTCGGACCAATCGAATACATTACTCAGCGAGTGCAATCTTCATTCTCATACTCGCACCTAGCTCTCGCTCACTCGCACTCATTCACTGTGTTTCTCTCTCGCTTCCTAACTATCTTTTGACTCCTCTTATTCGCTCATTGTCTCTTTTCTAATTTCTATTTTGTGGGTATAAAACGCGCCTTGACCGTCTGCCCCATGGGCAGATGGAGATGTTGTTGTTGCTGTTGTTGCTGCTGTTGTTGCTGCTGCTGAGCCTGTTGTTGCATGTGTTGATTGATTTGCTGCTGTATGGATAGACCGCTGGCACTGCTGATAATATGCTGGCTGTGCAATGGCTCATTGATCTCGATCTTAATGGCCGTGGCTGCCAGTGCGGCCTTCTTGTTTTTGGGCGGTCTGCCACCTACAAATGATAAACAATATTTAAATAAGTTTTTGTATAGATTTTATGTTGTAAGCGAGTCTTTTGTAAGGTTCTGATCGTTAAAGATCAGATCAACTCTTTAGTTGTACTCACGCTGGCCCGTCGTGTGCTGCAGCGAGAGAGGCTGTCCAATCATTGCGAGCGGTTGCTGAGGCGACTGTAGTGTTATGCTCTTTTTGGAACGCTTCGGTGGCGGTAACTCATGATGTGAGTGATTGGTTAGCAAATGCTTCGATAGATGCTGTCGTACCGCAAACGACTCGGCGCAATTCGCGACGGGACAATTCAAGTAGCGACCCTCAACATGGCGTTGTACATGCTTCTTGAGCAAAGACTCCTGATTAAAGCTACTTGGGCAAATATCGCACTTGAATTTGAACTCATCGTGCATCTTTAGATGCTGATCCAGATGTGATTGTTGCAGAAACTTCTCATCGCACTTGCTGCACTCATACGGAAAGGCCAATCCATGTGTTTTCATGTGCGTGTGTAGTTGTGATTGCAGCTTGAAATTCTTCTCCGGGCAGCGGGGACAATAATAGCCGGTAACACCTGCGTGTGCCTGTAGATGTTGATTCAATGAGGTGACCTGGGTGAATTTCTTGCTGCACACATTACAGCAATATTGTTGCACCTTATGGTGAGACTTCATATGATTGTTCAGATTGGTCACCTGCCAAACAAATATGCATACGAATAATTAAAATGTTATCAACTCCCGTAATATCTGATCTGCCATGCTTACCTGCGCAAAGCTGCGACCACATTCGGGCTCATTGCAGACAAAGGGACGCTCGCCGGTATGAAGACGCCGATGATTGTTTAAATTTGTGATTTGGGTAAAAGTTTTTCCGCAATCAACGCACTGATACGGCCGATCATTTGTGTGTATGCGTTCGTGATTGCGCAAATTAGCTGCCTGCGTGAAGCCTACAATAAAATGTGCGCCAATTAGTTAGTTAAAACATTAAAATATTTATCGACAATAAGACAGTTTCTTTTTACATACCTTTGTGACAGTAGCTGCAAACAAATTTGCGCTCTGCTGAGTGATTGCGTATGTGCGTCATGAGCGAGGATTTGCGCGAGAAGGTCTTGTTGCACAGCGGGCAAGAGCCCTCCTCGTTGAATATCAGATCCACCTGCGTTCAATGAGACAACGGGAGAGAGTGAGAGGAGTATCGAATGCGAAGTCAGTTAGAATAGAAGCTTTGAAGTTTTGCTAGTTGCTAATATCATACACACATATAAACACTCACAAAAACACACACACGCACGAACGCACGCAACATCAACTTACGCTCAACAAGCTGGCGGTCAAAATGGTTGCAAATTAAAAGTGTTAGGTGCGCAAATTTATTTTACAGATTTTTTGTGAATTTGTTTAGAACTGCATTATTATATATTTTTTGTAATTTATTTTTTTTTTTTTCAAAAATTGTGTATCGATGTTTATTCTTTTTTTTTTTTTTTTTTTGCGTGCCACGCACACCCACATAAAAGCGTCAACTGAAAATGAATTTTTATACTCTCTGCAAGAGTATATTGGGTTTGTGCAAAAGTATGTAACAGGCAGAAGGAGGCGTGGCAGACCCCATAAAGTATATATATTATTGATCAGCATCACAAGCCGAGTCGATATAGCCATGTCCGTCTGTCCGTCTGTCCGTCTGTCTGTCTGTCTGTCTGTCTGTCTGTCTGTCTGTCTGTCTGTCTGTCTGTCCGTCTGTCCGTATGAACAAACAGATTTCAGAGATGGTAAGAGCTACAAGTTCGAGCTTGGTGTCAAACGATCAGATATTTAGTCAGTCAATACAAGAATCTTTTTTTTTTTCGATGCCACGCCCCATTCGCCCACAAAAAGCAAAAAAACTGGACACACCTCGTGAAAAATTGGTGTTTTCGGCAAATATCTCAGTAACTATGGCACCTAGGATCACCAATTCTTGTACGGGAGTTCCTAGCGACAGCATAGTTGCATTGCCATCTATAAATTTGGACTGCCACGCCCACTTTTCCCCACAATTTATAAAATAGTTTTCAAGCTTCAATGCCGTTTTTTCCGTATCGTACAGTATTGTAGTTTATAACTGGTGTGGAGACTAACTATATTAAACTATCCTGAAAGGCGCATTAAAATCGGACTATAAACAAGAAAACTAGAAGCGTTACAATATTGTTAATTGAACGCAATATCAACCCATTGGTGCAAGCGAGACAGAAACACACAAGCACATGCTCGAACGTTTTTTGCTGCCTGTGTGGCGGCAGCGCTGCCCGCGGTCGCTGGCTGCGCCGAATACACACATACATACATGCATGCATCATATATTGTCAAACGTATGTGTATTCGCAACAAACAAACAGATGTGTGTTTGATTATGCTTAGATTGTTTTTGTTTCAACGTGTTTTAATGCAAGTACTATTCATTGTAATATCTGGATACCGATTTTAATAATTTAATCGGGAAAATGCAGAGAGTATTATACGGTCGGGCGCGCTCGACTGTACTTTTCTTTCTTGTTTTCTCTTTACACAGCGCACAAAACGTCGTGCAGTCGACGTTGACGTCGCAGTTGCCTCTGACGTTGCCTTTGTTGTTATTATTTCTGCTGCTGCCGTCGAGAAAAGCAAAGCAAGAAAAAGGCAAGCAAACAGCGCAGATATTAATGAAAAAAAAAAACAACAACAAAATAAAAATAAAGAAAAAAAAAAGAAAATGGGCAGCAGCATCGACAAAGGCGAAACGTTTATACCCTCCAATCGCTTCGTTACAAAACCATACGCCTATGCATAAATTTTTGCAAGCGATAAGATAATGTAAACCGATCTAGCAATAATTTTTTAAATCTATTTCTTGTAGAGATAATTGTCCCTGTATTGTCCACGATTTAATATACTTTAATATGTGTCACAGAGAATTTGAAGGGCATTTGCCATGTTGTTATTGTTGCCAATATTCTCAGTGCAGCGGTGTGAAAAAGAAAGGCACAAGCAAAGCGTAAAGAAGCAAGAAAAAGGAAACGAACTATGTATGTATGTGTACATTAAGGCAAACATACATATGTACACATGCATGAATATATATAAATACATATCCACACATTTATACACACTTACATACATACGTATGTATCATTGTTATGTATTAAAAAAAAAGTAAACAATAAACAAGTCAGCAACGTACAAGTGCAGCCAGGAGTTGCTGTAAGTCCGTTTGTGTGTGCATAAGTTTGTTATCGTTATCCAACACTGTTGTTGCTGAACAATTCTATTAGTACAATACGCTCTCTCTCTCTCTCTCTCTCTCTCTCTCTCTCTATCTTATTCTCACACTCTTACGCTGTTGCGAACTTACATCTTCAGAATCGTCCTGCGACTGTAGATTCTCGGAAGAACTTGATGATTGCAAATGTGGCTGTTGTTGTTGCTGCTGTTGTTGTTGTTGCTGCTGCTGCTGCTGTTGTTGCAATTGTAATACAGCGGCCACAGCGCTGCCGTTCGTAAGCTGTGCTGCCACCGACTCACCTTCACTGACCGCCGAAGAAGCTGCCGCCGCCGCGGCTACTGCTACAGCCGCCACAGAAGCTGCAGCACCGTCCTGCACTCGTACCGTTTGATGGAAGTTCGAGTTGTTTGTCAACTGTTCCGAGCAGCGTACGCACGTGGGTATGCTATAGCCGGGTACTTGAAATAACTGAAAATACAAAAGAAAAAAATACAAATGAATGTAGATCAAGATGAAGACGCAAGATCATCAGTAATGGGGCCTCAACGAGCGTGCAAGGTTGAGAAAATTCAGAATAGAAAGTGTGATGGTAAAAATAGTTTTAAAAAAATAGTCATACATAATAACACTTATTTTTTGATTTTGGGATTTACTTCGCGTTCCCTTCACCTTTGCCTCCTAATAATAACAGCCAAGGAGCTCTTTCACTCTGGCATACACTGTACTCACACGCACAAACACACACACATACATACACATGCGTCCCGCAATACCAGCCCCAAACAATATTCACAACTACATACACACGTCGTCTATAGCATTGGTTTGTTGTTTTCATTTCATGTTTTTTTTTCTCTACAGCGTTGTTATTCTTTCATTTTTGTTTTGTTTTGTTTTGCTGTGGATAGTGACCAGTGGCGTCGATGCGGAGGGGCTCAAGAGCGATGACTAAAAGCTGCGCTTACATATTAAGCAATTGTTGCTCATTAATATAATCACTATTAGTGCGTGTGCGACCTATTGAAGTTCAACTTGAGTTTTAACGTTCCACCCCCGTTGGCTATTTAAACCCCCATTGCCCACACCGCTGCTACTTTTACGAAAATTTTTTTGTCATTTTGTTATATTTCATTCTATTTCGTTTTGTGCCCTTGTTGAAAAGGAGTCAAAATAAAAAGCAGCACACAAACCAAATGTAAAAATATTTTTTTTCTTCTTATAGTTTCAAGTTAGCGGCTTGAGCAACTTTGGCTGAGTTGGCTAAAAATAAACGCCAGCAATAGTTGGGGGGCTAAAAAACACACACATATATAAATATATATGTATGTATGTATATGATGTTTATGTTTTTTCATACACAGATACTTTTGTATGTAGTAACTATGTTTGTGTATTTGTGTGTGTGAGTGTGCGCGAGCCCAACTTTTGTCTTTGGGGTCGACGTAATGTGCGCGCGCTTTTCAACCCCCACCCAATTGAAGACGGCGTTGCAGCAGTAGAAGCAGCAGCAGCAGTGCAAAATCCGCTCACAAATTCAATTGTTGTGATTTTCCCCCGTAACAAGAGACAAAAATCAATAGAAATAACAAAATACACAATATTTTCGATATTTAGCTTGTTGCGTCCGTCATCGTATTACATTCTTCATATGTATTTGTACTTGTAATTGTAAAAATAGATTAAGTTTCTGCTTGTGCATTTAACAATAAGTGATTCTTACTATTTATTTAACTTACCGTTGCTGTTTGAAAACACAGCCTACAAATGGTGTCCATGACTCCGCTCCAGATTGGCTGCAGGGGCAGGACAACGTGCTTGATGCGTCTTGCAGTATTGTTATTGGTTATTCTTTTGGTACTGCTACTGCTTGTACTCCTGTTGTTTACTGTTGCACATATATTATAGCAAGGGGAACGGGGTCGGCCAACTTTACCGGTTGGAACTTACACGCATCCAAAAGCTTTAATTGCCTTGTGTTCTTTTTTTAACCACTGCAATAACAACACTGTAACACACATACTCACACATAGACACACTGATCTGCGCTTGTTTAGTTGTTGTTCTTGCTGATGGCGTTGCCGTTGTTTATGTTTGCCACTTGCACTTGCTGCGGTTGTTTTTGTTGTTTAATTTCTTTGCATTTTTTTTTGTTTTTTTCTACGTAGGGTTAAAACTGCACTTTACTTTTTTTTTCTTTTTTCATTTACAATTCACGACGAAGTTTTGGGTCCATCGTTGTTGGTCGCGACCGAACGAGCGTTTTTGGGGCCCGATGTTATTGTTTGGGTGTGCGTGTGTACGCTGTACTGAAAAAAAAATAAGTGACTTAGCTCTATAGTCGCGCTGCTCTAACACACGCACAAGGGTCAAAATGCACAACACATGCGCTATCTCTATCTGCAGATGGTACAAAAACATATATTGTTGTCCAACACTGACTGGTTGTGTGCAAATAATGCGCGCGTGATTTAAATTCAAATAATTATAAGATAGTTGAACAAATTTAATCAACCCTCAAAATAGGAGCACACATTACTAACCTCATCACACTAAATTGCTGGTAAATAAGGCTGCACCAAAATGGGACACTTAATACAATAGCAGGTGCCCAAAAAAGTTTAAATTAACTACCAAAAATGATATCGGAAATACAAAACTTGCCCGCCTGTCAATCCGAACAACAATCTCCTGAGTTACTGTTGTCCAGCAAGTAGCAGTTATTTCTTCTTCTGGAGTAAACTGCTCTCCCATACTGTTATTGATTTTAACATTAAAATCGCCAGCTTTCAAATTGTTCGCACCAGTTACAGTGTTGTGGGCACAGTAGATGATATGCCAGCGGCACCTACTAAGCCAGTAACATCAAGTTCATGATTGGTACTACTCAACATGTGAAGACTGGCTCTCCGATTGGAACTTGATACTGGTGGAAGGTCTCGACCTTCCGGAATCGTGTTAATCGGAAAATTACCTATTAAATATTTATTTAAAGGTAAATTAGTAAATAAATTTTAAAAAAAAGTTAAAAAAAAATATACTCAGTTTCATCAACATTTATTTATAAATAAAGTAATGAATGGTTCATAATAAGCTACTGGAAATTGATTAAACGATAATAATCTTCTGCTCACCTTGGTCCGACGACAGAGTGATGAATGTCCACTTGGTACTACTGCCGCAATAGCCACAATCAGCATCAATGGCAAAATTAGTCCAAGATATAAAATTTAAGCACGTGGAGCTGAGTGAGCTGTAATTGTGTGCAAATACACCATGCCGCAGATCGCTTAGGACGGGCACCGTCCTCCTTGAAAGTAAGCGGCCACTCGAGACGATCATAACGGCAGCCGTGGGTGAGCCAATCCAAAAGTTGGGTCTGCAACATGTTGCCACCATTGTCAAGGGTCTGACAGCCGGTCTATTGTGATACTTCGGCAGTTTAACAGTATGCAATATTGAGTGATATAACGATAAATTAAAGTAATCAACAAAACTAATCAAATGATACGTCAAAATCATTTTTTCTGGCGTCAACGCGCCTAACACTTGAATCTATTTGTCTGTACACTCTCACAACCCCACAAGAGCGAGGGATGGCAAAATTAATCGAATAATTGTACGCAACCGAGTATTATACATTTTCGATAATTATATAGCGTTATTGGTTTCAATTAATTGGAACACAAATCCATTATATACAACTTTTTTTGTACATATTAACTTTATAAATTAGTAGAGATGTCGTTCAATTTGTTAAACTGTCGAATATATCTAATTGATCACGATAGTTGGCAGCACTATAATTTTTTTTATAGTTATCCGCATTTGAAAAGTTAGTGAAGTTTTAAAATAATTTGAAGTCTAGCTTATTAAATCATGTCAGCCGGGCCTTTAAACATTTGTAAAAAATCAAATATTTTTTTTTATTGTATTTGTAACATTAAAAATGTATCTATAAAATGCAAACATTTTCATTATTGAGTATGCAAGCAGTGCGTATGTTTATCACAGCAAGCAGTACGAAAGTAATTGATACAAAAATATATATTGTTGTACAACACTGACTGATTCTGCTCAAATAATGGGCGCGTAATTTGAACACACATGCCAATAAAATTACTGAATTAATTTAATCAAACAAAATAAGAAGCACACCTAATTTACCGTAAATTTTAACACATAAAATGGCTGAAAAACAAGTCTGCACTAAAATGGGATATTAAATACAATAGACAAACGTCCAAAAAAACAAATTAAATACTAAAAATGATAATGGGAACACAAAACGTGCCCGCCTATCAATCCAAATAGCAATCTCCTGTGGTGTTAGTGTTGTCCAGCCAGTAGTAGCTATCTCTTCTTCGTGTGTAAACTCCTCTCCGATATTGTTATTAATGTTAACATTAAAATCACCAGCATCTAAATTGTTCGAACTAGTTACACTGGGTGTGGGCACAGTAGATGGTGTGCCAGCAGCACCTACTACACCACTTTCCACAAAAGTAACATCAAGCTTACGATTGGTACTACTCAACATGTGAAGACTTGCTCTCCGATTGGAACCTGATGGCTGGGCAAGGACTCGACCTTCCGGAATGGTGTTAATTGGCAAATTAACCGTCAAATAATTATTGAAAGGCAAATTGCCGCCCAAGGAATTTATATCCGCCTGCCGTCCAGTGCCGGAGAAGGATCGCGATCGTGTGTGGTGACTGCGTCGTCTTAATAAATGTGGAGAGAGCGTCGACTTAAGGATGTGTTTGCTGTTTAGCTTCTTAATAGGCACGTTATGCTTACGACGCCAAATGCTGTTGACAAATGCAAACTCAACCAGGCTGCCAAATATAAAAATCGTGCAGCCTAGAAACCAAACCTCCGAGACCTTAATATAGCTGACCTTTGGCAGTGTTTTTCCTGTGTGGCCACATGAAAAAATACAGAAGAATCGAGATAAACATTACTAACAATACTGAAAAAATACTAAAAAGTTGCAAATGTTTGTCTATAAATCGAGCACGCCCGACAGTATAATGCTCTTTGTATTTAATTTTTGATTGTATTATTAACACAAAGTATAATCGAACTTCCATATGTTTGTTTGTCTGTATGCACGTACGATGGCAGCGCTGCCGCTACACATGAAGCGTAAATGTTCGTTCATATGTTTCTGTCTTGCTTGCACACACGCATTGACATTGCGGTCATATATAAAGTTTGATGGGTTTTGTTTCTTGTTTATAGTCTGATTTTGACATAATTTGTCTCCAAACGAATTTTAAATAACACTACTGTTTGATAGTAAATAATAACAAATGCATTTAAAACGGTATGCAAATGTGTAAAATGTTTTATTTCTTTTGGGTAAAGAAGGGTAAATCGGTATCCAGATATTACAATGTGTTGTACTTGCATTAAAACACGTTGAAACAAAAACAATCTGAGCATAATCAAACACACATATGTTTGTTTGTATTCGAATACACATACGTTTGGCAATATGTATATGATGCAAATATGTATGCATGTATGTGTGTATTCGGCGCAGCCAGCGACCGCGGGCAGCGCTGCCGACACACAGGCAGCGAAAACGTTCGAACATGTGCTTGTGTGTTTCTATCTCGCTTGCACCTATGGGTTGATATTGCGTTCAATTATCAATATTGTAACGCTTCTAGTTTTCTTGTTTATAGTCCGATTTTAATGCGCCTTTCAGGATAGTTTAACATAATCTCCACACGAATTATAAATAACAATACTGTACGATACGAACAAGTTCGCAAAAAACGGCATTGAAGTTTGAAAACTATTTTATCAATTGTGGGAAAAGTGGGCGTGACAGTCCAAAATTTTAAATGGCACCCATACTGGTGATCCTAGGTGCCATAGTTACTGAGATATTTGTCGAAAACACCGATTTGTCCCGAGGTGTGTCTAGTTTTTTTCTCATTGTGGGCGAATGGGGCGTGACATCGAAAAAAAAAAGATTCTTGTATTGACTGACTAAATATGTGATCGTTTGACACCAAGCTCGATCTTGTAGCTCTTACCATCTCTGAAATCTGTTTGTTCATACGGGCAGACAGACGGACAGAAGGACATCGCTATATCGACTCGGCTTGTGACGCTGATCAAGTATATATATACTTTATGGGGTCTGCCACGCCTCCTTCTGCCTGTTACATACTTTTGCACGAACCCAATATACTCTTGCAGAGAGTATAATTAGTATTCTTAAGTGATACAGTTACCAAGTTTTATTGCAAAAACATCGATCCCAGGTGTCTCTAGTTTTTGACTTATTGTCAGCAAACTGGGCGGGAAATAAAAATTCTTGTTTCGTGCGAGCGGTTTGTAAAAGACCTCGTTATCCTTCTAATGCGGATTATTCCATGACAATAACAATTTTCAACCGATAAGAGCTATAGGCTATAAGTGTCCGATTTGAATCAAACTTGGTGAGGATAGTTATAATGGTACCACACGCATTTGGTGGTTCCAGCTCTTGTAGTCTTTTAGATCCAGGTGTTCATACGGACGGACAGACGGACATCACTATTATGACTCGGCTGTTGATGCTTCCTTCTGAATGTTACGCACATTTCGCTTCTGGCAAACCCAATAGACTCCTCTACACCTTTTAAGAGTACCGGGTCGAAAAAGAGTGATTTAGTATTGGTATCACTTTTGACTTCAGTAGTAAATTCGTAATTATCTATTGAAAATTGATATAAGGGTAACGATCGTCTACTCACCTTGTGCCGACGCCAGCGTAATAAATGTCAACATGGTACTAGTGCCCAGTGTAATGCGAGGTGGGGCCTGATCTGCCTGCAGCCAGAAGGATACCCATGAAATGGCCACAATCAGCATCGATGGCAAAAAGTAGTCCATAAGATAAAATCCAACAACGCGAGTCAAATGGACTGTGAAGCTGAGTGAGCTGTAATTGCCTGCAAAGGCACCATGCCGCAGATCGCTAAGATCAGCGTTAATGACAGTCTCGTTGGACCAAGATTGCTTGATAAGGAACTCGGTGAGGTGCAACTCGGGATCGTAAGTAATGGGACGCTTTTGTTCCCAGTGGAGCACCAGCTCTGATGTGTTGTACATCCAGCTCTCCAACACTGTGGAGCAGTGCTGTTCATCAAAAGGAAATTTTTTCAAATTCAGCCAGCAATAGAGTGTGGCCTTTATACGAGTCGACATAATGACAGTCCCATCCGGCGATATAGACGTAAGTATATCCTTCTCTGTAGTGCCTGTATATGCAAGTACTTTACCATGTGAAACACTTTTGGATTATTATGACCACTTACCCAGAATGCTTGAGTCACGTTCGTTAGCCAGAAATATGTGTGGCATCCAGAGGGAATCGCGCAGCTGCTGCTCACCTAGAATTGGTTGCAATCGCTTGGGAGACACGTTGCGAAAGTTAAGACGGGGATCCAGATAGCGCATCTGAAGTAATGCGAATATTTTGAACTGTAAATCATGAGCCTCTAGATTTTGCATAAAATATATATATGCTCGCATGTACACATCCACTGGAAGACGGGTGCCGTCTTCGCTGAAGGTGAGCGGTCGCTCGAGACGATCATAACGGCAGCCGTGGGTGAGACGATCCAATAATTGGGTCTGCGACATGCTGTCACCGTTGTCAAGGGTGGGACAGCCTTCATCTATTGTGGCACATCGGCAGCGGACTAAGCAGCTTAACAGTATACATATAATGAGTGATATAAGCATGGTTCAATAAATTAAAGAGATCAAAAAAACTAATGAAATGAGTTGGCAAAATCAGTTTTTGTGGCGTCAACGCGCCTAACGGTTAAAGCTTGTTGTGTGTATCCACAACGCATACACTAGAGCGAGGGCTGGCAAAATTAATAGAATAATCGAGTATCGGCTTCCAATCTTTGATTTCGATGAATCGTTAAAAGCTTATCAGTTAATTAATTAAAATCAAACCATTCACAAATTACACGATTATTTTGTTTGAAGTCCCAAACATTTTCGTTTGACTTTGCTTTTGCCACTTTTTGTTTGTAAATATTATTTTACGAGTTGGCAGCGCTACCTGACATTTCTGTAGATGGCGTCACACTTTACTACGATAGATGGCGGCACTATAGAAATGAGTGAATTTGAACAATGCACTGTGGTACAAAATGAAAAAAAAAAACCGTTATCCAAAAATTTTTTTCAAACACTTAATTTAACTTTGGCGCGCAATTAAAATCAGCTATTTAAATGCAAGCTGCACATATACAACCGTAAATAATAATATCAACTTTGCAATGGTTTTTTGTGTCATTGATCATTACTAACAAAATTATGAAAATTGAGAAACTTCGAACAGGTATTAAGATTCACAGTTCCGTTTAAGTTTCTAATTATTGTTAGTGTTGTTATTGTTGTTGGTACAGTTTATCAGCATAAATACCGTACAAACACAGTTGTGTTTCGTGGAATATTATTTGTTAATGTCTATTAATACAGATCTCATAAGTTTCCCCTGCTTGTTTGTAGTGATTGTTGTTGTATCAAACGTATAGCTACACTAAATGCCGAAACTTATATTGTAGTCTTCCGATATGGCCAAGTTTAACATCCTTTAGAGAGAAAACATATTTGTACTAAGTTGCATCAAAATAGCTTTAAAATTGTGTTAATGCGTTACAAACTCAGCGTCAACAGTCTAGTCGATATAGCCATGTCCGTCCGTATGAACAAACAGATTTCAGAGATGGTAAGAGCTACAAGTTTGAATTTAGTCAGTACCATGGCCGGATTTGCATAGGGGCCAGTGGGGCCAGGGCCTCCACCACGAGATGTTATAAATCCCTATGTTATCCCAAACTAATGTTCAAAGAAGTTCGTAACCGTTCAAGCAAAGATTAAATGAAATAGAATTATTTCGATATAGCCACTGAAACAAACTAGTAAAAATATCGTCCACAAAAAAAAAGAGCTATTGATTGAAATGCCGAGCAAAGTAACTTATCGGTTATTTACTTCCTAGCTTTAGCTAGTTATAAATTCATAGTTAAAAATGGCTCAAGTGAACTAGAAAGAACTTTTAAGGGTAAAAAATACGCATTAGACTTTTGTTCGCTTCAACAAATTGCGGTTAAAGACGAAATGGGTGAGCGAAAAGGTGATCGACCCAAAACTCCAAGGGCTCAAAAATGCGACTCGGAAAAATTGATGCAGAAAAGAAAGCGGGTCTTGACACAGTGTTATCAAAGACACGAAAATTGGACACTTTCTTAAACGCTCCTCAAAACATCACTAAGAAACCTGCGGTTCCCGATTCCACTTGTGAAACAAACAAAATTTCTATAGATAATTTGGTAAATAATAGTGAACCATCGGCAGAGAAAAGATATCCTCCGTATCTGTCTTTTAAATCACTATTGACGACTTTTGTGAAGAAAATTCGCGAAGTACGCTGGGTACTTATAATTCTCAATAAATTAGAGTACGAGATTATTATAAAATTTAATTTTTATCAGTGGGATTTTAAACTCTGTTTTAGAGGCTCCCACTATACTTGGCCCCATGTGGTAAGTCCAGGTTCTGAAAGAAAGAAGCTCAGGTTGGGAAATCAAGTCAAATGTTTCTACTGCAAGAACCATGGGCACAAGATGATAGACATTGATTCAGCGTGTTCAAGAAGAGTAGCAACATCGGGCAATGGACAAAGCAGTGAGAAACGAGTGGACATGTGCATAGTTCTGGAGCCAAAAGGAGAAATGCGTCTTTCCATTTTTCTTCGATTCGGGCACTTAGTAATAAGTAATAAGGATGTCGCCAAAAGAATAAACAATTTGGTTACTTTACGAGGTACGGGTGAAAATATTGTTAAAAGCAATTTACAAATTTTAGCAACTGTACAAATATTACAATTTAATATTAAAATCTTGTTCCACATGGTGCCGAATGATTGTCTAACCCTTTCGACCCCAGCGTTGCCTGTAACTTCGGAGCAAAATTTTATGTGAAATTTGGAAGACTTTTTAAGGTAAATGTTTTACATATCTAAAACATATATTATACACAAAATAACTTAACGGAGCTAAAGTTAAATTTATAAATCATAAATTAATAATCAGTTGAGTAATTCTCAAAGTTCAATGTTGCTTGTGGGCAACCTTGGGTCATTGTGGTTTTATAGTTATTTAGTTGTTTAGTTATGAGATCGAAAGAAAAAGGATTATCAGAAAATGATATTGCAAGAATTATCAACTTTGATTGGGAAACATTAACTGGCGAAGAGAGTGATAATGATATGGATGATATTTCTGCATTGCTGGAGAAGAATTTGAAAGGATTCATGGAAAGAGGGGGGAAAAAGAGGTGTCGAATTTTGACCTGAGCTCCCCATCAAGCAACGTGTCTTCTGAACAGTCTAAAAAGTTCAAGTTTCAGACGAATCTTCAACCTTCTAGCATTATAATAAAATGGAGCATTGGGTTGTATATGGTGATAAGGGGCGATGCAGATTGTGCAAGATAGGGACACCAATGTCCAAATGCAGTAAATGTAAAGTACACCTTTCTTGTAATAACAATAAAAACCGGTTTTTGAGTTTTTAAACCTATTTATTTGAAATAAATAAAAATCATTTAAGAAAAAATTTCTTTGTTTTGTATTGCCCCATGGCCCAACGTTGCTCACAAGCAACTTTCCGTAGCCCCAAGGCGGTGGGCGTGGCGACTTAAAATTTTGCCTTAAATTCCACAAAAATGAATATAAAATGATTAAGAGTGAAAAAAAAAAATTTTCATTCCACAGGAAAGTTGGGGTCGAAAGGGCTAAAGCAGAATGTTATGATTGGTTGCGAAGTTTTGACTCTAGGTTTTGGCATAAATCGATTTGGATGAAATTTGGTCAACAGATGGGAGATAATGAGAAATTCATTCTGCGTGAATTTCGTTGAAATCGGTCAATAAACACCGAAAATGTTCATACTAAGCATTCGAACCGATTGTTCCTATGGGAGCTATATGATATAGTTGTCCGATCTGGCCGATTTTAACATTTAACAGCAACTATGGGGAGATGAAGAAAAAGATAATATAAAATACATGGAAGCCAATTATGTAAAGGTGACGTCACAAGTGACTCAGCCGGATGAGGTAAATAGTTTTTAAGAACTCAACCCCTTGACAACAGGAGTCTTAGGAGCGAGCGTAATTTGTTTTTTAGCGTATTATACGTTCGTGAAAAATCTACCTCTACTTAATTTAGCAGAGGAAATCAATTTTTATAATTCACGTCCAGTAAGACCTACACATTTAATGTGCATAATATTATCGCACAACCAACAGTGAACATTATTCTGTGCACATATATCGATCGGTCTTTGGAGATGGATCATAAGTGCAGGGACTTTTGCAGCAGGCCACATCACTCAAAAACTCTTAAAAATCTAAAGTGAAAACGGGAAAAAATACAAGAATAAAAGTTTGCTCCGATGTAAATAAAACGCGGTGTAACGTTACAGTAAAACTGCGTGGACGCAAGCGCAAAGAGAATTGATTAATTATAAACTTTTGATCGGTCAGCGAAGCATCGAACAGAAAGCAATCGAAGCAAAAACGGACACAAATAAAAACACAGCCAAAACGCTGTACTAATAAATAATATAATTATTTTGCTACAATTCACACTTAAATCGGCTTTGTATGATCCAAGACAGGCATAGCTCACAATCTCACACTCTAAAAGGTTGACTCGTTAGTCATTTGTTCAGTAGCAGGCACAAATATTTTAGAGTGCTGGGAGATTCTGGTTAAATTCGATTTAATAATATGCCCGCTGTCTAAGGGAGGATAAACATATTTGAATTTAATACATATTAAAAGATTTGAAATCAGTCTGCACGAGTGCTGTGGACACTTTTGTCCCCCCGGAGAAGTGGATAACTCGATTTTTTCTGAGACTTGTGACACCTACCGTGCACGTAGATTATTGTATTTTGACATGATCTAACATTCTAACATTTTGTGCTGTTCAGGGCATTGTCGGTCGAAAATGAAGGAAAATGCGCACTAGAAGGATTTCGGGGTCTTTGAAAGTCGACTCGCTCGACTGCTCATTATTTTTTACTATTGTGCGACTGTGGGATGCATTTGAAAAAAAGTCGCTTGTAGACAGAAGTAGACCACGTTAAGAATGCCTTTCTCCAAACAGTACATTATTTCTATAAATTATTTAAATGTCTCTTTTACATATTGATATAGATTCCACTTTCGTGTCAGCGATAAACGAGGAGAAACCCCTCATATATATATATGTATTATATATACAGTTGTGTTTAAAATAATAGCAGCGCATTAAGCTCTGATTTAAAAGATTGATAAATAATATCATAATGACTACAGATCAATAATTTTTTATTTTATATAGTATTTATAATTAATTTCAAACAACATAAGCCTGTTTCTTCATCAAAAAGTCTCTCATTTTTAAAATTTTTTAAGAAATGATAATAATAGGGAAATTGTCCTGTTCAAAATAATAGCAGCAAAAATCAAAAATATTAAATATATTTACAAAATTTAGTTTATAACTTCATATACTGAATTAACTATGTTACTTATGAACTAATATATGGTTGTTAACCCCTTATTATCTGGAACAGCTTCACATCTCCGCGGCATAGAGTCAATTAGGTCCTGGCAACGCTTCAGAGGAATCTGAGCATATGCATCCTAAAGAACTGGCCAAAGATGTGCTTTTGTCGACGGTTTCACCTTGGCCACACTTCGTTTGATGTCCCCCAATAAGTTTTGGTTCGCTGGTTTGCTGGTATGCTAAGGATCATTGTTATGTTGAAAAGTCCGTTTTATTGGCATTTCTCAAGAGAAATATGATACCATCACATTTTTTGGTATATCCACGTATACATTTTAATCCATGATCCGAGTTAAACATATGGAAAGGGGCCTACGTCGCTATATGAAAAGCAGGCCCATATTAAGATTTTTAATCCACCATGTTTAACTGTCTTTCTTAACTGTCTTAGTGTTTGGCAGACGACGGACATATTGTCTGGATCCAGTTCCACCAAATAACACAACTTTAGTCCAGTCAGTCCAGAGAATTTTGAGCCACTTTGTTAAGGGCCATTTCAGGTGCACTTCAGGTGCACTTCAGCAAACTGTATTCGAGCTTATATGTGTTTAGAAGTATAGTATATAGAGGCACTTTTCTTGAACTTCGGGCCTTGAGTTTGTGCTCCAGAAGTCTTCGCCGAGTATTTTATTGGTTCTGCAGACACGAATGCATTATCCTTGCTGGAGCGCTGAATGTGTCGGTCATCAATTTCAGCGCTAGTTCTTTTCCTGCCACGGGTTTCGCGATTGTGACGATAATGGCATAAGAGACCATTTTAGCACAACTTTAAACCAATCCTTCGATTTCCCTGTCTGTTTTCCTTGTTTTCCAAGCCTTAATATCTCATGTAAATAAAAGTTAATTCATTAATTAAGCTTATTTTCAACAAATCAACAAGTTTAACTTGAATATTTATACCCGTTACTCGTAGAGTAAAAGGGTATATTGTAATCGTTGGAATGTATGTAACAGGGAGAAGGAGGCGTGGCAAACCCCATAAAGTATATATATTCTTGATCAGCATCAATAGCCGAGTCGATATAGCCATGTCCGTCTGTCCGTCCGTCCGTCCGTCCGTCTGTATGAACAAAAGGATCTCAGAGACTATAAGAGCTAGAAAAATGCTAGTGGTCGCAAATGAAAGGTACAATACCCAAGCAGTACAAGTTTGTTTTTGTTTTTTGACACGCCCACTTTAGGGTGTTTTATTTGCATATAAAGGTAAATGTACAGGTAAACGTTGAATGTTTCATTATAGAAAACTTTTTTGTTAGCTATGCTATCTGAACCAAATTTACACGGAAAGTACATGTCTATGAAGTTCATGTACTGACCAAGTTTGATCCAAATCGGACTTCTATATCGGATATATAGGAACGATCGGTCAAAAATATGCTCTAAACATGAATTTGTATGAAAATATTCTGTGTTTGCCAAGCTATCTTATCCATCACCTTTGTTAATAACAAATTGAAACTGAGTAACGGGTATCCTAAATTCGCGAGGCGACTATAGCATTCTTTCTTGTTATACCCGTTACTCGTAGAGTAAAAGGGTATATTGTAATCGTTGGAATGTATGTAACAGGCAGAAGGAGGCGTGGCAGACCCCATAAAGTATATATATTCTTGATCAGCATCAATAGCCGAGTCGATATAGCCATGTCCGTCTGTCCGTCTGTCCGTCTGTCCGTCCGTCCGTCCGTCCGTCCGTCCGTCGTCCGTCCGTCCGTCCGTCCGTCCGTCCGTCCGTCCGTCCGTCCGTCTGTATGAACAAAAGGATCTCAGAGACTATAAGAGCTAGAAAAATGCTAGTGGTCGCAAATGAAAGGTACAATACCCAAGCAGTACAAGTTTGTTTTTGTTTTTTGACACGCCCACTTTAGGGCGTATTATTTGCATATAAAGGTAAATGCACAGGTTAACGTAGAATGTTTTAGTATAGAAAACTTTTTTGTTAGCTTTGCTATCTGAACCAAATTTACACGGAAAGTACATATCTAGGAAGTACATGTACTGACCAAGTTTGATCCAAATCGGACAACTATATCGTATAGCTCCCATAGGGCCGATCGGTCAAAAATACGCTCCAAATATGAATAAGTATGAAAAACTTTTGCGTATACTAAGCTAGATTAACCAAACTCACACAGAATACATCTGCCAATAATATATATATACTGACCAAGTTTGATCCAAATCGGACAACTATATCGTATAGCTCCCATAGGGCCGATCGGTCGAAAATATGCTCTAAACATGAATTTGTATGAAAATGTTCTGTGTTTGCCAAGCTATTTTATCCATCACCATTGTTAATAACAAATTGAAACTGAGTAACGGGTATCCTAAAGTCGCGAGGCGACTATAGCATTCTTTCTTGTTTTAATATTGAAATGAAGCGCTGCTATTAATTTGAACAACAAAATTTCTGTATCCTTACCCATAATTATGAATAAAACGGTAAATGAAAGCAATTCCAATGGAATTTTTACGTTTTCCTCTTCTTCACCCTCTATTCTAAAAACAATATGCACCAGCGTTCGATCTTTAGGAATGAACATGGTTAAAACTTAGTCAAATTGGTCAGCAAAAAGTGTGCTGCTATTAATTTTGAACAACAAAAAGTTTTCTGTATCCTTACCCATAATTATGAATTTGAAAGCAATTCCAATGGAATTTTTACGTTTTCCTCTTCTTCACCCTCTATTCTAAAAACAATATGCACCAGCGTTCGATCTTTAGGAATGAACATGGTTAAAACTTAGTCAAATTGGTCAGCAAAAAGTGTGCTGCTATTATTTTGAACACAGTTTTGAACTAAATAATTAAAATTTAAATAACACGAAACTACGAAGTACAAGATACAATTGTAGACTAACTTATGCTATGTTCTGGAGACCTTTAGCAAACATAGGCTTTGAGCATTTATTAATTGGACTTTAGACTTATTGAGCTTTTGGATCTTATGTAAATAGAGAAATCTTGATCTTGAAGAGATTGAGACTTAAGAGAGTTCTGTCGGCCAGGATTTGTGCAACGTCAGCAGTTTGAGCCCCAATGATGGGAATAACGATTCTGGCGAATTGTTTATGATATTTGATAAGTTCGTGGAAAGCCAGAACTGTTATTGTCACCATTTGATTATTTTAAATTGTTTACTTTAATTTTGTGGGAAAGAAATGTACAACATAAATGATAATTTAAAATTCTAGTAGAGTGGAAAGTTTAATTTTGAGTTACTTTTGCGATTAAAAATTTAGAACAATTCAATTTTCAACATTTTACAACGAAAACAAAAAATGTAGTCCACTTTTGTTCACAGCACTCTAGCATAATAAATATTTCATTTTAAATTTGCAGCACATAAAATTAGCTCAAAATAAACAATTACGTCAATTATAGAAACGCTTTAAATGGTCACGCGGCTTAAAATCATTTGTGCTGTCCCCCAATAAATAAAAAGGAAAATAATCAAAAATTCAGAAATGCTTTCTAGAGTTGGAGCATTGTCAGTTCAACCCCACGTTGCTACCCCCAATCGTACGCTGTGCAACAGCTATGGGGGTTTTCCCTTTTTTTGTTGTTGTTGTTTTCTGGCTCGTCTTGTCATTGGTAAAACTTTTTTGGCGCAAGTTAAGCATATTGTCACAGCCAGGACATCATCCCCCACCCAATGAAGGCTACTCAAGTAGCGGTCTGCCCACCCCAGGGCTGCCAATCGTCGAGTGCTGCATGAATTATGAGCTACAGCTAAGATTTATGAATACGAGGACCAAGAAATGCCGAAAACCCGAGTAAGAAGACAAAATCTGTCAGCTGCTAAGTTGCGTTGCAAATTTCCCGCAATTAGGTTGAATTTCAATTTCCTTCGATGCTCTTGGGTGCTCCTGCCCTGCTAAGTACTTACTTTGATTACGATTATACAATAAAACGATGGAAACAGTCCCCAATCCTCATAGACCCTGGGCCCCAGACATTCCATAGCTTTTGAGCGGAGCACTCATAAATCAAACAAGTCGATTTTAGAGCTTTACTTTATGTGAACATTGTCCCATCACATCCCTTTAACCACACTCTGCTGTTTGGCTTTTATTTCTATCTTGATTGGCTGCTACTGCAGTTTTTCTGCATCAATGCTTTGTGTGTTGGTGCGCAGTAGACAAAGTAGGAGGTAGAAGATACAGCGAATTCGGGTTGACTAACTGGAAATGTGCAAGGTTGTATATTTTTTAAAGTTTCATATTTCATTATGTGATCGGTCCTTATACTCTATAAATATGAATAAAGAAACCCTTTTCAATATTTTATGAATTTTTTTGAAATATTTGATCCTTGGTTCAAAAGTTTTAACAAAAGTTTATATGAATATTGTTATTATTATTTGTAGCTGGTTAAATATAGATATATAGCAGCAGTTGAAATGACAAGTGCAGCGGAAACGGAAACGAGCCGGCGAACGCATAAGGCGGCCTGTTGCCACGCGAATTTGGTCAATAGCGAACTCTCCTATCGTATGCATGTTCATTACGCTCCCACGCGCAAACAAAATCAATGAATGGTGTAAAAATTAATATCCTGCACGCAAATGAAAATGAAAATAAAAAAAAAATTATAAAAAATAAAGAACATGAAAAACAAGAGGAAAAACTCGCAGTCTCAATTCTTGTAAAGAGCAGGAAGGGTGGGGGCTGTTGGGGCGTGGCAGCCGGCAGCAGTTTTAATTTACACAAAGCGTAGTCAGGCGTGTAATGCAACAACAGTGGGGGGAATGAAAGATAGTCGAAAGGGACAAAAAAGGGGGAGGATGGGGAGAAGGAGGGTGTGGCTTTGATTGTGGAGCAATGTCGGGGAAGACAGGCAGCAGGCAGCAGGTCGACAATTCCGCGACGACGATTTAAAAAATGCCTTGAGGCAGCCAACGCGGATGATGACGGCGTCAAATGATTTATGAAATTGCTTTTGCCGTTACATACTTTGAGGCGTAGTTGGATGACAGTTAAAATTGTACTGCAATGGGCCTGAAAAGGGGTGTGGGAGCGTTGAAGGATGATACGCCAGCAGTTGATGCGACGTCAATTAACGGCACATGAATATGAGTCTTGGAGGAAAGATGAAGTGTATAAGAAAGAGCTGTTAATACCACTGTACTTTGTCTATGAATGAATGTTTTTCTTGTACCAAATAATCTGTGCCCTATATTATATATACGAGGGTGGTCCGATAAGCACTTATCCTTAATGTCGGATAGCACTACTATCGTGTAAAACATTCTTTAAAACGTCTAATGTTAAAATTTCAATTGAATCGGACCCGTGTCGCAGATTCGATTCTTGTTTTTGGAGGCGAAATCAAAGAACTCATAGAGGCTGTGAGTCTTCTCGTTCGATGGTAACGGTCAAAAATTGTATGAACTCATTCAAATGTGGTCGCATGTCCGCTTTTGATGGCCCACGACCTGGTTTTACTAAGGAGGACTGTCGATTGAAGGTGTGTGAGATAACTAAGACAGAAGGCATCTCAAAAGATCGCGTGGCTCCTCCATGAAATTTTGTTCATAAGAAAGCTTTCGTCGCGATGGGTGCCGCGTTTCCTCACTCCGGATAGCACTCCACTCCACTTCACGGCAGTGTTTTAATTGGTCGAATTGGTCTATTTTAGCTTAATTATCAGACCGCCCTCATAAAAACATGAATACATTTAAAGAGCATATATTTAAAGAGCAAAGGCTCAATTAAAACTGAGTAAACTCTAAATCGTTGATTATCAACTTATCGTCCTGTTTCTATACAATCTACACTGTCGAATCTACATGCCAAATTAGGTATCTTAGACTTATAAAATATTATAAACACAGACAGACACAGAGACGGACAGAATGCACACTCTTGAAAGACGCGGTATCAAATCACCTTAGCAAGTTCTTTAAGGGGACCTTCTCATGGATTAGGTCCGCGAAATCGAATTTTTATAAACAACGAAAGATGGATATATGTATGTAGAGAATTTGTTTGCAAAACGATTTTTCAATCGGATAATTATTTCCGAAGTTACAGCGACTTAAAGGCACCTGCCTTCCCGGCAGTTTAGGACTTTGTAAGGAGCTTAAGCGGTAAAGCATAAAAAAATTATTATTTCTAATTTTTTAAGAATTTAAAAGTAAAAAAAACTTAAAGAATTACAATTTATCTTTTTTGAGTGCATATATACTGGGCCTTTTTTTTGTCTATTCTACTTGACTTTAGGTATACGGCCTAGAAAATTAAAGAAACATTCATTCCGTAAACTTTTTATACCCTTGCAGAGGGTATATTGTTTTTGTCACGAAGTTTGTAACGCATTGAAGGAAGCGTTTCCGACCACATAAAGTATATATATTCTTGATCAGCATCAACAGCCGAGTCGATATAGCCATGTCCGTCTGTCCGTCTGTTTCTATGCGAACTAGTCTCTCAGTTTTAAAGCTATCTTAATGAAATTTGGTACAGGCCTGTATTCTCTCTGCACGCAGTTCATATGTAAAAATCGGCCAGATCGGACCACTATATCATATAGTTCCCATAGGAACAATCGGTTGAAAATGCTTAGTATGAACATTTTCGGTGTCTATTGACCGATTTCAACGAAATTCACGGAGAATGTATTTCTCGTTGTCCCCCATCTGTTGACCAAATTTCATCCAAATCGGACCACTATATCATATAGCTCCCATAGGAACAATCGGTTGAAAATGCTTAGTATGAACATTTTCGGTGTCTTTTGACGGATTTCAACGAAATTCACACAGAATGTATTTCTCATTGTCCCCTATCTGTTGACCAAATTTCAAATCGGACTACTATATCATATAACTACCATAGAAATAATTGGTTAAAAAAACTAAGCTGCAAGGGTATTTAATCTTCGGCGAGCCGAAGATAACCGTTTTTTCTTGTTATAGACTTCTGTTCGCTAACAGAGGTTACACACGTGACGACACACGTGAGGTAGACGGAAACCGCAATTTTGAAGCCGCCATTTTGTTTATTGCTTTCATTTTGTTTCGAATATTTGACGAACAAACTAATCAAATTCTCCAGCTCCTGTATCTTTTCACTGTCCCAGAGAACATTGCCATTTTGCCGACCCAATCCATGAGAAGGTCCGCTTGAATCACCTAAACCATACAATTTTTCTGTAGAAGATAATGATAAACTGGATTATTTTATTATAAGCCAAATGCCTTCTTTATTAATATTTTGCATTAAACAGTGAGATCTTTACGAACTTAATCGATTTGCGTTACAGATGCCTCATCGTTGCTGGAGCAGCGACTGCTTTCACCGTCAGTCCGATATTTAATTGAATCAATAATCTCCACGTCAATGTCGCGATCATTTTGAAGACTGTTGTTCTCGAGCAGTGCACCAGTCGTATCATTAGAGCCACGACCCATCGAGTCCTCATCACACAAATCGGCACAGGCTGAAGCCGATTCGGACTTGGCATCCAGATCTCCTACAGCTGCTGCTGCTGCCGCCTCCTGCTGCGCCGCAAACTGACTGTACAGTCGTGGGAGATGTTGCAACATGTAACTGGCCCCTGATTTGGATAGATTTGCCGCCGCAGCGGCTGCGGCAGCTGCAGCAGCCGCAGTGCTGGCCGAGGGCTGATTCTCTTTGCTTTCACCAAGATCATAGTATTTGGCATAGTGTTCAAACTTTCCCAGACCGGGTACCCCACCAATTTGACCGGAAGCATCGCCCGCAGCATTGCCGCCATTGGCGCATAAATTAATGGCGTCACTTTGAGCTGACTTGGGTATGGGTACGGTAAAAGCCGATCCATGACGCTGCTTGCCCAGTAGATTATTACTGCCCAGACCACTTGCTGCAGCCGCAGCAACAGCAGCAGCCGCTGAGGAATCCTCTGCGGATAGCAAGGCACCCGTCCCCGCAACCGTAGTGCTGCTACTATTGCTATTGGAGAGAGGAGAGACGTTTTCCTTTTTGCGATCGTAGATATGCCCCGAGACGCGCAAGTCAATAAAGAAGTGCAGTGGATCGATGCCATAGGGTGCGTAAAGCGGTGGATACCACACAGGTGGCGGTGGTGGAAGCACCAGATCCTGTGGTGGCAAAGATGCTGCCGGCGGTGTATTATCCTGTAGAGTATTTTCCACGGCCCCGCCGAGCGCTGCCTTGGCCAAGGACTTGGTCTCCAGTTTTGTGTAGGTGTAGGGTATGGGCGTTGGTGTAGGCGTAGATGTGGGCGTGGGTGTGTGGGTTAGCGTGGGGGCCGACTTGTTTGTCAGCTCCAGTGGCTTCTCAGTTGTTATTGTTGTCAGCGTATTCGCCTGCTGTTGCTGATGTTGTTGTGGTTGCTGCTGACTTTGTTGCTTCTCCTCCGATGCGATCTCGCGTCGTTCTCGCAGCTGCTCATAGTACGGACGATGTGACCAGGATCTTTTGCGCGAACGACGCACTAATGCTGCCTGCTGTTGCTGCTGTTGTTGTTGCTGCTGCTGTTGTTGCTGTTGCAGCTGCAACACGCGTGCTGTTTCATTGTTGCGTGTTTGCACCAGCGACCGCAACATATCGCTGAAAAAATAATTATTCGGCCCAACTGGTGCTGAGTACAAATAGGGGGGCGTGGCAGCCATAAGGCGGCTAACATAGTCCTGATTGCGCAGTTCGTGGATGTTGCTCTTCCTTGGCGTCATCTGCTGTGCACCAGCTGATTGCTGTTGCTGCTGCTGCTGCTGCAAAGACTGTTGTCCCGTATTCGTTGCTGTTGTTTGCTGTGCCGCTGCTGGCGTAGCTGGCACTGCGGTTGTGCCACAACTTGGCGAGGTTAAGCTGCCAGTGCTGTTGTTGCTTCCATTGTTGCAGTTGTTGTTAGTAACGTTGTTACTAGTAGTATTGCCGATCGTGTCCTTCATTCTGAAGCAATGGAAAAGAAATGCAAAACAATAAGGTTAAGAACTAATTGACGAATCAATAGCATTTGTGGTCTTATAGAGCATATTTTTATTGCGCAAATATCAATACACTTTACTTTCGTCTAATACAAATTACACCCCACAACAAAAGTTGATTACTATTGAAAACTTATTTGTTTCTTCTATTGAGTACATCTACCAAGATGGATCCAAATCGAAAAACTATATCTATATGATTTTTTATCCAAAATTGGTTATATTTCAAGCCTTAACTAGTATGAAATAACGCTGTGATTATCAAGCTTTCTTAATAATACTAGCAGAGAATACATTTGCCAATAATAATGATTAATTTTTAACCATTATTATTTCGTATAGCTGCCAAAAACTTTAGTGTGTCTAAACGATAGGACTAATTTGATTATCATGTCTGTCCGTCCGTATGAACAAACAGATTTCAGAGGTGATCAGAGCTACAAGTTTGAATTTAATCAGTACACTCCATACTTGGTCAGTCAATACAAGAAACTTTTTTTCAATGCCACATCCCATTCGCTCACAATAAGTCAAACAAGAATGAAAAGTACAGTCGAGCACGCCCGACATAAATTTTTATGAACATGTTCTGTATTACCATGTGATCTTATCCATCGCCTATGCGATTTCACTAATATTATTATCATACCCCATTGATAATAACATATTGAAATTGAGTAACGGGTGTCCCAGTTGCGATGCGTTCTTTCTTGTTTAAATTGTAAATAAATAAATTCATATTTAAATATTACATGTATATATTTACATACACACAAATGTAAGTATATAAAATATATGTAAATCACTCTGCAGCTTCTTTGTCTGTAGCCTTTATTACTTGTTTTTAATATTTCCACCTAATTCAGCATTTATGCATAAAGTAACACATTCCATGTACAAACCAAATTTCATCCAGATCGGACCACTATATCTATAGCTGCCAATCAGTTTAATAGTATGAAAATATTCAGTGTCTATTAATCGATTTCAACCAATAAGCATTTGTTATCATTTTCCATCTGCCGATTTCATCCTGATCGAACCACTATGTCGCATAGCTATCAATCGGAACAACAATTGGTATGAACATTTTAAATGTCTTTTGAAGGATTTAAAAAACTTCGCGCAAAATACATTTCTAATCATTCCCCATTACGATAATAGATTTTTCTTGTTTAATTTGAATTGGTGGTACAAATTTTAGAAAAAGTTACACACAATAATAACGAATTAAAATTTTTTTACTTTTATGCAAACATTTTTTGTCTTTGCCTTTCATAAGGGCTCCAATAGTATTTAAAACAAATGTTTTTAATTAATTAATTAAATGAAATGAAATACATAGCCAACCATCTATAAAACACTGACTTATGAAATTAGTTTTACTTTTGCTGCAGACTGTGGTCTGAGTTTAAGTTTCATTCTGTTATTGACTTGAATAAGACGTTATTCAAGATTTATGTCTACATTTGCATTGTCTTTGCAAACGTCTTCATCTCGACTGTGTTCTGTGTCGTGTACCACGCCCACTGTGGCAGTGGCAGTGTCTACTCCTCCTTCTGCAGCACTCTTCATCCATGCAATCTTGCTGCTGGGTACCTTTTTCAAGGAGTTAAGCTTTTATACATTTCAATGGCAATTAAAAGTGATTTCTCATTTCCCATTTGCTTAACTGTCTTCAGTCTTTGTGTACTCAGCCATTGCTCAATAAACACCACTAAAAAACCTTGTACGGGAATATAAAAAGCAGAGACCGCAAATAATGCAATAGTCGACTCGGGGCTTGCAAAGAATTAAAGTGATTATAATGTTAACAAAATGTGACTTTGATTACGAGAGAATAATGTACAAAAAAGTTCGAATTAATTCATAAATAAACTCAATTTTGGATACATTCGGTCCAGAAAAACTATAGATACACTACCTTGGCCAAAAAGTTCTCGGAATCGATGTATAAAAGAGACAATAGCATATTATTGGTAAGCCTTAAAACGCTTTTTAAACTTTATTTATGTTATGCTTAAAGAAAAGAGTCACAGGAGGCAAAATCAGGTCCTTGGATTGCATTTGTGTGGTATTTAGCCAAATCTCGCGGATTATCATGGCGTTGTGCGTTGAAGAACTATCGCGTTGTCTTAGAGGCAGGTGTACTTATCTCGACATAACTTTCACAAAAGATGATTAAATGACTTTAAATTGACACATTAACAATTGAGAGAAAAAGACAACAAAAAAATTGAGAGAAAAATGCTGCGAGCGCCGCACGGCGGTCTTTCCGGGATCTTTTTGAGCAAGGTTGTAGTTTTTCCACTTGGATCAAATGCGAATTTTGTGAGCAATAAAAAAAAGGCAAAAAAGATTTCTATACTAATCAAGAATAAAAATTACAGTCTGGAACGCCCGACCATATAATACGCTGTGCATTTTATTCCCCATTAAATTGATTAACTTGGTATACTAGACTATCAGAAGACCATCGTTCACGATCAGCGCTGTCGCGATACAAACAGGGTAAATAACACTACGGTGCGATAAGAACAAATGCCTTAAAACAGCATGCAAGTTTCAAAAGTGTTTTAGTTCTTATCGAAAAAGGGAGCTTGGCAGCGCAAAATTTGAATTCCAAAATTGGTATTCCTAAGTGCCATAGTTACTGAGATATTCGCCAAAAACATCGATTTTTCTGAGATGTGTCTATTTTTATGATCATTGTGGGCAAAGGGGCGTGGAATCGAAAAAAAGGATTCTTGTATTGACTGACTAAGTATGGAGTCAATACTAACTAAATTCGAACGTTTAGCTTCTATCATCTGTGAAATCTGTTTGTTTTTAGGGACAGACAGACAGACATGGCATGGGTCCCAGGACATTGGCTCCCGTCGGCCCAGTTTTGAAAATTTTTCTATGAAAAAAATCTTTAATGACAACTTTAATGTCAATCCTTTTATCTGTTCTTTGTTTGAATAAAATATTTTACTGTAAGCAGGTGAACATTTTTTTTAAATAGTGCCTAATTTTTGTCTCTGAACACCACTTAAAGAAGACGTTCTACAACAGTCAGAAAGATAACAGTTGAAAGAGCCGACCGTAAAAGACCCCGTACGCGTTCGTTTTTTATACAAATAACAAACTTTCGAACTGTTTGGCCTATGACAACAATAGTTTGATATAGTTTTCGATCTGGCAATTTGATATGAATATGATGAATTATTATAAACATAAAGTGGCGTGCAAAAGTGATTACACACAAAGTACACAAAGGTCACAATAACAGCACAAACAACCCAAATGCTTAATTTGTACTTATTAAACAGTTATTACCAAATAAGCACAGGTACATTTATAAAATAATGTTAAAAGAACAAAAAATAAACCATCAAAGAATGCTTTACTCGCCTCACGACCTAATGATACCGTTACTTAGTTAATAATATTAGTGCAATCAATCAGGTAATGGAAAATAAGTGGCTCGTGCTTATTCATATTTAGAACTAATTTTTTATCGATTCTGTCAACAAAAAGATATAGATACAGTCGTCCGATCGAACTTGGTCATATAAACTCTAAGCATGTACACTCAATGAAAATTATATTCAGATAGCATGGCTAAAAAAAAAGTTTTCTAAACTAAAACACGATATTTTTACGTGTTTCTAAAGACAAACTTGTACTGCCACTTGGCCACTTTAACTTTCATTTGGGACTTTTCGGGTTTTAGTTGCTCTCATAGTCTGTAAGATTTTTTCCATATACAGCTGAACTGATCGACATACAGACTCGGCTTTTGAAGAATATATACATTTTATGTGTGCCTGTAAAGCACATTTCGGAATAAATAAGTTCGTAAAATCATCTCAAATTTTTACTCTAGTTGGAATTGTAATGGGAACTGCTTAAAATTTTGTGTTTTTTTCAATTCTGATGTTTTAAAAGATCTTCAGATTGGATAAATAATGCTCTTAAGGACAGCGTAAAAAACTTTACATCAATTTTGATACAAATCAAACAAAAGTGTTCGAGTGGGAGTAACCAAATTAGATGGTCAAAATATTGCCTGCTTACAAAGGCACGTATCGTGTGGCACTTACAAATTTGCATAGAAAAACAATTTGAATAACAACAGTTACACACAAACACTTGCACACACTCACGTACACCTGCGCTAGTCTGTTAATAAGCTTATATGGAGCGCTAAATTCCAGCAAATTAAATGTTTTAACATCTGGCCACCCTAGCTTCTCTCACCACACACACACCCGGCCACACACCCGACCACACACAAACAGGCAGACAACAGCAGAGAGGCAGAGAGTGGGAGAGCGGGAGAGCACTCACACAAACCGTTACACTTATAGAGTAAGGGAAACAAACTCAATTGTTGTGTTCGCCTGCCAAACTGTTTGAGGCACTTGACGCCGCCACCGTGTGCCTGTATCCTGATGCTGTCAATTCTAAACGCTCAACCAGCGACACCACCTAACCCACCATCTACCCCCTCAATGTTCTTTCCCGCTGCGAGCTTACCTATCCCCAATGACTGTGACAAACTCGTCTTGTTGCTTTTTCATTTTCGCATTTAAAAAAAAAAAAGTTTTTAACAAACCGTCGCCGCTGCTGCTGTTGCTTTGCTCTGCTTCTGCCACTGCCACTGCCACTGCTGCGACTCTATAGCTTTTGTCATCATCTTGTTTTTGTTGTTGGTATAATTTTGCTTTTTTATTTTATTGTTTTTTCATTTCGTTGTAAAAATATAAAAGTTTTTAACTGTCGCCAGGCGTTGGCAGAGCAGGCTCGAAGGCGGTGGCGGGGGCGAGGATTCCGTCAAGTGTAGTGGGCGGAGGCAACTGGAAGGGGCGAGGCCAAATTGGCTGCGTTCCGTTAGTTGATTTGCATTTTTTGGCAGCAGTCGTTGTAGTAAGAGAGCAGCAGTGAAAGAAGAATCATTTCTGACAAAGTTAAAATTAGATTATGCTAATTAAGGCGTGGCAAGTCCACTATGCCAGCAAACCGCCCACCCCTTCGTCACTTCTGCCACCCATTGCCAAGCGCCGCACACTGATTGATGCGGCAGAGCTCTTTAATTGCCACAGTTGCTGGCAGCATTTTAATATTCAATCAGCAGCTGGCAGCATCTTTTTAATGGCAACGCTGGAAACTTGGCCAACACTGTGGCAGAATCTTAACTTTCCAGCTGAGATTAATGCGCAGCTGGCAAAAGTGCAACAACAGCAGCAAAAACAAAAAACTGCAAACAACTGCAGACTAAAAGCTGCTGCAAGCTTCAACTTGTTTGTGTTTGTCTTCTGGGAAATAGAAATAAAAACTTTTGCCAACAATTAAAGCGGGTAGCTACTGTAGTTGATATTACTCGGTTTTATTTATTAATGGAGTTTGGTGGTGCTTTACAGCGGCTACTGATTGATACCTACAGCTGTACTCTATATACATAGCTTAACCATAAATCAAACCAACCCTGGTTTCGCGGACAACCCCAAAATTAACGCTGATGTTTGCTGCACTAGATATCCTTTTGCGTGCTTGCCACACACTTAAATCTCACTTTACGGGAACAACCTTATAACATAATTACAGCACATCAAACAAGGATCTTTGACAGACGACAGACGACACACTCCTGCCGCAGGCTGTAAGCTGTCTAGGAGGTCACTCGGTATCGTGCATACGGGTCTGCAACCCTTTTAAGCAGTTCCATCACTTTCAAGGGTGTAAACTAGCGGCCAATTGAGTGCACCAAAATTACCGGCCTTGATTCAAGTTTGTGCAAGACTTTATAACTATCAACTCCTAGTTATATGGAGTTCCTGATGGGAAGGTATTTTGAATAGTTTTCTGAGATGAATTTCTAAACTGACATATTTGTCGCATATCGCTTACATTTAGGACTACCAATAAGACTAAAATAGAATTAATACGATTTCATTCATCTAAATGTAAAGATGTAAGG